>JAVJIF010032924.1:0-147566 GCA_038442645.1 Agave tequilana
CTTGAAGCCTCATATTGATTCATTGGCTCTCTAGATAGATTATCAATGATGAACTCTAGGATTGGTACTCAAGGAATGCTAAGTTAGAAGAATCAACATTCATTTGAACATTCAAGACATAACAACAAATTAGCTTGAAGTAAAGAAGTTGTTCTTACTATACAAGTAGCACATGTTTGGTGATCCATCACCATGTTCCATCAAGGCTCTTGTTCTAGACAAGGCTCTAAATGAGGCACACATGAGTCATATGGAGTTTGTACAAGCATTGACCAAGGGAAAGCAACTCTACTTCCTTGGTAAGTAAAAGAAACTCTCACAATGCAAGTATAAAGATAAGCAATCATCCAAAGAGATAGAAGTTAGCTAGGTAAGTTTGTTAGCTAGCCATGCAATAGAAATTTAGCTATCCATTACACAAGTAACAAAACAACAATTCATGATGTAAGCAAAGAGAAGTAAAGCAATGAAAATGCAAGAGAAGTAAAACAAGAAAGTAATGCAATGTAAAACGTACTAGAGCTTGCAAAGAGAAGACGAAGCTTTGATTAACCCCTGTTACAAGTGATGTCACCTTCTTGATTACAAGCTTTCAACAGCACTCACTCTCACTCTTTGACAAAATCTCTAGAGGAAGAAGATGGAGACTAAAACTTAGGAGAAGACTAAAACAAAATACAAGAGTTTCCCTAGTTCTCTCCTTTCTCTTCTCAGTTTTTTTGTGCAGACCCTGGTCCTCTATTTATAGCCTTCAGAGAGAATCATCTAGAGCCCAGATCGTTGGAGAAAAATTCGGGGCTCAACGGCCCAGATCTTGCCGCGGCGCGCGGCAAGGCGCGGCCGTTTGAAAGCTGTTGGCTAACACTTTCTGTTGTGAAGTTGTTACAAGTTTGTTAGCCACGTGGCCTTCTAGAACATTGAGTTGGCGCGTGGATCTCCCTTGATTCTGAATTCAAACTTGGGCTCTTTTGGGCTTTGAATTAAATCTCTTTAATTATTGCTAATTAAAGAGATTTTGGGCCTTTTTCTCTTTTAATATGTGGACCTGCAAAAATAGAGAAAAGGATAAAAATCATATTTTTATTTGTAATATGCATGGTATGGAAGCAGTAAAATATGCAAATATGTATAACAATTACACCCCCATACCTGGCTTTTGCTCGTCCTCGAGCAAAAGGAAGAAAAAGAAAGAAAAATCCTAACTAGTTTATTAGACACTTTCGTAGGTGACACGATTGCACTGAGCACGTGCAACAAGCCGTTAAACCTCTAGGTTACCTTAGAGGAGGAGCGTTGTCTCCTGAGGGTTTTCAGTGGATTACACCCACAAAATCCATAAAGAAAAATAAAAGGGGTTAGTGAAATCTTTGATCCATGTTTTAAAGATTCTGACTTGAGCTATAGGTTTCAGGTTACCCTAAACTTTTCATTCCTCTTATAAGTGTCTAATTGGAGTTTTGTTTTCAGCTTAGGTTAAGATTTTAGGGAAAAGATCAAAAACTGGATTTTGCATCAATCCTAGGATATATATATCTATAAATATGAAGGATCTTTCTTAGACCAAGTTCATTTATTACTAATATATATATATAATAATATATATTTTTTTATTAATTTATTTACAATGTTATTTATTTACATTTCCGTAGCATCCTTAGGCTTTCTAGTTTACCCTTGTAGCGAGCCTTTAACCAATGACTCCCAAACCAGACGGTCTTAGGGCACCAGATGAGAAAACATCCCTCGGGTTTAAGGTCTCGAGTAAAAAAGGCCACGAAGGAATTTAAGGACTTAACCACCTTTAGGCGTGATCGGCAATGCTTCTTGAGGCACGGCTAACCAGCTTAGTCAGTGGCTAAGTATTTATTATTTATTTATGTACATCTCTTTTTTATATATATTATTTTTTTTATTATATATATGTAAATAAAATCACAAAGTCTTTGATTAATCCTTCAATATGTTTAATGTTTATATCTAAAGAAAGAATTAAAATCTAGTAATTTTTCTAATCCTTTATTACTTAACCTAAAAATCTAACAAAACTCCTCTTTTCAACTTATAATTAGAAATCTTAATTTAGAGCTTCCTTAATCCCTAAATTTCAAGTTGATTCTTTAAATATGGATCAAAGAATTTCTTCTTTTCTTTTTTTTTTATATTTTTTTTATTTTTCTAAAAGAAAAAGTAAAATCTAAAAAGAAAGTAGAAAATCTCTAAAGAAAGGTAAAATCTAAAAGAAAATAAAAACCTAAAAATAAAGTGAAAAATCCTAAAAAGGCCTAAAAAGAAAGTGAAAAATCCTATGTTAGCATCTACCCCCCCATACCTATCTCATGCATTGTCCCCAATGTATGCAAGATAAGAATATGCATGAAAATAGGTAAAGGATAAAAATCATCCCCTCTGTCTCTTTGGACCAGCGGTGGTGCTTGGTCCGGCAGACTGTGATCGTCTCAATGCCGCCTCTAGACTGTCCAAACGAGAGGAATTCTCCTTGACCTTCTTCCTCAGACGAACTTGCCCTCGAAAGATCTTCTTCATGCCTTCCAGACGGCGGACATGAAGGCTTGTGATTCTGTGGGGGGATCCTGTCTCCAAATTGGGGCTCATCTACCTCCTCTAAGCTCTCCTCCGAAGAGGACTCCACAGGAATATCCTCAGGCTGGGCACTAGGTGTCCAGAGGGCGTGTAAGCAACCAGTGTATGAGCTAGTGGGTCTCTCTGCTACAACATACACTCGGGAAAGGAGTCAAATACATCGTCTGGTATGAAGTTTCTACACAGACGTGTAATCAAGACTGGATGGGAATACTTTGCACCCCGAGTGCGGGAGGAATTATCAAGTATGGCATGGAAGAGTGCCCTATTCAAACAAACCGTGTGTCTATGAGTCATTAAATCATGGATGATTTGTAACACGGGTCTGTTGAAAGTCGTGGTATGATCAGTCCAAAAATATTGCGTTGGAGCCAACGTCCAATGCAATGTACATTTCTAAACGTGGATTGGGCTTTGAGCCCACAGTCCTGCTCTGTGCAGCGGACCCCCATGATGGGCATGTAATCAACCAGTGGCAAAGGGTCAGTATGATGGGGATGAATGGGGACATCGGTGATTTCAGCAATGAGTGGAATGGTGACAAAGATGTCACCTAATGGCATATGAACTGTGAATTGTTGTGTGTTATGATTAACAGATGCATGATCCAATGTTTGTAAAATGTGGTGACCAATTCAGGGCAATAGTATGCATCATTGTCATTGTTATCATACACTAAGGAATACCAATTCCACGCACGTATTAGATCTACAAATATATGCCCATATCCCCCTTGATCATTCAAAAGTTTAGAGAAATCCCTCTCCCTCCACAAACAAACTAGGGCCATAAATAACAGTAAAAATTAGAGCAAAGGAACCAAGGGACAAGAAATCAAACCACCCCCGGATGTCGTGGGGGGAAATCGAAAGACAGGTGTGCAGAAGGCACCAGAGACAGCTTCGGGAAGAATGGGTCTGTTTTTGTCTCCAGGGAAAGAAGTCAGTCGGCCTGAACTCTTCCGGCGCTCCTGAGGTGTCAGAACGGCGGCGGAGCTGCGGCAGAGCGCGGCGGAGTAGAGAAAATTGGGGAGCAGAATTTGGTGGAGGTCGGCTGTTGAAGGAGTATTTCAGATCTGAGGGGATGTTTTCGTTTGAGGGAGGAAGATAGGTGAAAAAGAGTATTTATAGGAGGGGGAAAAAATGGTTTCCAAATTTAACCCTAGGTCAAAGAGTGTATTTACAAACCTAGGTCAAAGAGGTGGAAAATGGAGTTGACTGTAAGGAAAAAAAATGAAAAACTCCTAGGAAAAATTGTGAAAAACTCCCTAATTTTTTTTTTTTATTTTTTATTTTCTAAAAAAATGGTCCCAAAATGATATGCAGGAAATTCGGGGAACTGTACAGATGGAATTTGTCACAAATAAACTGGGTCACAAAGACCCAATTCATGAACTTCGTGTGACACAGAATCGGTGGTAAAGAATGGCTTTAGACGTTGACCGTTCACCGTGAATTTGTTACCATTATTCGGGTCAAGAATCTCGATCGCACCGTGGGAAAAGACTTGGTGCACTACGTATGGTCCAGACCACCTGGTTCTCAATTTACCAGGGAAAAGGTGGAGTCGTGAATTATACAACAGAACCTTTTGTCCTACGACAAAAATTTCCTGTGAATGGATTTATCATGAAAAAGCTTGGTTCTGTGTTTAGTGATCCGAGCATTGTCATATGCTTCGTTTCTTAACTCTTCAAGCTCAGATATCTGCAACTTCCTTAATGCACCGGCTTTATCCAAATCCAAGTTCAGCTGCTTTAAAGCCCACATAGCTCGGTGTTCTAATTCAACTGGCAAGTGACAAGGTTTTTCAAATATAACTCGATATGGAGACATACCGAGGACAGTCTTGTAAGCGGTCCTGTATGCCCATAAGGCATCAGTGAGTTTGATGGACCAATCCTTACGGTTCTGTCCTACAGTTTTCTCCAAATGAGTTTTATTTGTCTATTAGTGACTTCAACTTGCCCATTGGTTTGAGGATGGTATGCCGTGGATAATTTGTGAGAAATAGAGTATTTACGCATCAAGGCTTCAAAAGCCCTATTGCAAAAATGACTCCCATTATCGCTTATTATCGCACGGGGGGCTCCGAAGCGAGAGATGATGTTTTCTCTTAAAAACTTAATGACAACTTGGTTGTCATTTGTCCTTGTGGAATTGCTTCAGCCCATTTAGAAACATAATCTACGGCTACCAAAATGTATTGGTTACCATAGGACAGAGGAAAGGGTCCCATAAAATCGATGCCCCAGAGATCGAAAATTTCGACTTCCAAGATGGGTGTGAGGGGCATCATGTCTCTTTGTGTGATACGACCCGTCATTTGACACTTATCACAAAGCTTGCAGAAATTATATGCATCCTTAAATAGAGTGGGCCAGTAGAATCCACTCTGAAGCACTTTCTCAGCAGTTTTCCGTGGACCAAAATGTCCACCGCAAGCTAACTTGTGACAAAATGTCAAAACACTCTGATGTTCATCCTCAGGAAGGCACCTACGTATGATTTGGTCAGGACAGTATTTGAATAAATACGGTTCATCCCAAAAGAAGAACCGTATTTGACGCATGAAACGGTGTTTTTCCTGGCCTGACCAATGAGAAGGTATTTGCCTGGTAGCAAGGTAGTTCACTATATCAGCATACCAGGGCTCTCCACATATCTCAAAAATGTGCTCGTCAGGAAAATCATCATTAATTGGTATACTCTCCTTAGGTGCATTTGGGATTCTCGACAAATGATCAGCTACCACGTTCTCAACGCCCTTTTTATCTTTAATCTCCAATCAAACTCTTGCAAAATAAGTATCCATCGAATCAGTCTTGCCTTAGCATCCTTCTTTTGCATCAAATATTTTAGGGCGAAGTGATCAGTGAAAACTATCGTCCTGGACCCTAGCAGATATTGGCGAAAATTTTCCAACGCAAAACAACTGCTAAAAATTCCTTTTCAGTAGTCGTGTAATTGAGTTGGGCATCATTCAGCGTTCTGCTAGCATAATAGATTACGTGTTGCCTATTATCAATATGCTGCCCTAAAACAGCGCCTATAGCAAAGTCAGAGGCATCACACATAATCTCAAAAGGCTTGGTCCAATCTGGTGCAGAGATGATTGGTGCAGAGACAAGTCTACTTTTAAGCTCTTTCCACGATTTTTGACATTCCTCATCAAATATAAAGGGTACATCCTTTCCTAAGAGATTTGTCAAGGGTCTTGCAATGTTGCTAAACCCTTGAATGAATCGTCTATAGAAGCCGGCGTGCCCTAAGAATGATCTAACGTCCTTTAAACATGTTGGTTCAGTGAGCTTCGTTATTACTTCCACTTTAGACTTGTCCACCTCGATTCCTATTCTTGATACCTTGTGCCTAAGTACGATTCCTTGCTTACCATAAAGTGACACTTTTCCCAGTTAAGTGTCAAGTTTTTCTCCATACAGCGTTGTAAAACTAGTTTCAGATGGTACAAGCATTGTTCAAAGGAATCCCCGTAAATGGAAAAATCATCCATGAAAATTTCAAAAATTTCTCCACCATGTCTGAGAACAGGCTCAACATGCAACGTTGAAACGTTGCAGGAGCATTGCAAAGGCCGAAGGGCATCCTACGGTATGCAAACGTTCCAAAAGGACAGGTGAAGGTAGTCTTATCTTGGTCCTCGGGAGCAATTGGGATCTGATTATATCCTGAATATCCATCCAGGAAACAATAATACTCGTGTCCCGCCAATCTCTCCAGCATTTGATCAATGAAAGAAAGTGGAAAGTGGTCTTTACGTGTGGCAGTGTTCAGTTTCCTGTAATCAATACAAACTCGAATCTTCGTTGGAAGACGTGTTTGTATCAATTCTTTATTCTCATTTTCCACCACAGTAAATCCAGCTTTCTTAGGCACAGCGTGAACTGGACTTACCCATTGACTATCGGATATGGGATAGATAATCCCATTGTCTAATAGTTTCAAAATCTCAGATCTAACAGCTCCTTGCATAATTGGGTTAAGTCTACGCTGTGGGTCTCGTTTAGGCTTGGCATCTTCCGTCAAATGAATCCTATGTTGGACAATGGAAGGACTAATCCCCTTGATATCAGTCATGGTCCAACCAATGGCCTCTCTATTTTCTCTTAACACAGTCAGAAGGTCCTCTTCTTGTTGTTTAGTTAGATTAGATGCAATGATAACCGGAAAGGATTCTTTCTCATCAAGTACTTGTACTTGAGATGGTCGGGAAGAGCCTTAAGCTCAGAGGAAGGGACCGGATCTATCACTGGTTGTTCATGGTGTAAGGGAAGAATAGGATTGTAATTAGTAGTCCTTTCAACATTTGATCCAACAATCTGATCAGGTTGAAGTCATCCGACTCCAACTCAAACTCCTCTTCAGACTCATACTTCACTTCGTCGACATGTTCACTAGTCAATCCCTCAATCAAGTTCACTTCGAAAGAATCATTGTCCACATCCCTTGGCTGCTTCCCCAGATGGAAGACATTCACCTCTTTCGTCATATCTCCGAACGTTAGACGCATCGATCCATTTCGGCAGTTGATGATCGCATTCGCTGTGGCTAAGAAAGGACGTCCGAGAATGACGGGTGTTTGCGCTCTGTGATTTTGTACAGGTTGTGTTTCAAGAACAACAAAGTCCACGGGGTAAATGAATTTACCGACCCGTATTAAAACATCTGTAATCTCCCCCTTGGGAATCTTTACAGAGCGGTCAGCCAACTGTATAGTCATCTGGGTAGGACGAAGGTTGCCTAACCCTAACTGCTGATAGACGGAAAAGGGAAGAAGATTGATGCTCGCGCCCAAGTCAAGCAAAGCCCTATTTATGGTGGTCTGCCCTATGATGCAAGAAATGGTTGGGCTCCCTGGATCTTTGTATTTCACAGGGATCGGACCATTGAGCAGTTCACTTATGTTGGAAGCCAAGAAGACTTTTTTAGGGACATTTGCTTTTCTCTTTTGGTACACATTTCTTTCAGAAACTTGGCGTAGGATGGGACTTGTTGAATGGCATCTAAGAGAGGGACATTGATTTGTACTTGGTTGAATATCTCTCTTATCTTCTCCATGTGAGCATTCATCTTATGATTTGTAAGCCTATTTGGGAATGGGACAACAGGCTTATATGTTTGCTCATCAACTTTCTCTTTTCCTTTAGACTGGGAAGTGGATGGTTGTGTGCTTGATGAAGGATTGTCTTGCATGGGTTGTACTGGAACAGAAGGTGGTGACACAGATTTGGGAGACTGATTTGAAACCTTATTATCTACATGTTTCCCAGATCTAAGGATTTGAATGGCTTGGCATTGGCTGGGTCCCAAGTCTTCAACTTCGTGCAGGGGAAAATTGGCTTTGGGATTTGGCACAGGTTGGCTAGGCAGCATTCCTTTTTGTCTTTCGGCCAGAGAATTAGCCAACTGACCTATCTGGATTTGCAATTTGTTCATGTCCTGCTGCTGATTGTTCATCATTGAAGCTTGGGTCTTAGATAAGGTCTCTATCATTTTCTCCAAATTAGAAATTCTTTTATCTGAAGGATTGGGTGGTGGATGATGCTGATACTGGGGCGAAAAATTTGCTTGGTAAGGCACAGGATTTTGGTATGACTGGAATCTGGGTGGACTCTGATATGAATGGACATTTGGTGAGTTCTGGTGGTAAGTCGGTGGATGAGACTGAGCAGGGTATTGTTGTGGAAATGGCTGTCTCGGCTGCTCAGGACCAGACTGACTCCAAGAAAATTAGGATGGTTTCGCCATCCTGGATTATAGGTTTTGGAGTAAGGATTGTAAGGGGTCTGGTATACGCGGCATTCGTACTCTCCTGAAACATTTGAGTTTGATAAACTGGACACTCCTCAAACAGATGATTCAGATCATGGCAGTAGGTACAACCCGGATTAACCACAGGTGATGGGTTGACCTGATTAACAGTAGAATTTTCCCTGGACTCTAGCAACTCAATCCTCTTCATCAACTGTGTAATTTTAGCTTCTGCAGCTATTGAGGATTCTATGGAGTGTAAACCGGTTCTGAAATTTGTGGGTGTAGGTTTCTCAGTACATGACTCCCACTGGACTGTCTTTTCAGCTAAAGCCTCAAAAAGATCCCAACCCTGATCTTCATCCTTCTTTAAGAATTCTCCTTGACACATGGTTTCAAGGAGCGTCTTAGTCTGATAATCGAGCCCATCATAGATAATCTGGCACTGACGTCATTTTTCTATACCGTGATGGGGACACAGGGCTACTAGGTCTTTGAAGCGCTCAAAGTACTTCCAAAACGGTTCATTTGCTTCTTGTTTGAATTGCATTATATTCTTCCTCATAATGGCTGTCTTATGGATAGGATAAAACTTTTTAAGAAAGACCTTAACGAAATCATCCCAAGAAGAAATTGAGCTGACTGGGAGATTATAAAGCCACTTCTTAGCAATATCCTTAAGTGCGAAAGGTATAAACCTAAGTCTGACAGCATCTTTGGTTAACTGGGAAATTCTCATCATAAGGTATACTTCTTCAAACTCTCGAATGAAGAAGTATGCATCCTCAGATTCAAGGCCATGGAATCGTGGAAGAGTGTTTATGAACTGGGGCTTTAACTCAAAGTTACTTCCATTTGTGTTTGGGAGGAGAATGCAAGATGGAAGTGATGTGCGAATCGGATAGAACTTGTCTTGCAACGAAACGTTGGTGGTCATGATTGTGTCGAGTGGAGGTGTATGTGCTAGTGTAGAAACTCTCACAAGCCTAGCAGAATTCGGATCTCGATACCACTCTTGCATACAATTACACAATCAACGTGCACCGATCACACAGGCGAAAAATGAAAAAGAACAATCAAGAAAAAAGAAAAAAAATCAATTCAAGCTTTCTAGGTTTCCTGGACCTAGATGACTCCTAACTTTAGATCGTCCACAGGAGGTTGGTGTAGACTTTGACTATAAGCAAATCAGCCAGTTAAGGGTAAGGTTGGTGGGAGGTTTTCCGTCAGAGACGTTCCTTAATTAAGTAACCAGCAACCTTCGGGCTTTCGGCCCTCAACCCCTTTCCTAGACACTGATTTTACAAAAGTCACTTTCCAATACTTTTCCCCTTAGGATAATCTCCTAAGTGAGTCCGGATGTCCCTAGGGCCAGCGTCTAGCAATTTTTATTTAGAAGCTTAGGATTGTGAGTGCTTGGGAAAATGATTTGTGGGCTAAGGAAAGGGTGATAAAATCCCCACCTTATCTTTTTTATGGGTGATGCCCTTAAAGTTGATTCGTGCAAGTGTACGATGTAAACAAACAAGGTTCACTCAAAGCTTAATTAAATCAAACAAAGAGTGAGTCCTAGTCTATATGCTATGCTTACGTACCTTGTCTCCAGCACTCTTCAACAGTAAATGTAAAAGAATTGAAAGACACGTGCCTAAAATGCAAATGTCTAAACAATTTTTTTAACTTTGCAACAAATTTTTTTACTGTTGAATAGCAGATATCAGGTGAAGCAAACAAGATTTTAAGTATTGCAGCAGCAGTATTTTGCAGAGCAAGCAACCCTGCAGAAAAGTGGTCAGTAGTCAACTCCTCCTTGCCGCAGAACCGCGGCTTTTGCCGTGAGAACGCGGCAAGTCAGAGGGCTTCTGGTCTCTGCTTTCGAGAGCAGAGGCCCAGAGCCACTTATATGTATTCTGCAATGCAAATTTTGCTGTTTTCTTCACCTGTAACCTGTAACAGAGAAGAAGATTCGTTTAGTTCTTCACTTGAAATAAAAAACCGTTGCTCTCCCCGGCAACGGCGCCAAAAATTGATGGGAAAAGATAGTGTGAAGTTATTACACAAGTATTCAATGAAAGAAGAAAGGTTTAGAGTTAACCTCGGTGCTTGTCACTTCATAATGTATTTGAGATGGTTAATATATCCTTTCCAATCTCCGCTATAGCAATGGCTATACCGGGTCGATCCTCGAGGAGAGCTCACGTTGGAAGTTTTACGGTTCGGAGTGAAGAAATGAAAACGAAGATTCTTCTTTGTTATTTACACAAATGCAAGAGACATGGAAAAGAAAATAGAAGAAGTGGTTGATTTGTGCATGATGGAAAAGAAATCAAAAGAACTTTAGTAAAGTGTATTGCTAAGAGAAAAGAAGCTAGTAAAGAAGATGTTGGAAAACTTTAGATGAGAAAGTACATGGCTAGCTAACTTTACTTCGCTAACTTACTAAACTCAATGGTGATGCTTGATTGCCTCATGTTGATTCATTGGCAATAGGTATGACTTGCTTGTTTGTTCAAAGTACTTTACCGTTTTGAAGATGAGTGTTCCTTTAGTTCTTAGCTTGAAGCCTCATATTGATTCATTGGCTCTCTAGATAGATTATCAATGATGAACTCTAGGATTGGTACTCAAGGAATGCTAAGTTAGAAGAATCAACATTCATTTGAACATTCAAGACATAACAACAAATTAGCTTGAAGTAAAGAAGTTGTTCTTACTATACAAGTAGCACATGTTTGGTGATCCATCACCATGTTCCATCAAGGCTCTTGTTCTAGACAAGGCTCTAAATGAGGCACACATGAGTCATATGGAGTTTGTACAAGCATTGACCAAGGGAAAGCAACTCTACTTCCTTGGTAAGTAAAAGAAACTCTCACAATGCAAGTATAAAGATAAGCAATCATCCAAAGAGATAGAAGTTAGCTAGGTAAGTTTGTTAGCTAGCCATGCAATAGAAATTTAGCTATCCATTACACAAGTAACAAAACAACAATTCATGATGTTAAGCAAAGAGAAGTAAAGCAATGAAAATGCAAGAGAAGTAAAACAAGAAAGTAATGCAATGTAAAACGTACTAGAGCTTGCAAAGAGAAGACGAAGCTTTGATTAACCCTTGTTATAAGTGATGTCACCTTCTTGATTACAAGCTTTCAACAGCACTCACTCTCACTCTTTTACAAAATCTCTAGGAGGAAGAAGATGGAGACTAAAACCTAGGAGAAGACTAAAACAAAATACAAGAGTTTCCCTAGTTCTCTCCTTTCTCTTCTCTGCTTTTTTGTGCAGACCCTGGTCCTCTATTTATAGCCTTCAGAGAGAATCATCTAGAGCCCAGATCGTTGGAGAAAAATCCGAGGCTCAACGGCCCAGATCTTGCCGCGCGCGCGCGGCAAGGCGCGGCCGTTTGAAAGCTGTTGGCTAACAACTTTCTGTTGTGAAGTTGTTACAAGTTTGTTAGCCACGTGGCCTTCTAGAACATTGAGTTGGCGCGTGGATCTCCCTTGATTCTGAATTCAAACTTGGGCTCTTTTGGGCTTTGAATTAAATCTCTTTAATTATTGCTAATTAAAGAGATTTTGGGCCTTTTTCTCTTTTAAGATGTGGACCTGCAAAAATAGAGAGAAAAGGATTAAAAATCATATTTTTATTTGTAATATGCATGGTATGGAAGCAGTAAAATATGCAAATATGTATAACAATCAGTAATCGCTTGAATCCGTCCTGGCCAGCGAGGTCTACGAACTTGTCCCCGTAGGATGCATCATGAATCTCGAGGAAACACCTGTCCAACAGGTAGTTAGCCCCATTCAAAATAGTTTTCCAGATATAGAACATGTAGTACTGCAACTAGCTCGAGCTTCCCAACTGCTGCACGAAAGGTACAAAACCTTGTGAGGTAGAGATGGGGGTCATTAGTGATGGACAATGCATCATATACCAAGCTATCAGATATGTGTATGGAAGCTCAACCCTGGGACTGGGAGTCTTAATCAGGGGATGACCATTAGAATCCTTGACTGGATTGTCCCTTGCGTTCACGATTGCCTCCACCTGACATAAGCTCTTCGTTAGCGCCGCAATCCACTCTAGATCCGGAGCAATGGACTTCCCATGAGCAAGTAAAACTGGCGAGTACACTACGTCGGTGATGGTCACCTTATGCGGTAGCGTCAGCACAACGCATCGCTTCAGCCACAACATGCGAAAGCCTGCCAACAGAGTCCGGTCAGACATTGGGACTTTGGCTTGATGATGGAAACTCTCAAAGACCATGTCTGGATTGAAAGTATCCTCATTAGACACTGTGGTGTATGAACTGGGGGATGCACTGATCCTTTCAATTATTTTTCTTCAGTGCTGGGAGCTAGCCGGGTCATCGGGTCAGTCTTATTCACCTCGGGAACATTCGCCCATGATATCTACTTAACTTCCCCAATCCTCCATCCCATCACCTGCCCACAGATGTGGAAGTGGCACGCACATCCTAATAAGTCTCATACACCAGAGGATCGCTCTTCTTCAGCAGATGTAGCTCCTCTATCGATGAGACGTATTCTTCTTAAGGGGCATCTCCAATCACCAACCCTGAGACTTCATACATCTCATGGAGGGCATGCCCCATTTCCCTGATGGGAGTAAATAACGTGCAGGTTTCTGGATTGTACCGCACCAAGAAGGTGTAAAAATGTTAGGTGCTCTGTGAAATACCATACTGGACAACCCTCACAGCCCCGTACAGTCCTGCCTGTAGCAAAAGGTTTTCAAATTCTGCAAGAGCAAACCCTACCATTCTGCCCCTCCACGTTTTGTCTGTAGAGTGAATCCATCCAATGGCGCAAAATTCTGGAGGAAAGTCACCCCTCACATTCAGGAATTGTCTGATGAAGGTGGCTGCAAGTTGTTGGATCTCCCCTGTTGGGTATTCAGCTCTGATCAAATCAAGCTGCAATCCCAGCACGTCCCTCCCATGACCGACTGTGAAGGCTTCGTGGGCACCTATCTTGCCCAGGGAAACTTTGGAGTTGGCTTAACCAACTCCCAGTCCATTGGCCGGTGCACGGACATATACTGCAGGTATGCCAGGGAATACATCCGCTCCATGTTTGGGAGGAAGAATCTCTTGTTGTCGATCTGACGAAGCCATTTGTAATCTCCATCATAAAGAGCAGTCGCATCCTCCTCGATTGAGTCACCAAAGAAGAAGTCAGGCTTCCTTAGTAGTGCACGGGAATCTGATTCGAACCGACCGTCGAAAATGATTTCCCAGAGTGTAAGCATACTGACATTGCTGATCCAGCTCCGTCGCTCCTTTGATTTATCAGTAATCACAGGAGCAGTCCTTTGGAGAATGAAAATCATATTCGGGTTAGCACCACCTACATGTCCAAAATAACACTAATTAGACAGAGGGTTTTAGGAGTATCTCACTGCAAAAAGGACAACATAATAGTCAACAACCTGAAAATTATCAAAGTGTTGAAGTTCAGACGCAAGGTTCACCTCAGAACCACGTCTAATGACCAACATGCGGAGCTCAGCAAAACCTGTGTCTAACCTCAGAGATGCCAGGCTCACATGAAGTCCGCGTTTGAAACTCCACAACTTAGAATTTTTCTAAGTGTTGGAATCAGACAAGATGCTCAGTGAACCCACGTCAAACCTCAGATACGTGAGGTTCATACGAAGTCAGTGTCTGAACTCCACCACTTAGAAAATTCTCTAAGTGTTGGAATCAAACGCAAGGCTCAGTGAAACCCGCGTTCAACAAATAGATGCAGGCTCAAATCGATGAAGCGAAGATGCGGAGGTCATCAAACCCGCGTCTTGCCTACCAGTGCAAGAGTTGCATCTGAAAATCAAACACGGGCATAAGCCTCCGTTGGAGGTTCAACTCACAAGAAGCTTAAGAGTTAAGATAGCTCTTTGAGTTCTTTAATGGTGAAAGCTGATTCAATCGATCTTATTACCTGAAATGGGGGCTCCTGCATGGAGGAACCTCCCATTTGAACCTCAGAAGCAATGACGCTCGAGGAGGAAGCCACAAGCTTGGTCTTCGGGGCCACCTTGATGGTGAATTCTTTGGAGAAGATGGGAAAAAAAGGAAGAAAAAGCTCGAAGCTTTTCTTAAGTTTTTAAGCTCTGGACGCAAAGTTCAAACGAAGAAGGAAAAAGTCTAATGATAACTCTTGAAAGACTGCTGTCTTTTATAAATGCAGTAATTGGTCTAGATACATGGCCCGTATCTCAAGATCAATCATCGCCAGATGCGTGACAGCGCGCCCAAAATGTGGATCTCGTATTTTAAAGAGAACAATGTCTCATCAAGCTCCACTAGACACGTGGCAACACACCTGGAACGTGAATCTCGCGTTTAATAAAGTCGCATCTCTTCAGCATAGAGAAGTTCGCGTCTCCACTTTGAAGTATGCGTCACTTCAACAAAGTAAGAACGATGTCTCCACTTTGAAGACCGTGTCTTGGTAAAACAAGAGAACTGCATCTCAACTTTTAATAGAGACGTGTCTCTGTAGCCAAGAGAAGTTCGCATCTCCACTTCAAAACTGTGTCTCTTCAGTAATTTCAAGCTCGCGTCTGAGTAAAACAAGAGAGCTACATTTCAACTTTAACAGAGTCATGTCTCTTCAACAAAGTGAGAGCCACATCTCCACTTGATGTTCGTATCTCTTCAATGAATAAGAGTCGTGTTTCTATGTCAGACGAGGTCCACGTTCCCATGGCAACATGACCTTCACGTCGACAAGACCTGTGTTCAGTCTCTATTTCTACAATCAGTTCAACAGTACAATGTGAAATTACACCTAGAGGGGGGTGAATAGGTGTATCTCTAATCAATTGAAAATTCTAGACAATATAATATGAAATAACACAATCGAGCAATCAAAACAAGACGTGAAGCCGGATTCCCTGTGAAGGGCTCTGAACTTTTCCTCGTGATTCCTCTAGATAAGAGTTGAGGTGCTCAATTGCTATCTTGATGAGATGAGTATTGATCGATAAGAATAAATAAATGATAAATAAGTAAATAGAGACAATAAAGTAATCGCAAATAAAAAGATTTGTTTTGAAGTTCGAGCCACCGTTCTACGTCCCCGCCTTTACCAACGTGAAGGATTTCACTATCCACTATTGGATCCTCCACAAAGGGACCTTACGACAAGGATTTAAAACCACTCAGAGTACACAACTCCCTAACTCAATTCTCTACACCGGACCCAGCACAAAGCCAATTAAGATAACAAGCTCTGGGTGATCAAGAGATCACAAACACTCTCTTTGCAACTCTATTACAAAAATCCTATAGAGTAAAATGTAAACTTGAAGCTCAAGAATGTAAAGTAAGAGTGAAAATCAGAAAAGAGAGATTTTAAGACAAGAAAAACTCAATTAAAACTTTGAAAATAAGAGCACAAAAAATAACTTAAAATTTTTTTTTCTTTGAAAGCAAAAACTAGATTTTCAATAGAATTTGTTCTTATGAAATATTCAATCCCAATGACCCTTTATATAAGTTTTAGAAAAACACTTTTAGAATAGCTTTACCAGGTCTAAAAAGGAAGAAATTGACCCTAGAAATTCAACTTTCCACGTTTAAAAAGAAACATGTTTAGAAATAGATTTAAAAGAACTGGTCATTACTACAAATCTGGTAGGCTGGCGGTTGACCGGCCGGTCGACTGGCCATTCAAAAAAATTTGACCGTTGGCTTTTAGTCAACCATGTTTAACCGAGACCAAACTAGTTACAGTCAGTCGACCGCCCGGTCGACCGCAATATGGAACCGGTCGACCGGTCGGTTGACCGAGAATGTGCACAACATGCACCCCCAATTGCCAGAGGTTCGGTCGACCGTGCGGTCGACCGTTCTGGCCAGTAATAGGCATGGTTGACCGCCCGGGACCAAAAATTGGGTCAAGGTATTTTTTTTATGAAGATAAAGAAAATTTTTAAATAATTTTTGTTTGAATTTTGGAAGATACAAGTTCTAAACTGAGATAGAAATTTCTAAGAAAATGTGGAACAAGTATCAAAATCAAATATGTCAAAACCATACATTTGAAAACGTGCACTTTTGTGTTTATATCTTTGAGCCTCAAATCTATTTTCTACTCTTTAACAAATTAGTTTCTTCCAAGGTTCTAATTGACTACAAGAATCTTTAAGCAAGCTTCTCTAATAATAACATTTGAGCGGCGTTGAGTGCTTTAAGCTATGATCTCATTCTTGAGTACCCTTGAGTCATCAACACCTTCCTTTAGAGGAAAAAACTTGTTAGATCTTCTTGAACCTCGTTAGATCATTTTGAACCTTGAAATCTTCTCTTAAACTTGATTAGTACTTCATATGCTTTGTTATCATCAAAACACAAAACTGGGGATTGTAACTTTTGGACCAACAATCTCCCCTTTTTTGATGATGATAAAATATATGAACAATTTAAAAGAAAATCTAAAAAGAGCTTTGTAAGTACTCCCCCTCGATTTATGCTAGCTACCAAGTACAAGATATCAACAAGTTATATGATAAAGAAAATAAGAGCATGATCAAACCAATACCAATAAATACTCATAAATACTTATCCCCCTTTTGTCATGCATCAAAAAGGGTAAGCAAAAAAAAATCAAAAATTAAAATATATATAGATTTTATCAGAAGGAAAACTCATGAATCAACAATACAAATATTTAGTTCTCCATAAATGAAAGAGAATCTGCTAAAATCAAGTGGCTTAGAAAAAATATCTGCTAGTTGAGAATCAGTTGAAACATAATCAATTTCAATATCACCTATGATGAGTTCCTTGGGACGACTTGTAGCGAATCTCTAATCTTTTGGAAGTGGTAGTGTTGGTGCCACTTCATCCTCTTGAACTTCACCTTGTTTATCAAGCTATGGCCTATCTTCTTGGATAGGTGAGTCCTTCAAAGTTACTTTCTTTATGTCTTCTCCTAAAGAATCAATCTCTACAATATTCTTAACAAATGCATAAGATTCTTCAAACTTAATGATTATAGTTCATCTTTGCATCATTTTCCACTTCCATATCATACTTTATGTAAATAAAAATAAGGTTTTTATTGCTTTTCTCTCTTATTTTTCAGGTCCACCATTAATGGAGAGGAAGGCCCATAATCAAGGAATTTTCAAGGTATTAATGGGATTAATTAAAGAGCCAAATGGAAAAGCCCAAAGAGAAGCCCAGATCTGGAGTCGTCCACGAATATCCCCAGCTTTCTAGAAGATCCAGCGTGACAAACAGACTGTAACAAAATGGCAACAGAAATCGTTGGCGCAACGGCCAAGATTCTGCCGCGGAAACGCGGCTCTGGCCGCGGATCCGCAGCAAGCATCTGGCCGTTGAGCCAGCGTTTGATCCCACAGCCAAGATTTGAGGGCCTTATCCTCTAGAGCCTATAAATAAACCCCTAGGGCCTCTGTGAAAAAGGGAGAAGAGAATAGGAGAGAAGAGCTTGTATTTTGAGAGATTTGTAAGGATTTTCTCTAGCTTCCTTTAGTGCTCTTGTAATCTTCTTTCTCCTTCTAGAATTCGGCAAAGAGAGAGAGAGAGAGTGAGATCTTGTAATTGAAGTGGTGACAACTTGAATGCAAGGATTGATCCATCTATCTTCTCATCTTTACTAATTCTATTGCTTTACTTTCTTGTGCTTTACTTTCTTCAAGCTTTAATTACCATTGCATTTTCTTCTACCATGAATTGTTGTGTTCTTTTCATTTCAATGTCTAGCTAACTCTCTAACATGACTAGCTAACCACTAACTTTACTAACTTCTAACTCTTGGGTGATTGCTAATTCATGTGATTCATTGGATGCTTTATTGTGATCTTGTAATTTCAAGTCTCTATTATCCCCAATGAAGATGAGTTACTTTAATTCTTGACAAATGCTTGTTTTCATTCCATATGATTCATGTGAGCCTAATTTAGAGCCTTGTCTTTAGAACAAGTGCCTTGATGGAACATGGAGATGGAGCACCTAACTATGCTATTTGTTATACAATTTTCTTACTTCAATGCTAGCTCGAGTATGGCTTTGAATGACTAATGAATCTTGTATCTTCTTCCTTAGCATTACCTTGAGTGACACTCCTTGATTCCACCATTGAAAATATATCTCGAGAGCCGATGAATCAATGAGGCTACAAGTCAAGCTGAGAAGATCACTCATCCTCTACATGGGAAAGTATTTGACCAAACAAGCAAGACAAACCTTTGCCGATGAATCAACATGAGGCATGCATCACCCTATGAGATTAGTAAGTTAGTAAATTAAAAGGGTTAGCTAGTCATAGTCTTTTCTATCTAAAGTCTTTTCAAGATTTTCCTTCTCAAATTTTCTTTCCAAGCTAGTAAAGTTTTCCAAGTTCTTTTCACTTCCTTTCCATCCTTTTCCTTTTCATGCAACAAAATCCATAACGAATTTTTCCTCTCTTTTCCATGTCATTTTGTTTTTGTTGAACATTGAAGAACTCTCGTTTTCTTTCTTCAAATTTCGAAACCGTAAAGCTTCCATCGCGAGCTCTCCCTGAGGATCGACCCGTAATAGCTTATACTACTACGGTGATTCGAAAGGAGTAAATAAAAATTCTGAATATATTTTGGAGTTTTTGAGCATCACATAAGAGCATTGAAGGTTGATTCTAAACCATCTCTCTCTGAATATTAGTACACTCCTACCTTCTGATCAAAAATTTTGGCGCCGTTGCCGAGGATAGCAACGGTTTTCATTTGAGTGAAGAACTAAACAAATTTTCTTCTCTGTTGAAGGTTACAGGTTGAAGAAATAGGAAACAAAGCACTGTAGTAACATATAAGTGGTCTTGGGCCTCTGCTCAAGAAAGCAGAGACCAAGTACTCTCTGATTTGCCACATTTTCTCGACCAAAGCCGCGGATCCGCGGCATAGAAGAGTTGACTACTAACTGGTTTTGTGCAGGGTTGCTTGCTTTGCAAAAATACAGCTGCTGCAAATCTTATTTCTTGTATGCTCTCACCAGGATCCTGCTAATAAATCAATAGTAAATCATTTGTTGAAAAGTTAAAAATTGATTAGACGTTTGCATTTTTAGGCAGTGTCTTTTCAATTCATTTACTTTACTGTTGAAGAATGCTGGAGCAAGGTACGTTCGCATTGCATTTAGGATAGGACTCACTTCTTGGTTGATTTACATCGCTTTGAGTGAACCTTGTTTGCATATATTGTACACTTGCACAAAATTGATCTTAAGGGCATCACCCAATAAACAAGATAAGGTGGGGATTTTATCACCCTTTCCTTGGCCCGAAAATCATCATCCAAGCGCTCACAATCCCAAGCCTTTTAATAAAATCTGATAGACGTTGGCCCTAGGGACATTCGGACTCAGTAGGAGATCAGCTGAAGTTGAAAATTATTTTTTTTATTCATACTCCAGTCAAATCAGTGTCTAAGGTTGGGGATTAAGAGGTTACACCTCGAAGATACCGTGGTTTGACGTAATTAAGGCTCGTTGCTTACGCACAGATACCTCCCACCGTATTTTGCCCCTACCTGGCTGATTAGCTGTGGTCTGACTCGAGCAATAACCTTCTTTGGTTCATCGAACAGTTAGGAGTCGTCTAGGTCCAGGTATCCTAGATAGCTTGTGATTGATTTTTCTTTTCTTATTTGTTATTTTCATTTTTCTTTCGCTTGTGTGATCGGTGAACGTTGTCTGTGATTGTGTATGCAAGAGTGGTACCGGGAACCAAATTCTGCAAGACTTATTAGGATTTTTACACTTGCACAAACACCACCACCTGACACAATCCCAATTATGGCAAACAACACTCGCTTCAAGACAAGTTCTACCCCATTCGCACTTCACTTCCATCATGCATTCTTCTCCCTGTGACCAATGGAAATAATTTTGAGCTG
This sequence comes from Agave tequilana, assembly GCA_038442645.1. Taxonomy (NCBI): domain Eukaryota; kingdom Viridiplantae; phylum Streptophyta; class Magnoliopsida; order Asparagales; family Asparagaceae; genus Agave; species Agave tequilana. Next base: position 20,304 of record JAVJIF010032924.1, read on the forward strand.
AAGCCACAATTTATAAATACACTCCCACGATTTCATGGCCTAGAGTCCGAGTATGCATATTTCTTCATTCGTGAGTTTGAAGAAGTATGTGTGATGATGAGAATTTCTCAATTAACTGAGGACGCTGTTAGACTAAGGTTCATTCCTTCGCGCTGAAAGATATAGCTAAGAAATGGCTTTACAGTCTTCCCACCTGTTCGATTTCTTCATGGGATGATTTTATAAAAGTCTTTCTTAAGAAGTTTTATCCCATTCACAAGACAGCCCTCATGAGAAAGAACATTATGCAATTCATGCAGGAATCAAATGAACCATTATGGAAATATTTCGAACGATTCAAAGACTTACTAGCCCTATGTCCTCATCACGGCATAGAGAAGTGGCGGCAGTGCCAAATTATCTATGACGGACTTGATTACCAAACAAAGATACTCCTTGAAATTATGTGCCAAGGAGAATTTTTAAAGAAAGACGAAAATCAGGGTTGGGATCTCTTTGAAGCCTTAGCCGAAAAAACAATTCAGTGGGAGTCATGCCCAGAGAAACCCACTCCCACTACTTTCAGAACTGGTATGCATTCAATAGAATCCTCTATAGCTGCTGAGGCTAAAATAACACAATTGATGAAGAGGATAGAACTGCTTGAATCAAGGGAACCTACTGCTGTAAACCACGTCAACCCACCACTTGTGGTCAAACCGGGTTGTACCTATTGCCATGATCTCAACCATCTGTTCGAAGAGTGTCCTATTTACCAGTCTTAAATGTATCAGGAGAACACGAATGCTGCTTACACCAGACCCAACTATAATCCATACTCCAAAACGTACAATCCGGGATGGCGAAACCATCCAAATTTTTCCTGAAGTCAGTCTGGTCCTGAGCAACCAAAGCAACCATTTTCACATCAATATCCTGCTCAGCCTCATTAACCCAGTTTCAACCAGAATCCACCAAATTTTCACTCATATCGGAGTCCACCACAATTCCAATCTTATCAGAGTCCACCACATTTCCAAACAAATTTCCAGCCCACATATCAGCAACATCAACCCCAGAATCATTCAGACAAAAGAATATCTAATTTGGAAAAAATGATAGCAACCCTATCCAAAACCCAGGCTTCAATGATGACCAACCATCATCAAGATATGAACAAATTACAGGTCCAGATAGGGCAATTGGCTAATTCTTTAAATGAGAGACAAAAAGGAATGCTACCAAGCCAGCCAGTGCCCAATCCAAAAAATCACTTCCCTCTGCATGAAGTTGAAGACATGGACCCCAGTCAATGCAACACTATTCATATTCTGAGATCCGGGAAGCTGGTAGATAATAAGGTTTCCAATCAACCACCCAAATCAGTGTCCAAATCAACACCTCCTGCTCAGGTACAACCAACTCAAGACAATCCATCTTCAAGTTCTGAACCATCAACTTCCAGATCTAAAGAAAAAGAAAAGGCAGATGAGCAACCATACAAGCCTATTGCACCATTTTCAAATAGGCTAGCAAATCAAAAGCTGAATGCTCATATGGAGAAGATCAGAGAAATGTTCAATCAGGTCCAAATCAATGTACCTCTTCTTGATGCAATACAACAAGTTCCATCATATGCAAAATTTTTAAAGAAAATGTGCACCAAGAAGAGGAAAGCAAATGTCCCTAAGAAAGTCTTCCTAGCTTCAAACATTAGCGAGTTGTTCACTGGGCCAATTCTTGTGAAATACAAGGACCCAGGGAGCCCAACCATCTCTTGTATCATAGGACAGACTACTATCAATAGGGCATTACTTGATTTGGGAGCCAGTATCAATCTTCTTCCCTTTTCTGTGTATCAGCAACTAGGCTTAGGCGACCTCCGTCCGACCAAAGTTACTATACAACTGGCAGATCGCTCTGTGAAGATTCCCAAAGGGGAGATTAATGATGTCCTTGTCCGAGTTGGGGAGTTTATTTACCCTGTTGATTTCATAGTTCTTGAGACACAACATGTGTCTAACTCCAATCATAGGGCTCAAACTCCTGTTATCCTAGGGCGACCATTCCTTACTACAGCCAATGCCATCATCAATTGTAAGAATGGATCCATGAGGTTAACTTTTGGCGACATGACTAGAGAAGTGAATGTCTTCAACATAGACAAACAACCTCAAAAGATAAGAGATTAAACATTTGAGGTAAACTTTGTTGAAAACAATTATGAGGAAGAGAGTGAAGCTTCAGAAGATGAGACGCTGTTTCTTAATGAATTATTTAAAAATGAATGCGATTATCTTGATGTGGAAGATCCTAATGTTAGAGTACCCTTTAAAAAGGGGAAAATTGATTTGGATATCTTCACTTTCAATGAGCCAACCAAGAATGTATCCCATGAGGATATAATTCAAGAGCCTCCGATTGACATACTTTTTGAAGACATCATCGAAGAAGAACTCATGTGTTTGGATGGACCAATTAGGGATCTTTTGATTAATTGCACATCTCTAGGGAAAAGTGTTGACCTCAGCTTTGAGGAGATATATGGAGCTGAGTTGGAATTCCTAGGCATTCACAATGAAGAAGTTCAAAATGAGAAGGGTGGTGGTGACAAATTTTTGAATGAAAATTGTAGTGATATGAGGACGAAACACCTAAAGAAGGTGAAACTAGGGATGCCGAAAGCTAAAATGACAATACAATTAGCCTTCCAACTGTGCCCTATAAAAAGGACCCATTGGAATGATGGGAAACGAGCTAGAGGGATAAGACCGAAAAAAAGACTTAGGTGTGGGAGATACTTCATGTTGTACATTTTCCCTGTTTTCCCTGTAAATTATTTTGGGACCCCTTTTGTAAATAAATAAAAATAAAAACAAAAAATAATAAAAGCAAAAAAAATAAAAAAATAATAACTTCAAAAAAATGGACTTTGGTGCTAAATGGCACCAAGAGTTCCCTCTCTTCATGAATCCCTTTTAAATCAACCTAGGGTTGTAAATATCCAACTCAACCTAGTGTCATATTGGGTATTCAACCCTTTCAGCCCCCTATAAATTTCATCTACCCTGAGTCTCTCCCGTCAACCTCAAACGCATCTCAGATCTGAAACAACCTCTTCAAGCGCCGCCCCTCAAAATTTTCCCCTCCACAGATCTCTCCTGCGTGCCGCGTTTTCTCTGGAAAAGCCTCGATTCCGTGGCCTTCTGGGCTCTGTTGGTGCGCCGCCAAGGTCTGTTGCAGTCGTTGTTCCCTTTTCTTGGTTGATCCAGTGGCCGATCGTCTGGATTCTTTACCCAGTGCCCTCTGCAATTCGGATTTGATTTCCCCCCACGTATTCTGGGGGTGGTTTTCTTTCTAATCTTCCGATCTATTGTGTTGATCTACATTTTTAGCATGGCACCATCTTTGTTTGCTGAGAAAGATTATTCCAAAATATTTAGTGATAACAATGGGTATAGGCACATTTTTATTGATAGGATCCGTGCTTGGGATTGGTATCATGCATCGATCAATTTCGACACATACCAATCCGCGGTCCATATGCCCCTAGGTGACATTTTCATCACATTTCCTCTCCTTGAGGAACGCACTCACGTCCCTTGTTACCCATAACACAGCGACCCCGTTTCACCCATTGACTATATGTCCATTATGGGGGCCTGCTGCACAGAACAAGACCACGGGCTCAAGGCCAGTACCACCTTCCGTAATGTGCATTGCGTTGGACGATGGATCCAACGCAATATTCTGGGTCTGGACCACACCACTTCTTTCAACCGCCCTGTGTTGCAAATAATTCACGACCTTATGGCTAGGCAGCACACGATCTGCCTCAACAAGACTATCTTCCATTCTATCATTGCCAACTCTTCCCGCACCCGTGGTGCTAAACATTCACACCCCATTCTGATTACGCGTCTTTGTAGGACTTTCCTACCGGACGCTGTATTTGACGCATATGACCGGGTGTTTGTAGCTCACGAGAGGGTCACTAGTGCCTATAACAGTTGCTTACATGCGGTCTGGACCCCTAGTGTCTAGCCCGAGGATGAGCCAGTGGAGTCCTCTTCTGAGGAGAGTCTAGAGGAAGAAGATGAGCCCACATTTTGGCACCAGGACCCCTCTACGGACTCACGTGCATTCATGTCCATCATTTGGCGGGGCATGAAGAAAATTTTTAGAGGACAAGTTTGGCTGAGGAAACAAGTGGAAGAACAATCATCTAGATTAGACCGTATTGAGGCCGGTCATCAGCGTTCACCGCTGGTCCAAAACGACGACGAGGGTGACTCTGTTCCTTTACCTATTTCATGCATATTTTATCTTACATACATTGGGGACAATGCATGAGATAGGTATGGGGGGGTAGATACTAACTTAGGATTTTTATTTTCTTTTTAGGATTTTTTTCTTTTTAGGATTTTAATTTTCTTTTTAGGATTTTTATTTTTTTTAGATTTTTCATTTTCTTTAGATTTTTCATTTTCTTTTTAGAAAAAACCTTAAAATATATATATAAAAAAAAGAGAAAATTTTGATCCATTTTTAAAGAATCAAACTTGATTTTAGGGATTAAGGAAACTCTTAACTAAGATTTCTTAATATAAGTCGAAAAGAGGAGTTTTGTTGGATTTTTAGGTTAAGTAAAAAAGGATAAGAAAGATAGCTAGATTTAAATTCTTTCTTTAGGATATATACATTAAACATATTGAGGGATTAATCAAAGACTTAGCGATTCTATTTACACATAAATATAAGAAAAAAATAAGTATAAATAAATAAATAAAATAATTACTTAGCCACTAATTAAGCTGGTTAGCTGTGCCTTAAGAAGCATGGCCAGTGACGCCTAAAGGTGGTTAAGTCCTTAGTATTCGTGGCCTAGTTTACTCGAGTCCTTGAACCTTAGGGATGTATCTTCATCTAGTGCCCTAACACCGACTGGTTTGGGAGTCATCGGTAAGAGGCTCGTTATATGGGTAAATTAGAAAGCCTAAGGAAGCTAAGGAGATGTAAATAAATAATTAAATAAATAAATAAATAAATAAATAAAATTGTATATATTAGTAAATAATTGAACTTTAGTCTAAGAAAAATCCTTCATATTTATAGATGTATATATACTAGGTTTGACGCAAAATCTGGTCCTCACTCTATTCCTTAAAAACTTAACCTAAGTTGAAGACAAAACTCTAAATAGACACTTATGAAAAGAATGACAAGTTTAAGGTAACCCGAAACCTATAGATCAAGAAAAATTCTTGAAAAATATGGATCATAAATTTTTTCACTAATACTTTTCTTTTTCTTGGATTTTGTGGGTGCAATCCGCTGAAAACCCTCAGGAGACAACACTCCTCCTCTAGGGTAACCTAGAGGATTAACAGCTTGTTGCACGCGCTCAGTGCAATCGTGTCACCTACGAAAGTGCTTCAATAATTTAGCTAGGATTTTTCTCTTTTTGCTCGGGGACGAGCAAAAGCTAGGTATGGGGGTGTGATTATAGTTCATTTTTGCATCATTTTCCACTTTCATATCATGCTTTATGTAAATAAAAATAAGGTTTTTATTGCTTTTCTCTCTTATTTTTCAGGTCCGCCATTAATGTAGAGGAAGGCCCATAATCAAGGAATTTTCAAGGAATTAATGGAATTAATTAAAGAGACAAATGGAAAAGCCCAAAGAGAAGCCCAGATCTGGAGTCGTCCACGAATATCCCCAGCTTTCTAGAAGATCTAGTGTGGCAAACAGACTGTAACAAAACGGCAACAGAAATCGTTGGCGCAACGGCCAAGATTCTGCCGAGGAAACGCGGCTCTGGCCACGGATCCGCGGCAAGCATCTGGCCGTTGAGCCAGCGTTGATCCCACAGCCAAGATTTGAGGGCCTCATCCTCTGGAACCTATAAATAGATCCCTAGGGCCTCTGCAAAAAAGGGAGGAGAGAATAGGAGAGAAGAGCTTGTATTTTTGAGAGATTTGTAGGGATTTTCTCTAGCTTCCTTTAGTGCTCTTGTAATCTTTTTTCTCCTTCAAGAATTCTGCAAAGAGAGAGAGAGAGTGTGTGAGATCTTGTAATTGAAGTGGTGACAACTTGAATGCAAGGATTGATCCATCCATCTTCTCATCTTTACTAATTCTATTGCTTCACTTTCTTGTGCTTTACTTTCTTCAAGCTTTAATTACCATTGCATTTTCTTCTACCATGAATTGTTGTGTTCTTTTCATTTCACTGTCTAGCTAACTCTCTAACATGACTAGCTAACCACTAACTTTACTAACTTCTAACTCTTAGGTGATTGCTAATTCATGTGATTCATTGGATGCTTTATTGTGATCTTGTAATTTCAAGTCTCTATTATCCCCAATGAAGATAAGTTACTTTAATTCTTGGCAAATGCTTGTTTTCATTCCATATGATTCATGTGAGCCTCATTTAGAGCCTTGTCTTTAGAACAAGTGCCTTGATGGAACATGGAGATGGAGCACCTAACTATGCTATTTGTTGTACAATTTTCTTACTTCAATGCTAGCTCGAGTATGGCTTTGAATGACTAATGAATCTTGTATTTTCTTCCTTAGCATTACCTTGAGTGACACTCCTTGATTCCACCATTGAAAATCTATCTCGAGAGCCGATGAATCAATGAGGCTATAAGTCAAGCCGAGAAGATCACTCATTCTCTACATGGGAAAGTATTTGACCAAACAAGCAAGACAAACCTTTGCCGATGAATCAACATGAGGCATGCATCACCCTATGAGATTAGTAAGTTAGTAAATTAAAAGGGTTAGTTAGTCATGGTCTTTTCTATCTAAAGTCTTTTCAAGGTTTTCCTTCTCAAGTTTTCTTTCCAAGCTAATAAAGTTTTCCAAGTTCTTTTCACTTTCCTTTCCATCCTTTTCCTTTTCATACAACAAAATCCACAACAAATTTTTCCTCTCTTTTCCATGTCATTTTTTTTTGTTGAACATAGAAGAACTCTCATTTTCTTTCTTCAAATTTCGAAACCGTAAAGCTTCCATCGCGAGCTCTCCCTGAGGATCGACCCGTAATAGCTTATACTACTACGGTGATTCGGAAGGAGTAAATAAATATTGTGAATACATTTTGGAGTTTTTGAGCATCACATAAGAGCATCGAAGGTTGATTCTAAACCATCTTTCTCTGAATATTAGTACACTCCTACCTTCCGATCACTTAACATACATAAATTCTTCAATTGTCAAAGTAGATTTATTGAAGATTATATAAGCCTTGCTAGTGTTAAAATAATCAACAAAAATAGCATCAAAAGCTTTAGTATCAAATTTACCTAACTTATCTTTGGTGTTTAAACAAAATATTTGCATCCAAAAACTCTAAAGTAAGAAATATTAGGCTTTCTCAAATAGTAAATTTCAAAAGAAGTTTGAAAGTATTTTTATAAAAATAAATTCTATTTGATATATATTACGGCCTCGGCCCATAAATATTGAGGGAGTCCGTATTCACTAATCATTTTCCTAGCCATTTCTTGAAGAGTACGATTCTTCCTTTCAACGACTCCATTTTGTTGTGGAGTTTTAGGACAAGATAATTCATGCCTAATTCTATTTTCTTCACATTAAGTGATAAAAGAATGGTTAATGAATTCACCACCTCTATTACTTCTTATGCGCAAAATCGAAAAACCTTTTTTCTTTTTCAACCCTTTTTCTAAAAACATTAAAATGCGAAAAAGCTTGATCTTTATATTCCAAAAAGAAAACCATGTAAAATGAGAAAAATCGTCAACCAATAAAAAAACAAAATGGTTTCTATTTAAACTCTTAGTTTTAGTATGACCAAACAAATCCATGTGGATTACCTCTAATGGTCTAGATATCATGATATTCTTGATTGATTTGAAGGAGAACTTGGTTTGTTTTCTAAGTTGGTACGCATCACAAATGTAGTCCTTTTCAAACTTCAAGTAAGGAATACCCTCCACCGATTCCTTAGAGTTAATTCTAGTAGATGATCAAAAGATACATGGCCTAATTTTCTATGCCATAACCAAGAATCCTCATGAAAGCATTTAAACATGTAGCATTACAATCTATATTTAGCATATCAATAATATATACATTATTTTCTTGAAATCCGAAAAGAATGCAAGCATCGGTTTTACCATCTTAAATATTGTAAGAAAAATCATCAAAAATAACTTTAAAACCTCGATCACAAAGTTGACTAATACTCAAGAGGTTATGATTGAGACCGTCAACTAAAATAATATTTTCAATTAATAGAGATGAACCAACTTTAATGTTACCTATACTCATAATGTTACCCTTTGAGTCATCTCCGAAGGTGACGGTGTCACCTTCATGATACCTTGATAGGATTGCAAAATTATTGATGTCCCAAGTCATGTGCCTTGAGCAACCGCTATCAAGATACCACCGCTCCATACGTCTTGGAGCCTTAGTGTATACCTATATCAAATAATAAAGTTGTTGATTTTGGTACCCATATTTTCTTGGGTTCTATGACGTTAGTACTTCAAACCCAAATTTTATTATTAGAAGCATTTATATGATTAAAACAAAACAAATTTAGCTAAGTGACCCTTTCGGTCACAATAAAAACATGAATAAACTCTACCATACATATATGCATGATGTGTATGATGAGCATGTGAGACATAAGCATGCTTAGTGTGTGATTTAGAAGTGTGAGCATGTGTAGCATGAATATATTTCTTTGAAGAATTTTTCTTAGAAAACATGGTCTCTAATTTAGTCTTATCAAACTCACATTTCTTTAAGACATTTCCCAATGTGTTGATGTCACGCCCCGCTTCCCAGAATACGCTGAAGTGAAGACGCGATGAGAGTCGGCGACGCATATACGTAAGGAAAATGCCTCACGTATATGCGCTAAGTCTTAAGTAACACGAAACAAGCTATAAATGTAAACTATAATGAATCATGATTACTGCAATATCATATATAAGCATCCATGCATGATATCATATAAATAAAGAACTGAAATAAAGACTGAATCTGATATATATCGAGAATCAAGAAATAACAGAAAGACAAGAGAGATAAGAATATCAAAACCAAAAGAGAGAGACTCTAGTTCCTCGTGAAGCGTACGAGCTCAACGAACACCTGAATAATATAAGAAAGCGTTCAATATCTGAATGTACAAATTCAGGATCGTTAGAAAGCGATCTAGTGAGTGTGTGTGAAGAGAAGTGCTCGTGCATATAAACAATGTGCACAGAATAATAACAAGATAATCTGCAGACAGAAAACTAAATAACATGATAAATAGATAACTGAAGGATAACTGAATAACAACATGTATGTAGATAAAAGACAAGTATTACAACTGATGTCAAAATGTGTAACCTAGCATATGTCACTAGTCTGATTGGTTATTATTAACCTAACTAATGTAGTACTTAGTTTTGTCCCATACCACAGCCATTTTCCCATATATCAAACAAAGTTATCGTTGATGTAATTGCCTGTCAATGTAGTGCATGTTTTTTCGAAGGATACCGTGCATGCCTCGTACCATGATCTAACACCCTTGGCACTGAACCGGAACAAGCCGCAAGGCTCTAATAACTAAAGATCACAACCCCACAAGAAAAGACAACAGTGTGGTGTCATAATCCGGGCATAACCCTGACAACTGACAACTGAATAAGTAGGTAGCCAGTACTAACATGGTCCCCATGGTTGGAACCTACTACTCGGTATCATAATAAGTCCTTTCAAAATACACGATATGCATCATCAGGCAATTACCCTGTTCCCCAGATTATGATGTCTTTTATTAACAAGCAATTAATGAGTTATGATTAAGAGTAACTAATATCTCCAACAACTAGTGATGTCAATAATAGCAGATAATTTGACAACTGACAGCTGATACCTGACAACAGAGTAGCTGACAACTAATATCTGACATCTGAAATAAGATACTGGAGATATAGCCACTAACACAATGGTGTCATTAACAACTGGTAACTGATACAGATATCTTCCAATTCCTATAGACTCTGAACACATCACATGATCACCAACAAATAATCTCACCAATAACTGATAAAGTGATGACTGCTATCTGATAACTCTGAAGTACACGATCACTGATATCGACTAGATCACTATAACAATAACTCCATCTCTATTAACTGAAGTAATCAATAACTAAACATGAAGCACATGGTATATCCTCAGATCAACAAGTCAACGGATACCGAAAACATAATGAAGTAAGGGAATCATCCTCAAACAACATATGGTCCAGAATATCTACTCTGATGCTCAACATCAACAAAATATCATCTAAATAAATCCCTAATACTCACAACTATAAATCCAGCTATGTCAATCCCATCTTAATGTATATCAGGCTTCATTATAAAGAACGTAAATCTCACATCAATTCTAACTCAAGATCAATCCAAATCACGGTTCAACTTTCCTCACAACTAAATCCAAATCCAGAATAATAAAAACTTGTAAGAACTAACAAGAATACTAATATCCTGTGACAAAACATCAAGTCCAGAAGTATCTAACATCAAATCACATCTGATCCATTATATGTGATATCTATAAACCATCTCATATCGATATAGAAACGTCATATCTACTTCTCCACAATATCAAAAAGTGTTCCCGTAGGAAATAATCACCAAATACATGAATGTCAGATTTGATAACTAATACACATAAATTTTACTATTAATCTCAAAAACAAACTATATCAACCTCAAGATTGAGCTGAGTCAAGTCACAGTATAAGGTGTATCAATACTAGGCCTAAACCAACAGCGATAAACTACCAACACATAAAATGATGCTAATACAAGCTCATATCAACTAGTAAATGAAGTGAACAATTATTGATGTCTCATGATGTCAACAAGTAATCAAACTGGTAAAATATAACAGAAAGTCTCATGAAATGATAAGAGTAACACGTAAACACATAGCGATAATGGTAAATAAGGAAATAACACAAAGCAAGCACTTACATGAAATGACGCAATTTTGAATTCGAATCGCTATCTGGTCTTCACTACACGAACCGATACTGATCTACGGATGTGATTAGTCTCTAAAACTGCACATTTCATACCACATCTTCACATTTATTTAATATTAAATTCGGCTAATAATACCTCTCTTGCATGTTTCTAGGTTCATGGTGTGCAATGAAGAAGAAGACCCTAAATCATCATTTAATGGGTAATTAAAGGCCTAAAATATAGTCATTGATCTAGGAGGGTGATTCTGTCAAAATAAGGGACCCAAAATCCAAAATCGGGATCTGCAACCGACAGGGGACAGACGGGACAGCGAGCAGCAGAAAGCGCCGCGCGCGCGGCTATAGAAGAGCTGTGAAAACACGGCCTGGGCCGCGTTTTTGCAGCCGTACGGACGCAGCCGTACCCGTACTTTGGGCCAGGGTTTGCCTCCTGGCCCCCCTTTCCCCTGGTGCCTATAAATACCCCCTAGGGTTTTGTAGAGAGGAGAAAGACAGAGAGTAGTGTTTGTTTTTCTTCTCCATGCTGTAGTTTAGGGTAGTTTAGATTAGTTGTTCTTCTTCTTTTGTATTTTTCATTTTTATAGATCATGTAATAGGAAAGAGAGTGATCATAGGATAGAAGAGAAAGTTCTTATAATGAAGGGTGACACTCTATGAAAGGTTCTTCCTTTATCTCTATTTGCTTCTTCTCTAATTTTTTACATGTTTAGCTAATCTTTTCTCTCATGGAAACTAACTACTAACCAATAACTAGTCTAACCTCTTACTTGATAATCCACATAAATCTAATAGCCTCTACTTGATCTTACTCTTGCAAGAGCCATTGATGACTCATGATGATGGATCTAACACTCTAACATCTTAACTCTCTAACAAGCTAACATTACTTTACTCTATGCTTACCCTTGTTTAGTTTTGATGATTTAAGTGTAACTTGTACTTGTTTTGTTGAGCTGGGATGTGATGAGTTACATATGGGTCATGCTTTGAAATGCTCTTTAGCCAACGACTAGTGATTGCCAAGGATACATGTGAGGCAACTATCACTAAGAGGCTAGCATGTTGGTGGAGTCATTAGTAGTTAGTAGCCATAAGTTTTCTTTCTTTTTCACTTTATTTTAGAAATATCAAAAATCACAAATATCTTCTTTTCTATATTTTTCACTTCTTTGTGTTTTACCATACTTCTCTTTTCCATTCTTTGTTTTCCTTTCTTTTCATTCTTTCAAATATTAAAGAACTTTTAACACATAGTGAATCAACCGGTAAAGCTTCTATTGCCTCCCGTCCATGTGGATTTGACTCGTTTTAGCCTCTATGCTATAACGGAAGTATCGAGGAAGCTAAAGCACACACACTTTAACTCTTGATTTCAAAACGACATATTTTGTGCACGGTTTTCCCCCAATCAAATTTTGGCGCCACTGTTGGGGATGGGAACGATTTGATTTCACATTTTTGTTAACTTTTGTTTTTTATTTTTGGTGTGCAGGTTAAAGTTTTAGCATTGCAGAAGTCCACACTTGCTCTTGTGTGGTTGGGTAAATTCTTGTATATTCTTATATTTTGCTACTAGTTTTTATTTATATTACCTGTTCACTGTAATAACTTAAGAACTAAAATACGGTAATTGGATGCTATAAAACGGTTTAGACATTTGCATCTAGGCACGTGTCAATTTTCATTCTAATATATTGTATTTTGTTCTTGTGTTGTTGTGATCTTGACGGAGGTGTACATATTACATTGCATATAGTTAGGACAAACACATAGGTGATTTACTCTCTTTGTGTGTTAATTCTTATCTATATTGTACACTTGCACAAATTGAACCTAAGGACAAAACTCAATACAACATAAGGTGGGAAAGTCATTACCCTTCCTTAACCCAAAAATCACTTCCCCACTCACACAACCCAAGACTAATAAAAATTGCTAAATGTTGGCCTCTAGGGACATCTCGGACTCATTTAAGAGATTGACCTAAGGGAGAAGTTGTTAGAAGTTGACTCTTGTTAAATCGGTGTCTAAGGTTAGGGATTGAGAGGCAAAACCTCGAAGAACAGTGGTTTAGCATAATTAGGCCCGCTGCTCCAGCACGGATACCTCCCACTTATCTTGTCCCTACCTGACTGATTAATTCATAATAAGATTCTGACAATGTACCCCCCAAGGACAGTCTAACTAGTTAGGAGTCGTCTAGGCCTAAGTCAACCCTAACATAGACTTGTTTTCTTTTCTTTTTTTTTTTTGTTTGTTTGTTTGTTGTAAATTGTGAAATGGATTTTAACAATAATAATTCTTTCAATCATAATATGAATCCATATTTCACCCCGATCTCATTTGACTCGGATAACTCCAACCTGGCTATGTACAATATGAACCAACCATATATGTCGAGTTGGGATTATCCGACTCAATATGACCCATATCCCCAATCATATAACTATATTTTTCAAATGACTTCCACTCTTCACAAAGTTCATAGGGATTCACCTCTCCGGAGTCAAATTTTCAACCACCTTGTCCACAATATTCATTCCTCGATTCGGCTTCATATCCTCCTTTTCATGTTCCACCAACTGAGGAAAAATCCAATTTGGAAAGGAGTATGGAAGCCATGCTTGAGTTCCAACAACAAATTCAAAATTTTCTCAATTCACAATCCTTCCCAAATCAAACTCCATGTACTCTTTTTCTAGAATATCCAATTGAAGAAGAATCTGAGATAGAAGAGCGTTTGGAAGTCTTTTGTGAAAAATTGCAACGATTTCAAAATATGTTGGACTCATCATCTCAGCCAAATTTTCAAGAGTCCTACTCATCTTTTCTAGTCTCACTGATTCAAAATGAATAACCATCAATACTGGACTTGAGTATGGAACCCTTGCGTGAGTCCGAGTAGCAATCGCAAAATCCGATGGACTCATAATTTCACCACAAATTTCAAAATCAACTATTATACTCACCTTTTCAAGAAGAACCAATTGTAAAAAGTATGGAAGACATGATTCTGACTCCAAATTCTGTTACCCAGCCTATCAGTAGGTTAGACTCACTAATGAGCGAATTAATTAATGAGAGCGAGGAAAGTCTTTCTTGTCGACCTTTGACCGATCCTTTTATCCCTAACTCTACTGATTGGACCCAAGAATCATGTCATTTTGAAAATCTAGTTTCAATTTCATCATACCAACTTGAACTTGACCAACATCAACCTCTTAACATTTTAGCAAGTTATCCTTTTTTTGAAATTGAACTTGAGCTTGAAAGTGATCCTGAACCTCATGTTGGTGATTCCATTTCACTTTTTGATTCAATAAAGACTCTGGATCTTTACCAGATTTTTTCTATATTCCGGAGTCAACTTGAATCCTGTACTAGTACATTGTGAAATTGAATCACCAATATCTTATGATCACACTTCATTAATGGGAAAAGTGTGTGAACATCAATTCTTTAGTTTAGACCCTATTTTTGAACCAATTTCGACTCTCATTATTGACTCTCGACTTGATCTGAGTCAAATTCTTGAGTCGGTATCGGTTTTTATTCCTGAACCATTTGAGTCCAAATCCATCATCTCCCAAAATCACACTTCATTGTTGGACAAGGATGTTGAAGAAAATGACTCAGTAATTATTTTTGTAAATTTAAAATTAGATGGGGATAAGCTTTTAAATATGACCATTCAGTCAATCATTCTTTTACTGGGTCACATTAGAGAGGTCACTGGTGGGTTTCTGCAAGATCCACGATATCTTGATTGGGTAGCAATGCTTAGCCTAATCAGACCACCACCGGAGCCACCACCATGAGGTAATTTTTCTTCCCTCTCCATTTGTTTCATGTATATACACATTCACGATGCATTGAGGACAATGCATGAGATAAGTGTGGGGGAGGGTTTACTAACATAGGTAATTTTAAATTTTCTTTCTTTTATACTTCTTTTCTAGGAACTTTTTAAAATTTTCTTTTGTATAAAAACTTTTCTTTTCTTTTTACAGAACTTTTTGAAATAAGAGAAATAGATTTGATTTATTTTTAAGAAAATTAAGATTATCTTAGGAATTAGGAAGACCTAAAATTATGAAATTTTAAACTGAGTCAAAATAATAGATTTTGTTTAAATTTTAGGATAAGAAAGTAAGATTAAAAAGATAAATTGATCTTGAATTTTTTACCTTAGATTTATGCACTTCACACTTACACAATTTTTGAGATTGAAACAAAGACTGAAAATGCCATAAAAAATATATGTATATATAAAAAAATGAAATGATAATAATAAAAATCACTTATTGAAGTTGGGTAATTATGCCTCAGGAAGCATGATTATTAAAGCCTTAAACGGTGGATAAAAACAAAATAATCCCCTTTAGTTTTGTGGCCTTATTTACTCGAGTCCTTAAGTCTGAGTGATGTTTTCTCATATGGTGCCCTAAGATCATCTGGTTTGGGAGTCACCGGCTAAAGGCTTACTATCCAGATAAATAAGAAAGCCTAAGAAAACTAAGGGAAGAAGAAAAATATATAAATAAATAAATAAATATACACAAATCAATAGCATGAAAGTTAGAGTCGATATCCCAAAATCTTCACAGTTCACAAAGTGCATATTTTTCTAAGAGTTTTATGAAAGATCAAAGAATCAATTCAATTCTAAATTCTTACATTTAATTTATAACAAGATTTGCATTTCGACTTAGTTTAAGGAAGAATAATTTCTGGTTAACCTCTGACCTTGGATCACTTATATTTTCGTAAAAATACTTCAACGCTTTTCTCAATTTCAAAAATGCGTTTTCAAAATACTAACATTTGACTTCTTTCTTTATGAATTTTGTGGGTGCAATCCGCTGAAAACCCTCAGGAGACAAAACTCCTCCTCTAGGGGAAACCTAAAGGTTTAACGGCTTGTTACACATGCTCAGTGCAATCGCGTCACTTAAGAAAGTGGTGTAATAATTTTTTTAGTTTTATGTTTTGCTCGAGACGAGAAAAAGATAAGTGTAGGGGTGTGATTGTCTCTAAAACTGCATATTTCATACCACATCTTCACATTTATTTAAAATTAAATTCTGCTAATAATACCTCTCTTGCATGTTTCTAAGTCCATGGTATACAATGAAGAAGAAGACTCTAAATCACCATTTAATGGGTGATTAAAGGCCTAAAATATAGCCATTGACCTAAGAAGGTGATTCTGTCAAAATCAGGAGCCCAAAATCCAAAATCGGGACCTGCAACCGACAGGGACAGACGGACAGCGCGCAGCAGAAAGCGCCGCGCGCGCGGCTCTAAGAGAGCCGCAAAAACGCGGCCTGGGTCGTGTTTCTGCGGCCGTACTGGTGCGGCCGCGCCCGTACTTTGGGAAGGGTTTGCCCCCTAGCCCCCTTTCCCCTGGTGCCTATAAATACCCCCTGGGGTTTTGCAGAGAGGAGAAAGATAGAGAGTAGTGTAGTTTTCTTCTCCATGTTGTAGTTTAGGGTAGTTTAGATTAGTTGTTCTTCTTCTTTTTTTATATTTTCTATTTTTATAGATCATGTAATAGGAAAGAGATTGATCATAGGATAGAAGAGAAAGTTCTTGTAATGGAGGGTGTCACTCTATGAAAGGTTCTTCCTTTATCTCTATTTGCTTCTTCTCTAACTCTTTACATGCTAATTTTTCTCTCATGGCAACTAGCTACTAACCACTAACTAGTCTAACCTTTTACTTGATAATCCACATGAATCTAATATCCTCTACTTGGTCTTACTCTTGCAAGAGCCATTAATGGCTCATGATGATGGATCTAACACTCTAACATCCTAACTCTCTAACAAGCTAGCATTACTTTGCTCCATGCTTACTCTTGTTTAGTTTGATGGTTTAAGTGTAGCTTGCACTTGTTTTATTGAGTTGGGATGTGATGAGCTACATATGGGTCATGTTTTGAAACGCTCTTGAATGAAGGACTAGTGATTGCCAAGGATACATGTGATGCAACTATCACTAAGAGGTTAGCATGTTGGTGGAGTCATTAGTAGTTAGTAGCCATGAGTTTTCTTTCTTTTTAACTTTATTTTAGAAATATCAAAAATGACAAATATCTTCTTTTCTATGTTTCCCACTTCTTTGTATTTCACCATACTTCTCTTTTTCATTCTTTGTTTTCTTTTCTTTTCATTCTTTCAAACATTGAAGAACTTTTAATACACACGTGAATCAACCGGTAAAGCTTCTATCGCCTCCCATCCTTGTGGATTCGACCCATTTTAGCCTCTATGCTATAACGGAAGTATCGAGAAAGCCAAAGCGCACACACTTTAACTCTTGATTTCAAAATGACATATTTTGTGCACGATTTTCCCCTGATCAATCATCCCATGGATCAGTCTTCGAATCGCCTGTATATTGTGTCCATAATGAGCACAGCTTCAAATCTCCTGTTACTGACTTCAGAGCACACGAATGAGTCTGAAATGTTATAACATGCAACGAAACACACAAAGATGAAGGAAAATCAATACACACACCTTATACACTCACACATGTACCCATACAAGCACGCCACACGTGCATACACCCACGGGTACACCCACATACATACACATATATGGGTATACACACACATAATACATTATAATCATGCATACATACACATAATTATACACTTATATAAGTACATACATACATACACATATATACATACACGTATATACATGTATATACGGGTATATACATATATACATATATATATAAGTATACACATAAATACATATTATATATATACACACATACCCATGCACAGATCTATGCATAAATACATGCACACATAAACTCACGCACCCATCCATGCATAATTAAACACACTTCCACATTATTACATGTTTACCCCTACACATAATGCTATACAATTGAACACATTAATGAAAATACACATACAATTATAAATTCAAATCCATACAGAGAGGGAGAAAGTACTCACGCAAGGGTGACTGCGGCGCACTGACGGAGGCTCTGGCGGAGGGGGAGGAGGCCGCGGAGGATGTAAATGGATAGAGGATCTCGCCGGGAAGGGCGCGGGTGCGTTCACGCTCGCCAACGGTGATCAACGACAACTCAGGGAGAGAATGAAAAGGGGATGGTGATGTGTGGCCTGAGGTATCAAGGGGGGCTCGACTATGCTAGGTCGAAAGGGGCGTGGCCTGGGAGAGTGCAGCCAAGGGGGGATGGCTTGGACACTGGGTTGCCATGGCTTGGGAGCTCCGGACTGTAGACTTGGGGCTGTTGGGAGGTTCTGCTGGGGGGAGATGTCATTGCAGTGGCTGGTTAGGGTTGCTCCAGGGTGATGTAGGGCTGCCACATGGACGATGGCGGCCTAGAGAGGGAGTGCGCTGCTGTGGAGTTGTTGCGGTTACCGGAGAGGCCGCGGGGAGGAGGATGAGGGGTTGTTCGTGCTGTTGTGGACTGTTCTTAGAGGGGAGGATGGACGTGGAGCGGTGATGGTGGTCACAGCAATGTGGCGACTCCGAAGCTCATCAGAGATCGGCTGAGAGGTTAAGGGTTGGGGTGTTCACGGCGGCTACCTGATAGGAGAAGAGAAGAAAAGATAGAATTAGGTTTATGGTTAGGGTTTAGGATTAGGTTTAGAGATAAATAGAGAGATTATATATACATGGTGATATTGGGTTGGTGGGTTAACAAGTAGCGGGTAGTGGGTTTGGGTCTAATGAGTTTGGGTATGGAAATGGGTTTTGGGCTATAGGTTAAAGAGTAATGGGTTGATGGAAAAGAAAATAGATTAATAAGAAAAAGGAAAATGAAGTAAAACAATATTAATACTAATAATATATATAATAATACCTAACACTAATAATAATGATAGCAATATAAGTAATAATAATAACAACTAATAATAATAGTAGCAATTAAAAATAACAATAATAATAATAAATACAATAATAGTACTAATAATAATTAAATAACTCTTACTAAAATAATAAATTACAATAATAATAACACTAATAATAATAATCATAAATAATAATAACCATGGTAACAAGAAAGTACTAGTTAGTAATAAAAATGCTAACAAGTAATAATGGCAATTATATAAAGCCAAATTACCATTTAATACTCCAAAATAATTTATATATTTAATAATAATAATAATAACACAAGAAGAACAGAAATAAATTAAGTTGATTAATAATAATAAAACAATCAGTAAATTCAATATAAATACTTTAGAAAAATAAAATTACAGTATTACTAACTAGGGACATTACATTTTACCCGTCTTACAAAAATTTTGTCCTCGAAATTCAAATAAAGTAGGGAATGGTAAAAAGAATTCAAAATCAAAAACAAACAAGCTTTACGTCGCTTCTCTGCACATCATAAATCCACTACGCTTCCGCTGCGCTACTTTGATGTATGCTACCGGCTTCAGCAAGGAGTAATCAAATCCAAGAGACAGAATCAGAAAAATAGAATCAAAAGAAGGATATAAATCAAGATGGAATTCAGATCACTCTAAAGGAAGTATTCGAATCATGGATATCAAAAGATCAAGAAAAGGAATTCTAAAGGGAGGACGATCAATTCCAAATGGAGTCAATATCATAATAAATAGTATATGTATATTGTAGTGTAACCATAGATCGTTTCAAGTTATCGGTAAGAATTAGGTCCTCTTTCGAAATGCGAAAGTCAAAAATCAAGTTCGCAAGTCAAAAAACTGGCTTAGATACCAAGAAGACTTTGTCACGCCCGCTTCCCAAAATACGCTGAAGTGGAGACGCGACGAGAGTCAACGATATATATACGCAAGAAAAATATCTCACATATATGTGCTAAGCCTTAAGTAACCCGAAACAAGCTATAAATCTAAACTACAATGAATCATGATTATTGCAATATCATATATAAGCATCCACGCATGAAATCATATAAATAAAGAACTGAAATAAAGACTGAATCTGATATATATCGAGAATCAGAAAATAACAGAAAGACAAGAGAGATAAGAATACTGGAACCAAAAGAGAGAGACTCCAGCTGTTCGCGAAGTGTACGAGCTCAACGAGCACCTGAACAATATAAGAAAGCGTCCAATATCTGGACGTACAAATCCAGGATCGTCAGAAAGCAACCAAGTGAGTGTGTGAAAAGGAGAAGTGCTCGTGCATATAAACAATGTGCACAGAATAATAATAGGATAAACCGCAGACAAAAGATAACTAAATAACATGATAAACAGATAACTGAAGGATAACTGAATAACATGAATGTAAATAAAAGGCAACTATTACAACTGTAAACAAACAACTGATGTCAAGATGTGTAACCTAGCATATGTCACTAGTCTGGTTGGTTATTATTAACTTAACTAATGTAGTACTTAGCTGTGTCCCATATCACAGCCGTTTTCCTATATATCAAAGAAAGCTATCATTGATGTAACTGCCTACCAATGTAGTGTATATATTTTGAAAGAGTACCGTGCATGCCCGGTACCACGGTCTAACACCCCTGGCGCTGAACCAGGACAAGCCGCAAGGCTCTAATAACTGAAGATCACAGCCCCACACAAAAAGACAACTAGTGTGGTGCTGTAATCTTGGCATAGCCCTGACAACTGATAACTGAAAAAGATGATAGCCAGTACTACTTGGTTCCCCATGGTTGGAACATACAACTCTGTACCATAATAAGTCCTTCTAAAATACACGATATGCATCATCAGGCAATTACCCCTGTTCCCCAAGTTATGGTGTCTTTTATTAACAAGTAATTAATAAGTTATTATTAAGAGTAACTGATATCTCCAACAACTAATGATGTCAATAATAGCTGATAATTTGACAACTGACAACTGATATCTGACAACTGAGTAGCTGACAACTAATATCTGACATCTAAAATAGGATACTGGAGAAATAGCCACTAACACAATGGTATCACTAACAACTGATAACTGATACAGATATTTACAAATTCCTATAGATTCTGAACACATCATATGATCACCAACAAATAATCTCATCAATAACTGATAAAGTGATGACTGCTATCTGATAACTTTGAAGTACAAGATCACCAATAGATCAGTATAACAATAACTCAATCTCTATTAACTGAAGTAATCAATAATTAAACATGAAGCACATGGTATATCCTCGAGATCAACAAGTCAACTGATACCGAAAACATAATGAAGTAAGGGAATCATCCTCAAACAACATATGGTCCAGAATATCTACTTCTGATACTCAACATAAATAAAATATCATCTGAATAAATTCCTAATACTCACAACTATAAATTCAGCTACGTTAATCCCATCTTAATGCAGATCAGGCTTCATTATAAAGAACGTAAATCCCAGATCAACTCTAACTCATGATCAATCCAAATCGTGGTCCAACTTTCCTCACAACTAAATCCGAATTCAGAATAATAAACAACTAGTAAGAACTAAGAAGAATACTAATATCCTGGTGACAAAATATCAAGTTCAGAAATGTCTAACATCAAATCACATCTGATCCATTATTTGTGGTATCTCTAAACCATCTCATATCGATATAGAAACGTCATATCTACTTGTCCACAATATCAAAAAGTGTTCCAGTTGGAAATAATCACCAAATACATGAATATCAAATCTGATAACTAATACACATAAAATCTACTATTAATCTCAAACACAAACTATATCAACCTCAAGATTGAGCCGAGTCAATTCACAGTCTAAGGTGTATAGTACTAGGCCTAAACTAACAGCAACAAACTATCAACACATAAAATGACACTGACACAAGCTCATATCAACTACGTAAATAAAGTAAACAATCATTGATGTCTCATGAAGTGATACAAGTAATCAAACTGGTAAAATATGACAGAAAGTCTCATGAAATGATAAGAGTAACATTTAACGCATATTGATAATGGTAATAAGAAATAAAACAAAAGCAAAGACTCACATGAAATGACACGGTTTTGGATCTGAATCGCCGTCTGGTCTTCACTGCATGAACCGATACTGATCTACAGATCATCCTATGGAACGATTTACGAATGGCCTGTGTATTGGGTCCATAACGAGCACAACTCCAAATCTCCTGTTACAGAGTTTGGATCTTACGAACGAGTTCGAAATGTTGTAACATGCAACAAAACAGACAGAGAGGAAGAGAAATCAATACACACACCTAATACACTCACACATGTACCCAAGCACGCCATGCATGCATGCACCTACAGGTACACCCACATACATACACATATACGGGTATACACACATAATACATTATAATCATGCATACAAACACATAATTATACACTTATATACGTACATACATACATACCTACACTTATATACATACACATATATACACGTATATATGAGTATATACATATATACATATATAAGTATACACATAAATACATATTATATATATACACATACCCATACCCATACACACATCTATGCATAAATACATGCATACATAAACTCACGCACCCATCCATACACAATTAAACACACTTTCACATTATTAAATGTTTTCCCTTACACATAATGCTATACAATTGAACACATTAATGTAAATACACATACACTTATAAATTCAAATCCATGCAAAGAGGGAGAAAGCACTCACGCAGGGGTGACTTGCGGCGCGCCGACGGAGGCTCCGACGGAGGGGTAGGAGTCCGCGGAGGATGTCGATGGATAAAGGATCTTGCCGGAAAGGCGCAGGGTCGTTCGCGCTCGCCGATGGCAATCAACGGCGACTCACGGAGAGAATGAAGGGGATGATGTGTGGCCTGAGGTGTTAAGCAGGGCTCGGCTATGCTAGGCCGAGGGGGCATGGCCTGGGAGAGTGCAGCCAAGGGGGGATGGCTTGGACGCTGGGTTGCCATCGCTTGGGAACTCCGGGCTGTGGACTTGCTGTTGGGAGGTTCTGCTGGGGGGAGATGTCACTGCTGAGGTAGGTTGGAGTTGCTCCAGGGTGATGTAGGGCTGTCGCAGGGATGATGGCTACCTGGAGAGGAGAGTGCGCTGTTGTGGAGTTGTTGTGGCTGTTGGAGTGGACGCGAGGAGGAGGATGGGAGAGGTTGTTAGTGCTGTTGTAGGCTGTTCTTAGAGGGGAGGATGGACGTGGAGCGGTGATGGTGGTCACGGCAAGGTGGTGACTCCGGAACTCATCATGGATGAGCCAAGAGGTAAGGGTGGGGGTGTTCACGGCGGCTACCTGATGGGAGAAGAGAAGAAAAGATAGAATTAAGTTTATGATTAGGGTTTGGGATTAGGTTTAGAAATATATAGAGAGATTATATATACATGGTGATATTAGGTTGTTGGGTTAACGGGTAGTGGGTTTGGGTCTAATGAGTTTGGGTATGGAAATGGGTTTTGGGCTATAGGGTAAAGAGTAATGGGTTGATGGAAAAGAAAATAGAAGAATAAGAAAAAGGAAAATGAAGTAAAACAACATTAATACTAATAATATATATAATAATACTTAACACTAATAATAATGATAATAATACTAGTAATAATAATAACAACTAATAATAATAGTAGCAATTAACAATAACAATAATAATAATAAATACAATAATAATACTAATAATAATTTAAATAACTCTTACTAAAAATAATAAATTACAATAATAATAACACTTATAATAATAATCATAAATAATAATAACCATGGTAATAGGAAAAGTACTACTTAGTAATAAAAATGCTAACGAGTAATAATGGCAATTATATAAAGCAAAATTTCCATTTAATACTCCAAAATAATTTGTATATTTAATAATAATAATAACAAGAAGAAGAGCAATAAATTAAGTTGATTAATAATAATATATAATCAGTAAATTAAAATAATTCTTTAGAAAAATACAATTACAGTATTACTAACTAGGGATATTACAGTTTATTTTGGTTTTTAAATAGTAATTCTATTTTAGTCAATTATGAAAAACTTTGCTTTACAGGAAATCTTGTATGCATCAAAATCATTTTGTGTAGATAAAAGAGTGGAAGAAAAATCATCTTTTTCTTTAGAAAGAATGATTATTTTATTTTGAAGAACTTTATTTTTCTTTTTTGTTTTTAGATATTTCTTCTTTAGAAAATCATAATTATTTGAAAGTTCTACAAATGCATCTCCTAATACATCTATAGTTAAAACACAATTATAAAGGGATGGTTCAGAAGTTACCTTAGGTGTGTTATCATTTGTCATGAACACACGTTTGTTGTGTCCATCTCCTCTTTGGATTCACTTTCTAAATCCCATGTAGCTTTGAGAGCTTTCTTCTTAAAGGCTTCTTTGGCTTGTTTGAGGTAGATGGCTTGTTTTTGATATTCGGACATTTGGCAATGATATGTCTGGGTTTCGAAAGTTAAAACATATGATTTTCTTTTTCTCCTTTCCTTGCCATTGTCTCCTATTGTTGATTTTTGCCTTGCTGTACATCCTCCTTACATTTCTTACAAGGAGGGAAAGATCTTTATCTTCTTCTTCTTCTTCATCATCATCATTGTTGGAGATGGTGGGAGTAGACTTGAAGGCAATTGTCTTCTTCTTTTGTGGTGTCATTTCTTCTCTAACCTTCTTCTCCATCTCATGGATCTTAAGATTACTGATAAGACCAATGAGTTCCATCTCTTCTTTGCCGTTTAACTCTTTCAATGTAGTAGCTTTGAATTCCCATAAGGGTGGGTGCACGAATGACCTTCCAGACTTTTTGATCATTGTCAAAAGCATCACCTAATGAAGCAAGACCATTAGTTACTTTAGTAAATTTTGTAACCGTATCATCGATGGACTCATTTTCATGCATAGTGAAGTTTTCATATTGGGAATGCAGGAGATCAATTTTAGCCCTCTTGACTTGTGATATTCCCTCATGAGTGATCACTTGGTGTGACCAAATCTCATAGGCGGATTTACAATGAATGACCCTAGCTATGTCGTCATGTTTAAGGCTTGAAGCAATGCATAGTGTTGAAAGTACACCTAGAGGGGGGTGAATATGTGTATGACTAATTTAATGATAAATTATGCGGAATTAAAAACTAATTGCAACACACTTTGTGTAACCAAAGAGTGTAGCCGAATTCCCGGTGATGGGCTCTAGACTATCTCCTCTCCTCTAAATAAGAGTTGAGGTGTTATATGAAGCTCTCTTGGTTGAACACAATCAACACCAAGCATGTAAGATATGAACAATATGAATATGATGCAATGCAACGTATAAGAGAGAGAGAGTAAAGAGATAGTGGATCAATCGCAAACACAAAGATATGTTTCGAGGCTCGAGCCACTGCTCTACGTTCCCGCCTTCACACAGAAGGATTTCCACTATATCATCCACACAGGACTTCCCACACAGGGAACCTCCACTGAGGATTTGGGCAATACAAATCGGGAGTACACAACTCCTCTCTCCAACAAAACACAACCTCTACACAAGAGGCAAGGCACAACAACAATCTCCTCTACACTTAGAGGGATGGGCACTTAGCCAAAAAATAATCACCTCTCACTAAAGGGATAAGGCTCAAAGCCAACCAACAACCTCAATCATCTCTACACTTAGAGGGATACCACAGCCCAATCACAACCTCCACAAATCACCGCTCACGAGAGGGATACCAACAAATACAAGAAGGTTACAACTCTTGGTAGTCAACAACTACAAACCAATTTTGTCACTAAAACAAGATCCTAATGGATAAGATAGATAGATAGCTCAAGTGTGAGAAAACAAAGAGTTTAGAAATCAAAATCACAAAGAAAAATACTTTGAAAAAATGCTAGATAAAGATGGAAATGAAGATCAAACCCAATATCCCAAATAGTCTATTTTTCTTTGATTTTCCCAACCCTTTAAAAACAACTAAAAGATAAATCTTTTAAACCCAAAAACTCTTTTAAAACTTGTGGCTAAAACACTTAAGAAGATGGGAATTTTTACTCTTGAAATTGTTAATCAAAACAGCCCAAGGGGATGGGTATATATAGCCCATTCTAAAAACTAGCCGTTGGGCCAAGACAGCAGAAAAAATTTGTTGACGGTCGACCGCCCGGTCGACCGGCCAACAGTCATTTTTATGACCGTTGTGCCTCCGGTCAATCGCCAGATTGACCGGGACTAGATACTGAGAGCAGCAGCTCTCTGCCGGTCGACCGCCCGGTCGACCGGGGCCATTTCCAGAGAGCAGAACTCTCTGGCGGTCGACCGACCCGGTCGACCGACCGGGTCGACCAGCCTTCCAGCCAAAGCTGCCGTGCACGTTTGTGCACGTCAGTCGACCGGTCCAGTCGACCGACTTCTGCCTCGGTCGACCGGCCGGTCGACCGGCAGAAGGCCAGGTCAAAACTGTTTTTAGGGATTAAAAACTTGGTTATTTTATTATCAAATAAATCCCATAAAATCACATAAATTCCACAAAAATATGTTCTTATAAGATATTTAAAATACAAATTATGTGTGACAAAAATTTAACACATATTACAAACTATTTGAACCATTTTTGTGATATAGAAATTTGGCTTAAAACAAAAATCGGTATTTTTCAAACTTGAATTTTTGAAATGGAAAACTGTTTTCTCCAAAACTTGTCTAAATACAAAAACATGAATTTGAAACAACTTTGAAGCATGTTATATCTGGATAGAATCCAATATACATATAAAGATATCTATCAATATTTTTGACATGAAATCCAAAATCGGTTAAACTAAAAAACAAAAACTAATAAACTAAAAACTTTTGTGTGTGTGTGTGAACTTGAGTATATTAACACTATCTAATCTTTGTACAAGATCTAAATACAAAACTAAAACACAAACTGAAGTCTTCTTATAGAACTCCTTCTCCAAGTCGACTCGATCCAAACGCGATCCAACGAGCTTGACTCCAACCGAGTGCTAGATGCGATCTTGACGCCCGAGCTCTTGAATATTCATGTGAAAGCTCCAAAACTCCTTTGTTGAAGCTAATCACCTACTAATATCTTGATCAAATATCTGAAACTAAATATTACAAGATTGTTAGTAAACTATAACTACATGAGTTAATCATCATCAAAACTAGAGTGAAGGGCCTCTGGGCCAACAATCTCCCCCTTTTTGATGATGAAAAAACTCATGGGTTATATATGCATAGATTAAAGTTAAGCTTCATAGAAGCTCTCCCTTAACTCATGCATAGCAATAAATATAAAGATATACAATGAATGCCCAACATGAACATGCATAAGTGAAGAATGCTTCTCCCCTTTTGCATAAACAAAAAACATATATGCTCGATAACAATTGTAAAAAATAAATATAAAATAATAAACATGCATATATGATATCAATTGTAAGTAATTCTAAAATCAATGCACAAAAATTCAAAGTCATTTCTCCTTCTTTTTCTAAACATACATATAAACTCAAAATCATTCTCCCCTTTTTGTCAATCATCAACAAAGGGGCATAAATAAAACTAAAAAAAATCTTCTCCCTTTTTGTCAAATCAAACAATAAAGAGGCGAAAACAAATCAAACAATAAAGATTTATATATGCGATATACATTCATGAAGAGGAGAGACGTAAAGTTAACTCCCCCTACATACACGCATTTATATGAAAAGAGATGACTAAACCCTAACCACATAAAGCATAATATACATTGCATAAAAGGAGATGTGAAGTTCCTGCTACACACGTGTACTACATACCAAAGAAAGGTCAATCACTTCAATACGAAATATACTCAACATGAATCTATATATAGAAAAGGTGTTAAGCTTCCCTTGCATATAAGCAATGCATATCAAAATAATATGATACCAATTGAGAAATATATCAATATGATAAAGGTATATATCGAAACATTATGATACCAATTGAAAATAGATAAAATATTTTGAGATACCAATTGAAAGTAAACAAAAATTTTAAGATACCATAAAGATACCAATGAAAAATGTTTGTATATTTTTGATACCAATAGAAAATGAAACATAGTATGTTTTGATACCAATTGAAAAAATATATATATTGTAAACCTTGATACCCAATTGTAAATAAACCAAATTGTAAGATGTTATAAGTTTGATATCAATTGAAAGTAAAAACAATTTTAAGTTGATACCAATTGAAAGTAAAAATCAATTGAAAATATAAACCAAATTTTGGGTAAATACAACTCATTTTGTAATAAAGATACCAAATTGAGAATAATACCAATTAAGATTCTACATACCAATATTGAAAATGTTAGCATATACCGAAACAAATCATTTTTCATCATAAAGAGTGGGAGTAAGATACCAATTGAAAGAAAAATCGATTTAAAGGTAAAATGTGAATTTTCTCCCCTTTATGAAATATCAATAAAAATCATGCATAAGCTTGAATAAAATATTAATTGAAAGATAATTGTCATTGAGGACTAAATCAAGCTTATCATAAATATAATTTGTGCTTTAAGATGTGAAGATATAGAAGCACAATCAAATCACTTATATATGTATGAAAAAGTAAATGTCAACCGAAATTGATACAATTTGAAGTTTGAAGCATACATATATAGAAAAATATGAGTATATAAGAAAATTATCAATTGTGATACTAATTGAAAATACAATGAGGATCAAATGTATAACTCATAATACCACTCTTTCATGCACATGTTAAAAATATTTTCAATTTGAGCATACAAGGCATGATCGCTCAACCTGCTGCCCTTGGATGGAAGGGGTTTTCAAAATAGGATTTGAAAATAATTTTAGTATTTTTGAAAACTCTTCCAAAATGAAGAAATACGCAACTAATTTTATGATAATCTTGAAAACTAGTACGAAGTCCTTCAAGTAAGGAATAAAACATGAATATATTCTATGAAAAACATGCAGGTCACATGATGATTGAAACTCAAAGTCTATAAAGCACATATATGAAGCTCATGAAAACAAAAATTATGAGTAAATAAGAATAATGTGAGTGTAAGAATCATGTAATCAATAAAATTATGGGAATAGGTAATTTAAGCTCAATATGAAATCCCTCTAATAAACATGAAAATTATGAAAATTTAATATTTATCAAAATATTGCTAACTCCAACGCATATGTATGTTTTGTCTAAATCTAAAGGTATACATACATATCTCTAAACACAAATGAGTCCATAATAAAGATTTGCATGAGACGCAAATGACTCAAGGCTATACATGTATATCTAAAGTTTTAAACAAAATTAACATATACATGAAATTAAACATATGAAAACATGTACAAAATGGGGAATACAAGTTTGAAATGCATGAATCATCAAAACTAGGCTATACTAGTATATCTAGTGGGTACAAATAAGTAATTAAGCATAAATATATAATAATCAATTTGTGGCTCACTAGTTGTACAAGTATATACACAAGTTTTAATAAAAGTTACATCTAAACATGTAATCAAAGTATGAAGTGCAAAATTCATAAACAAAAGCCAATATGGTCATTATGTAAATGCACATGCTATTAGAGGTATGATAGACATAATAGCTAAACTATAGTGAGAACACTAAATATGGATCCATATGAGCATGGGTGTATCTCAATTACTATACATGTATGTCATAAGTTTAATTATCATGGCATTATAACATAATGAACATTAAAACATGACATGCTAAAAATCAATAAATAAAAGCATGTAAACTTAAACAAGGAGCTAGAGATAGTTACCAAAACTAAGAGGGCTCATCTCTATACCTCCAAATCATGGTGGTCCTTCCACCAAACTTCCCTTGAAAGTGATGCATCCAACATTGTCATCATTTAGCTCAGAATGCATTCACCTCAAGGCACCAACACCTCTCACGTCATGTGAGAGCCCATGCCTACATCAAATACAATATGGGTGAATTTTGATACCCATATCTTATTAGGTCCATGGGGGTTAGCACCTTTCCTAACCCAAACAAATCTATTTGCAAAATTTGAATCATTAATTCTATCAAAGCAAAATTTTGCAAGGTGGCCCTTTCGTCCATAATGTATACAAGTGTACACAGGAGCATACCTAGTGTCATGTGTGTGAACTGAGAAGCATATGTATGCCGTGTATGGTGTGCATGCATAGGTAGAGTATGTTTCTTTTGAAATATAGATTCCAAACGTGTGTGGTTCATGGCACATTGGCTCAAAATGGAGCCTAAACAATCAACACTTTTCTTCAATACACAAATATCATTTTTAATATTTGAAGACAAAGTGGAGCATACAATAGGTATACTAGGAGGTGAAGTTATACTAGCATGGAAAACAAGTGAATCAATATTATTTTTCAAAGATTTATTTTCGTTAGAAATCAAATCCAATTCTTTTGAAATAGAAGCAATTTTATTTTTCAAAGATTGGTTTTCTTTTAACATAAAATCAAGTTTTGAAGATAGAACTTCATTTTTCATTAAAACATCATTGTAATCATTTTTATTTTTTAAAATTTTATTTTCATTAATAGCAAGTTCAAGTTGGGATTTCAAAGAGTCCTTTCTTTTGAAATCTTATCCCTCTCTTGCAAAACACCATCAAGTTTAGAAAACAAATTTTCATTTCTTACTTTAATATAAAACTTTTCTTTTTCAAAAGTTGGTATTTTTCTAATAATTTTTCACATACAATAGATAGTTCTTCATTTAATTTATCGGCATCAATATGATCATCACCTGAAGAACTAGCACTATCATCTACTTGAGTTTTTGAATTTACCTCAAGGGAGTCATTCCCTTGGACCATGTAGCAATGTTGGTCGGATTCTCCTCCACTAGATTCCTCCTCCATAATGTTTGGGGTTCGAAGCTTTGGAGAGGTCAAAGATGTTCCACACTCAAAAGCGGAATCACAATAAGAAATCATACACAAATATTCTTTGTTAAGAGTGCATCTAAGTGCCTCTAGGGCTTATGCATTGGCCTCTATATGCTTGCTATTATCAAGATAAGATTTCTCGGTAGCGGTAAGGTAAACATGCATTCCTAAGGTCTTGAGATACATACTTATCTTAAACTTTCACATATCGATGCTAGAACATCAAACATGAGAGGGGCAAGGTAATCCATGAGTGTGTGTAAACAAGTATGTGTGCAAATCTAAATCTAGATTAGCAAACTAAGATCTCACTCATAGGTGGTTAAACCTAATATCAGGAGCGTAGGGTCTGATACCAATTGAAAGTTCACCTAGAGGGGAGGTGGATAGGTGTATGGCTAATCAAATGATAAGTTATGTGGAATTCAAAACTAATTACAACATACTTAATGTAACCAAAGAGTGTAGCCGAATTTCCGGTGACAGGCTCTGGACTATCTCCTCTAAATTCTTCTAAATAAGAGTTCAGGTGCTATATTAAGCTCTTTTGGTTGAACACAAGTGTGGGCACACACAATCAATACCAAGTATATAAGATATGAACAATCTGAATATGATGCAATGCAAGGTATAAGAGAGAGAGAGTAAAGATATAGTGGATCAATCGCAAACATAAAGATATGTTTCGAGGTTCGAGCCACTGCTCTACGTCCCCGCCTTCACACAGAAGGATTTCTACTATATCATCCACACAGGACTTCCCACACAGGGAACCTCCATTGAGGATTTGGGTAATACAAACTGGGAGTACATAACTCCTCTCTCCAAGAAAACACAACCTCTACATAAGAGGCAAGGCACAACACCAATCTCCTCTACACTTAGAGGGATGGGTACTTAGCCAAACAACAATCACCTCTCACTAGAGGGATAAGGCTCAAAGCCAACCAACAGCCTCAATCACCTCTACACTTAGAGGGATACCACAACCCAATCACAACCTCCACAAATCACCTCTCACTAGACGGATACCAACAAATACAAGAAGGTTACAACTCTTGGTGGTCAATAACCATAAACCAATTTTCTCATTAAAACAAGATCCCAATGGATAGGATAGATAGATAGCTCAAGTGTGAGAAAACAAAGAGTTTGAAAATCAAAATCACAAAGAAAAATACTTGAAAAAATGCTAGATAAAGATGGAAATGAAGATCAAACCCAATATCCCAAATACTCTATTTATCTTTATTTTTTCAGCTCTTTTAAAAACAACTAAACGATAAATCTTTAAACCCAAAAACTCTTTTAAAACTAGTATCTAAAACACTTAAGAAGATGGGAGTTTTTGCTCTTGAAATTGTTAGTCAAAATAACCCAAGGGGATGGGTATATATAGCCCATTCCAAAAACTAGCCGTTGGGCCAAGACAGCAGAAAAAATCTGTTGCCGGTCAACTGCCCGGTCGACCGGCCAACGGTCATTTTTATGACCGTTGTACCTCCGGTCAACCGCCCGGACGACAAGGACTGGATACAGAGAGCAGCAGCTCTCTGCCGGTCGACCGCCCGATCGACCGGGCCATTTTTAGAGAGCAGAACTCTCTGGCGGTCGACTGACCCGGTCGACCGGCCTTCCAGCCAAAGCTGCCGTGCACGTTTATGTACGTCGGCCGACCGGACCAGTCGATCGACTTCTGCCTCGGTCGATCGGCCGGTCGACCGGCAGAAGGCCATGTTAAAACTGTTTTTAGGGATTAAAAACTTGATTATTTTATTATCAAATAAATCCCATAAAATCACATAAATTTCACAAAAATATGTTCTTATAAGATCTTTGAAATACAAATATATGTGATAAAAATTCAACACATATTACAAACTATTTGAGCCATTTTTGTCATATAGAAATTTGGCTTAAAACAAAAATCGGTATATTCTAAACTTGAATTTTTGAAATGGAAAACTGTTTTCTTGAAAACTTGTTTAAATATAAAAACATGATATTTGAAACAACTTTGAAGCATATTGAATATGGATAGAATCTAATATACACATAAAGATATCTATTTATATTTTTGACATGAAATCCAAAATCGGTTAAACCGATAAACCAAAACCAATAAACTAAAAACTTGCGTGTGTGTCTGTGTGAACTTAGCATATCAACACTATCTAATCTTTACACAAGATCTAAACACAAAACTAAAACACAAACTGAAGTATTCTTATAGAACTCCTTCTCCAAGTCAACTCGATTCAAACGCGATCCAACGAGCTTGACTCCAACTGAGTGCTAGATGCGATCTTGATGTCCGAGCTCTTGAATCTTCATGTGAAAGCTCCAAAACTTATTTGTTGAAGCTAATCACCTACTAATATTTTGATCAAATATCTGAAACTAAATATCA
Source organism: Agave tequilana (assembly GCA_038442645.1). Taxonomy (NCBI): domain Eukaryota; kingdom Viridiplantae; phylum Streptophyta; class Magnoliopsida; order Asparagales; family Asparagaceae; genus Agave; species Agave tequilana. The sequence continues at coordinate 53,618 of JAVJIF010032924.1, forward strand.
TAAGATTATTAGTAAACTATAGCTACATGAAATAATCATCATCAAAACTAGAGTGAAGGGCCTCTGGGCCAACAAGTGTGCCTTTACATTGGCATCAAACTCTTTGGTGGCAATATCAGACCAAGTGTCCTCATCACCAGTGGGTACATTAAAGGGTTTAGTCACCGCCTTTGCAACCTGACTTCCTAGGGATTGTAAAAACATGGTCATCTTAACCTTCTATATGGGAAAGTTAAGGCCATCAAACTTGGGAGGGGTCTTAATACCTTCGGCCATTTTTACTGTAGTGGATGAGAATGAAGATATCAATGAAATGATTAGCAAATAGGATCTCTCTAAGATTGTTAAGCCAAAATATAGAGACCAAGTCTCTGATACCAATTGAAATTACATCAAGAGGGGGTGAATAGGTGTATAGCTAATCAAATAAAAATTTTAGATAATATAATATGAAATAACACAACCGATCACTCAAAACATGACTTGAAGCCAGATTCTCCGTGAAGGGCTCTGAATTTCTCCTCATGATTCCTCTAGATAAGACTTGAGGTGCTCAGTTGCTATCTTGTTGAGATGAGTATTGATCGACAAGAATAAATGAATGATAAACACGTAAATAGAGACAATAAAGTATTCGCAAATAAAAAAAATTGTTTCGAGGCAAACCACCGCTCTACGTCTCTGCCTTCACCATCATGAAGGATTTCACTATCCATTATTGGATCCTCCACAAAGGAACCTTACAACAAGGAATTACAACCACTCGGAGTACACAACTCTCCAACTTAATTCTCTACACCAGAGGCAGCACAAAGCCAATTGAGATAACAAGCTCTGGGTGATCAGAGATGACAAACACTCTCTTTGCAACTCTTTTACAAAAACCTTATATAGTAAAATGTAAACTTGAAGCGCAAGAATGTAAGTGAGAGTGAAAATCAGAAACGAGAGATTTTAAGAGCAGAAAAACTTAATTAAAAACGTTGAAAATAAGAGCACAAAAGAAAACTTGAAACTCTTTCTCTTTGAAAGCAAGAACAAGATTTTCAATAGAATTTGTTGTTATGAAATATTCAATGCCAACGACTCTTTATATAAGTTTTAAAAAAAATACTTTTAGAATAGTTTTACTAGGTCTAAAAAGGAAAAAATTGACCCTATAAATTCAACTTTCCATGTTTTAAAAGAAGCACGTTTAAAACAGATTTAAAAGAACTAGTCGTTACTGTCAATCTGGCAGTCTATCGGTCGACCGGCCGGTCGATCAGCCATTCAAAAAAATTTGATCGTTCGCTCTCGGTCGACCGGTTGGTCGACCGTGTTTAACTAAGACTAAACTAGTTACAGTCGGTCGACTGCCCGGTCGACCACAATGAGAGATTGGTCGACCGGTCAGTCGACCGGGAATGTGCACAACATGCACATCCCAATTACCAGAGGTTCGGTCGACCATGCGATCGACCGTTCTGGCCTGTAATAGGCACGGCCGACTGCTCGGTCGCCGACCTAGGCCAAAAACTGGGTCAATTTTTTTTTTTGAAGATAAAGAAAATTTTCAAATAATTTTTGTTTGAATTTTGAAGAGAGAAGACATGCATAGCCATGAGATACAAGTTCTAAACTGAGATAGAAATTTTTAAGAAAATATGGAACAAGTATCAAAACCAAACATATCAAAACCATCCTTTTGAAAACGTGCACTTTTGTGTATATATATCTTTGAGTCTCAAATCTATATTCTAAATCTATATTCTACTCTTTAACAATCTAGTTTCTTACAAGGTTCTAATCGACTACAAGAATCTTCAAGCATGGAATTACTAACATGACGTTTGAGATGACATTCAGGTTCAATTTAAATTTCAAGAAAGGGATAACTTGCTAGAATGTCCAGGCGACTTTCATATCATGGAGTTTGGTCAAGTTCAAATGTGCGTTCTGAAATTGAATCTTGGTTTCGGAAATAACATGATCTTGGATCCAATCAGTAGAGTTAGGAATATAAGGATTGGTCAATGGTTAACAAGAAAGACTTTCCTCGCTCTAATTGATCAAATCGCTCATTATTGAGTCTAACCTACTGATAGGCAGGGTAACAGAATTTTGAGTCTGAATCATGTCTTCCATACTTTTTGCAATTGGTTCTTCTTGAAAAGGTGAGTATAGAAGTTGATTTTGAAAATTGTGAGTCCATCGGATTTTGCGGTTCCTGCTCGGACTCACGTAAGGGTTCCATACTCAAGTCCAAGACTGATGGTTGTTCATTTTGAATTGGTGCGACTGGAAAAGATGAGCATGACTCTTGAAATTTTGGTTGAGAGGCTAAGTCCAACATATTTTGAAATCGTTGCATTTTTCACAAAAAACTTCCAAGCGCTTTTCTAACTCAGATTCTTCTTCAATTGGATATTCTAAAAAGGAGTATAAGGAGTTTTATTTGGGAAGGATTATGAATTGAGCAAATTTTGAATTTATTTTTGGGACTCAAGCATAGCTTCCATACTCCTTTCCAAATTAGATTTTTCTTCGGTTGGTGGAACAGGAAAATGAGTATATGGATCCAAATCGGGGAATGAAAATTGTGGAAAGGCGGTTGAAAATTAGACTCGGAGGAGTTGAATCCCCATGAACTCTGTGAACAGTGAAAATTATTTTAAAAATTATAGTCATAGGGTAGGGGATATGGGCCATATTGAGTCGGATAATCCCAACTCGACATATATGGTTGGTTCATGTTGTACATAGCCGGGTTGGAGTTATCCGAGTCAAATGAGGCCAGAGTGAAATATGGATTCATGTTTGGATTGAAAAATTGTTATTGTTGAAATTCATATCTCAATTTACAAAAAAAAGAAAACAAACAAACAAAAAAAGAAAAAGAAAAATAAAACAAGCCTATGCTAGGGTTGACTTAGACCTAGATGACTCCTAACTGGTTAGACTGTCCACGGGGGGTACATTGTCAGAATCTGACCATGAGTTAATCAGTCAGGTAGGGTAAGATCAGTGAGAGGTGTCCGTGCCGAAGAAACGGGCCTAATTATGCCAAACCACTATTCTTTGAGGTTTCGCCTCTCGATCCCCAACCTTAGACACCAATTTGATAAGAGTCAACTTCTAAAAACTTTCCCCTGAGGTCAATCTCTTAAATGAGTCTGAGATGTCCCTAGGGGCCAACGTCTAGTAAATTTTATTTAGGCTTGAGTTGTGTGGTAGGGAGGTGATTTTTGGGCCAAGGAAGGGTAATGACTTCTGTTGGCCCAAGAGGTTACACTCTCCATTTGTTTAAAGTTTTGATGATAACAAAACAAATAGAAGCTATATGGTACTAATAAGTTTATTCAAGATAAGTTTCAGGTTAGTACCATTTTTGAAGGACATTGCTTAGCTATTGCAAAGATTTTTTAGGTTCATGGAGCAAACAAGGCATATGGCACAAGAAGGAATGTCCATAAAAGAGAAGGCTCTGGCAAGGCATTACATGGCTCAAGACTTCATTTTTGCTCAAGAGACTTCATTAGATTTGTTTTTAGTTTTATAGTTTTGTTCTAGAATAGTGAATAGGTTTGAAGCTCAAAATTCCTACACACACTAGTTTTTGCGCACATGTCATTTCTAAAAATTTCTCCTATATATATGTACAAAATATTTTTTTGCTTATAAACTCAATTTTGTGTATTATACATAGTTCTGATCAAAACTATTTTGTAAACCATCAAAATCTCCTTAAAATCCTTTTCAAATTTCAGTTTTTGACCTGATCCAGTCGACTGACCGGTCGACCGACTCTATGTCAGGTCTGATCGGTCGACCGACCGGTCGACCGGGACTCTGACCGTTGGGTGCGTGCATGTGTGCACGTTTCCCGGTCGATCGGGCGGTCTACCGGACCCCTCTATGGTCGACCGACCTTCGGCCGTCTGTAAGCAAGCTACTCTCTGTTTGTTGCGGTCGATCGAGCGGTCGACCAGGGGCCGCAATGGCTCTTTTATTTTGAACCCGGTCGACCGGCCAGTCGACCGTGGCTGTTTTAGCCTGTAACGGCTATTTTTTAATAAACGTTTTAAACCGAGCTTTTTGTCTCTAAACGTGTTTAGGGGCTGTTTTCTGGGTCAAATAGTTCCTAATTACCATTTTGTTAGTTTACCCTTTAATCCCTAACTCTGTCCTATAAATAGGGGTGATTAGGGTTATAGTTCTTACAACAATCATTTTGCAAAATATTCAAAGTTTAAAGAGCTTTCAAAAAAGTTTTGGTTCTTGGTTTTTGTGCTGAAAAATCTCTCTCATTTCTGAAGTTTCAGTTTCAAAACTCTCTCAAATTCTTTCGCTTTTTCCCACTTACAATACTAGAGCTTCAATCCTACTCATTATTCTACAGGGCTTTTGTAAGGGAAAAGAATTTTTCAAAAGAGAATTTGTGGTCTTTTGATCACCAAGAGAATACTTGTACTTGAGATTGTGGAGTTGGGTACTCCGGTGTGATTGTAACTCTTTGTGAAGTTATAGTGGTTAGAAATCCTTCTGGGTGAAGGCGGGAGTAGAGCTGGGTGCTCGAACCTCGGAAAAATTCTCGGTGTTTGCGTTTGGTTTACTTGCTTCTTGCTTTTATTCCTTACCTTATACTTATTGCTTCTTATTCATTGCTTCATTTACTTGCTATTCATATTCATTGCTATATTGTACTTGCTCTACATATTGATTGCTATATTCACTTGTTTCATATTCATTTTGTCAATCAAATACTCATACAACAAGATTGCAATACGCACCTCAAACTCTTATCTAGAGGAATCACGAGGAAGGAGTTCAAAGCCCTTCACGGGGCATTCGGCTTCTAGTCTTGTTTTGAGTAATTGTTGCATCATAAGTTTTTATTTGTACATTGATTAGCATTATCGCCTATTCACCTCCCCTCTAGGTGATTTCAACTTCCCCACCTTATGTTGTTTTGGGTTTTGTCCTTAAGTTCAATTTGTGCAAGTGTGCAATATAGATAAAAATGAATACAAAAAAGTGAGTAAATCACTGAAGTATTTGTACTAACTATATGTAATGCAACATGTACACCTCCGTCAAGATCACAACAACACAAGAACAAAATACAGTATATTGGAAAAAAAATTGACACGGGCCTAGATGCAAATGTCTAAACCGTTTTAAAGAATCCAATTTTCGTATTTTAGTTATTAAAATTATTACAGTGAACAGGTAATATAAATAAAAACTAGCAGTAGAATATAAGAATGTATAAGAAATTATCCAACCACACAAGAGAAAGTGTGAACTTCTGCAATGCTAAAGAATTTGACTTGCACACCAAAAACAAAGAAGAAAAGTTAACAAAAACGTGAAATCAAACCGTTCCCATCCCTGGCAACGGCGCCAAAAATTGATCGGGGAAAACCGCGTACAAAAAGTATATGTTTTGAAATCAAGATGTAAAGTGTGTGTGCTTTGACTTCCTCGATACTTCCGTTATAGCATAGAGGCTAAAATGAGTCAAATCCATAAGTAAGGGAGGCGATAGAAGCTTACACGGTATGTTCACGTGTATGTTAACGATTCTTCAATGTTTGAAAGAATGAAAAAAAAAGGAAACAAAGAATGAAAGAGAAGTACAGTGAAACACAAAGAAGTGAGAAACATGGAAGAAATGATTTTTGTGATTTTTTTTTATATATCTAAAACAAAGTGAAAAGAAAGAAAACCCATGGCTACTAACTACTAATGACTCCACCAACATGTTAACCTCTTAGTGATAGTTGCCACACATGTATCAATGGCCATCACTAGTCCTTTATTCAAGAGCTTTTCAAAGCATTACCCATATGTTAACTCATCATATCCCAACTCAACAAAACAAGTTCAAGTTACACTTAAACTATCAAAACTAAACAAAAGTAAGCATGGAGTAAAGTAATGTTAGCTTGTTAGAGAGTTAGGAACTTAGAGTATTAGATCCATCATCATGAGCCATCAATGGCTCTTGCAAGAGCAAGGCCAAGTAGAGGTTATTAGATTCATGTGGATTATCAAATAAGAAGTTAGCAAGTTAGTGGTTAGTAGTTAGTTGCCATGAGAAAAATTAGCTAAACATGTAAAAAGAGTTAGATAGAAAAAAATAAAGAGAGGTAAAGAGAGAACGTTTCATAAATTGTCACCTTCTATTACAAGAACTCTTGCTTTCTAACCATATACTACTCTCTCTCCTATTACATGATCTATAAGAAATGAAAAATATAAAGAAGAAAAAAAAAACCTAAGCTAAACTACCCTAAACTACAACATGGAAAGAAACTACCCTAACTCTCTGTATATTTTTATCTTCAGATCCCAGGGGCTATTTATAGGACCAGGGGAAAGGGGGTCAGGGGGACAAACCCTGGCCCATAGCACGGGCACCGCCGCGCCCGTACGGCCACACAAACGTGGCCCAGGCCGCGTTTTCGCGGCTCTTCTAGAATTACGCGTGCGGTGCCTGCTGCCGCGCTGTCGCATCTGTCCCCATCAGTGGGATGTCCCGGTTTCTGGTTTTGGGCCCCTGATTTTGACGAATCAGCTTTCTAAAGTTAATGGCTATATTATAGGCCTTTAATCACCCATTAAATGATAATTTAAGGTCTTTTTCTTCATTACACACCATGGACCTAGAAACATGCAAGAGAGGTGCTACTAGTAGAATTTAACATTTAATAAATATGAAGATGTGGTATGAATTATGCAGTTTTAGAGACTAATCATTTACCTTTAGGAATAATTCAGAAAACAATAAGAACTTTGAAATGTGGGAAAGATCTAAAATACTCAAAAGTTTGTGTCACGTCCCACTCCCCAAAATACGTGAAAACGGAGTCGCGACGAGAGTCGGCGACGTATATACGCGAGAAAAATATTTCACACATATATGCTAAGCCTAAAGTGACCTGAACAAACTATAAAATCTACTACAATAAAATCAATATCACTACAATATAACATATAAATATTTAACGCAATGATAGCAGATGAATAAAGGAAAGAAATGGCAACTGGATACGATATAAATAGAATCAGAAAATAACATGAATAAAAGAGTAGGAATGCCAATAATCAAGAAAAGAAAGACTCCAGCTCCTCGCAACATGTCCGATCTCAATCGAACACCTGATCAATAACATGAAAGATCCAGTATGTGGACGTGCAAATCCAGGGTCGTCAGAAGCAACCGAACGAGTGTCTATGAAAAGGGAAAGTGCTCGTGCATATAAACAGTGTGTACATAATGATAAACTGTAAATATGACAACTGATAATTAATATCATGAAGAAAACTACAAAAAAATAAATACTGGAATAAGATTAGAATAACATACTGAACAATAATAAAGGCAGTCAGTACTAGTGTCAGATGTACAAATCAAGTGTCATGTGTACAATCAGATGAATTCAGTCAGGTGAACACGGTTAGTCACAATACACTATGAACAGTTCATTATTATTTATTATGTCAGCGAATACCAATTGCCACATGCAGTAGACGCATCCCATACTGCGCCTATCATATGTCTCAATTGAAATCCTAAATTATTGAAACTTATTGGTTGAAGACATTGTCCATACTTTAGGTGGGTCCCGTACATATCCTGGACCATGGCCTCAGATGCCTGTCGTTGAACCAGGCCCGTACCGTAAGTACTCAGTAGCAATAACAGTAACAGTAGTAATATCAGATGGATGCAAGTCATCCCCAGGAACCTTGCAGTGGAACCCTCATTTCGGCTACGTAGCTTGTATCCTAGGTCCACCCAAAATACAGACGCTGTCTCCTTCATCAATTTTTTTAATCCCAGTGAAAGTTGTCTATTATATTATTATTTAATTCAGTTAAATCAGTCAATATATATGTTATCTAGAATACTGGGACGATGAGGTGAGAGTAACAGCAACAGTACAGTAATAGTAATCATATACACGGTGAACAGTAATAAGAACAGTGAACAGCAACAGTAACCGTGTATGCGATGAATAGAGATGTACCGAGTGTTACAATCTAACAATAATTTTTCAGTAACTTTCAGTAACATGAATAATTACCGTAACAGGTCTAGATACTGATTCTCAAGTAATCGGTATATCCATCATCTAAGTCACCGATATATCTGAATCTTAATAACATAAGTACATGTGCTGATTCATCTAATCAAATCCCCACATTTCAATCAGATCAAGATAATCATATATTCTCACTCTATCCAGGTCATTCATAAGATCCCAAAACTCAAGAATCATATCAAGTATATATTTCTAAAATTCTCCAGGTCAGATCAATCCAATCTATGCCTACTTCTCAACCTCCAATTCAACTCCAACTCAGTCGTGTCTACTTACGAGTTCAAGTCTAAGATTTCATTCTTTTAATAAATAATCACTCATCGGTATCCAATTAACTTTTCATCTGATTTTCTCCAACAAGAAGGATCAATGCTGATAAATAACTAATACAAGTATCCACATTTTTAACTATCATCACAACTAATCATCCATAATCCCTAATCAAATTACAGTTTAAATACATCACGTCATGATCAGAATCAAAGTAGTAGAATGACTAATCCCATTATATAATCCAAACTCCACTACACAATGATAGCGCACACAATCTTTTCCAATCAATCGCTTATAAAGCTGATAAACCATCACAAAAAAAACAAGGCATAAGCAAAACCTATAAGAAAACATCATAGAATATCAAACCACTATCAACAACCACACCATCCCACACACACATTTCTTCCATTACTCACAAGCATGAATCCACTCATAACAACGTCGTCCATAGCTAAGACACCAATCCTCCTGGCCATCCCTCAAATATAATCTAATACTCAGGAAAATTATAAACAAATAAGAGTTTTATAAACTCTCTCTACTCTTTTTATGCCCTACCTATCCATCAGCTAGTGCAAGAAAGGTCTCAAATAGAAACCACCCCCCCACCCACCCCCACCCCCACCCCCGCATCCCACAAGCTAAATTATTCTCATCTTTATAACACATTCTTCCCATTGTCATCACCACTTACTAAAAACAGTGGTGTCCTTAGGTGACATGGCTAAGCTCAGACATCTAAAAAAAATAGGGATAAAAGCACAAACCTATTCCTTTCAGAAAACAAAGCAAAGCTCAGTGCCTCATGCAATTCAACCTTCATACCAAAGCAACTAAATCACTTCTAGAAACTACGAAAAATTTCTATCATTCTTTATTACCTTAGAAAAAGAACCTGAGGGGGCAAACTCTCCTCACACGCATCATACTTTCATGCATGCATATATTGTAAATAATGCACATGAAATAAAATTAAAACACACCATCCTCACATAATTCAAAACACATGCACATTCACATTTATTCAACAGAGAGAGAGATAATGAGAGAGAGTTCAATAAATCACGAAAGAATGAGAGGAGAACTCATGCATACGATGGGGGAGGATGGATGCAGCGCCAAGAGGGGGCACAGCCGTGGCTTGTGTGTGCTCCGGGTTTCGCCGGAGAGCGCGGAGGAGTTTGACGGCTCCGCGGGGTTACCGGGGTTGCCATGGAGGAGTCATCGGGTTCTGGCGCGTTGCTCACAGCTAGCATAGAGCACCCATGACGCCCGACCAAGCTACATGGCCCGGGTGATCACACCATCTCAAAAAGCCCCGCTCGGCTGCTGAGAGCAGCCAACCAAGGAGGCGGCCGGCCTAGGCTGCTAGGGGCAGCTCGGCCAGTGCGCGAGAGGCGTCTGGCTGGTGCCGGGTGGGGTGTGCGACAGAAGTTGCACAACCAGAAGTGGAGAAGGACATTGAAAGTTCACCTAGAGGGGGGGTGAATAAGTGTACCGCTAATCTAATGAACTAAATGCAGAAATGAAAAACTAATTGCAACTATACTTAATGTAACCAACAAGTGTAGCCGAATTTCAGTGAAGGGCTCTGGACTAACTCCTCTTGATCCTCTGAATAAGAGTTGAGGCACTATATGAAGCTCTCGTGGTTAAGCACAAGTGGAGGCACACACACCAAGCCAAGCATATAAGTATGAATGTGCAATATGAATGATGCAAGCACAATAGTAAAGAGAGGGAGTTAGAGAGACAATAGATCAAACGCAAAACACACGAATATGTTTCGAGGTTCGAACTCACAGCTCTACGTCCCGCTTCACCAGAAGGAAGATTTCCAATCCACTTGTCCATACAAGACTCCCACAAAGGGAACCTTCACAAGGATTTGGGGCAATACAACAAGGGAGTACACAACTCCTCTCTCAACCGAATACAACCTCTCACAGAGTTAGGCACAAAGCCACACAAACACCATCTCACACAAAAGGGTAGGCCACTTAGCCAATACAAACCAATCACCTTATACTTGAGGGATTCCAACACAAACTCCACCTCTCACTAAAGGGAGCCAAACCCAATCTCTACCTCTCACTAGAGGAAGCTAACCACTACTCCAAAATCAACCTCTACACAAGAGGGATATCACAAGTCAAGGAGGATTACAACTTGGTGATCAAAAGACCACAAACCAAATCTTTCTCACTTACACAAAGATCCTAATAGATAGGTAGATATGATAAGCTCAAGTGAGAAAATAAAGAGTTTGAAAATCAAAAACTCAAAGAAAACTATTGGGAAAACAACGAGGATAAGATTAAAATGAAGATCAAAAACCAATCCCAAAGTTTCTCCTTTTTCTTGAATTTTCCAACCCTTTAAACAAAGTAAAGATCAAATCTTTAAAGCTCTAAAAACTCTTTTTGAAACTTGAAATAAAACACTAGAGAATGAGAGAATTTTGCTCTTGGAAGTCTCCTTCAAAACTGGCCTCAATTGGGGTATATTACCCCCAACAAAAATTCTGCCCGTTGGCTGCTGACTAGGCCAGAATTGCCTTCCGGTCGACCGGCCAACGGTCAAATTTTTGACGTTGAGCCTGCCGGTCGACCGCCCGGTCGACGTGCCAATCCAAAGAGCAGATTGCTCTCTAGCCGATCGATCGCTCGGTCGACCGTGCTTCCTCACGGTCGACCCGCCCTACCCGATAGTGGGGCACTTGCAGTCGGTCGACCAGCTCAAGTGGCTGGTCAGCGTACACATTCTTGTGCACGTCGATCGACCGACTCTGGGTCCGGTCGACCGGCCCGGTCGACCGCCAGAGCCTGGCAGGCAGCAAATCAGGACTAAAACTTGGTTTTTAATATCCTAAAAAATCTCATAGAATCTCTAAAAATCCACAAAAATAAGTTCAGTATAATAATTTGAAAATCAAACATGTGTGAAAAATTTCAAACACATATTTCAAACTTTTTGAGCCATTCTTGTGTTATGGAAATTTTACCGAAAACCAAAATCCGTATTTTCTAAAACTTAGATTTTCCAAATGGAAATCCGATTTTTTCAAAACTCATCAAAATACAAAAACATGATATGAAAATACATTGAAGCATGTTGCATATGGATATAAGTCCAATATACATGAAAGATAATATATATATATATATATATATATTATATATATATATATTATCTATATATAATATATATATTATTATTGTTTTTTATATTAAATACGAAATTATGTTTTGTTAAAATACCAAAACACCAAACTCATGAAATAGACTATCAAACTAAGTTTGTTTAAATAGTTGAAGCATAGATGTATATAGAACAAATTTAAAATACATAAAACCATGTATACTTGTTTGATATTATCTATTCATGAAAACTAAGATTGGTTAAACCAAAAATCGAAAACCAATAAACATGAAAACTAGAAACAAGTGTGTGTGTTGTGAACTTGAGCATATCACACTATCTAGTCTTTACAAATGGATCTAAAATAAAAACTAAACTAAGTATCAAGGTCTTCTTGACGAACTCCGTCTTCAAGTCGACTCGATCCAAACCGTGATCTACCGAGCTTGACTCCAACGAGTGCTAGATATGACTTTGACGCTCGGGCTCTTGAATCACCATGTGAGAAGCTCCAAAACACTTTGTTGAAGCTAATCACCTACTAATATCTTGGTTAAGTATCTGAAACTAAACATCATAAGATTATTAGTAAACATAACTACATGAGTTAATCATCATCAAAAACTAGAGTGGAAGGCCTCTGGGCCAACAATCTCCTCATTTTTGATGATGACAAAACTCATGGAGTTATATATGCATGGAAAAGTTAAGCTTCAAGGAAGCTCCCCCTTAACTCATGCATAGCAATAAACATAAGATATATGCAATAAATACTAAACATGAATATGCATCAACATGCATGAATCAAACATATGTTTCAAAAACCTTCTCTCATTTTGTTTAAACTCTCAAAATCATTTTCATAAACTCAATATATGCAAAAACAAAAACACACATATGTATATGTAAACTCAAAATCTTTCTCCCCTTTTTGTCAATCATCAACAAAGGGGTCAAAGAAAAACAATATTCTCCCCTTTTTGTCTTAAACAAAAAAATATCAATAAGGGGTGAAATCAAAAACAAAACTTTCTTTATACCAATTGAAAGAAAAAAATATATCAATTGAGTGTATCATGATATCAATGAGATATACCAATTGAGAGTACATAATTGAAAGTACACAGTGGTATATAAAACAAATATAGATTTAAATATCAATTGATACCAATTGTAAATAAATATCAATTAAATACAAATAAGTAAATAAATCATTTTAAGCAATTCAACCAAACATTTTGATATCAATCAAACATACCAATTGAAAGTAAAACTTGTAGGTAATCTTGATACCAATTTGAAAAGATTAGTACAATTTGAAAGTAATTTTTCATTAAATGCATATGATACCAAAAATAATCAATCTCTTTTTCAATAATTTTTACCAAAAAGTGTGGGAGTAGAATACCAATAATTGGAAGGTGAAATATCAATTGAAAGTAGAAACATGAATTTTCTCCCCCTTTATGAAATACCAAAAAAAATAATGCATAAGCTTGCATATGATATCAATTAAAACATAGTCAATTGAAATAAAATAGTCATTAAGAAATCAAGCTTAGCATAACTAAAATTTTGTGCTCAAAAATATAGAGATATACTAAGGACAAATAAAGCATATATATGTATGGAAAATTAAATACCACCGAAATTGATACTATTTGAAATTCAAAGCATACATATAAAAAACATATGAGTATACAAAAAAGAATGTCAATAGTGATACCAATTGAAAAAATCTAATGATACCAATTGAAAACAAAATAAGATCAAGTGTATAACTCATATTTCTTTCCACCCTTTCATGCACATGTTTAAAAGGATTTTCAATAAGAACATACAAGGCATGGTCGCCCAACCAACCGCCCGTGGATGGAAGGGTTTTCAAAAGTAGGTTTGGAAATAGAGTATGTTTGAAAAGCTCTACCATAATGAAGAATACGAACTAGTTATATGAAAAATTTGTAAACTAGTACGAAATCCTTCAAATAAGGAATAAACAGAAATATATTTCATGAAACCTATGTAAATCACATGATCACTAAACACTCAAAATCAATAAAGTATAAATTATACTCATGAAAATAAAATCATGAGAAATCAATAAATATAGTGAGTGTATAAGTGTATGTGAATCATGCAAATAGTCAATTTAGCTCAATATAAAATTCCTTTAAAACACATGAAAATCATCAAAATGATTTAATCTTCAAGGCATATGTATGTCTTGTACAAACTAAAGTATACATACATATTCAAAACATAACGAGTCCACAAAAGTATATGCATGAAGCAAGTGGCTCAAAGGATGTATATGTATAGACAAAATAGTTTAGACAAAATAGACATATACATGAAGTTAAACATATAAACATGAAAACATGTATAAAATAGGAATACAAGTTAAATGTATGAATTATCAAAACTAGGCTATACTTGTACATCTAATGAACACAAATGAGCATTCAAGTACAAACATGTAATAATCTATTTGTGGCTCACTAGTTGTACAAGTATATATCCAAGTGTTAATGAAAACAAACATCTAAACATATATTCAAATCATGAAGCATCAAAACAAAAACTCATATGATTATTATGTACATGCACATGCATAGATTTAGGACGTACCATTAGTTAAAACAAATGTGAGAACACAAAGATATAAATCCATATTAAACATGGGTGTCTCAATAACTAAACATATATATCACTAATCTAAATATCATGGCATATAACATATTAATCATGAAACATCAATACATGCTAAAAACAATGATATGAAAAGCATGTAAACATAAATAAGGAGTAAGAGATCATTACCAAACCGAGAGGGCAACTCTCTATGTCTCTAAATAAGGTGGTCCTCCCACCAAACTCCCCTTGAAAGTGATGCATCCAAATAGTCCTCTTTAAGCTTGGAACGCATCCACCTCAAGGCACCAACGCTCTCACGTCATGCGAGCGCCCACACCTTCATCAAATACAATAGGGGTGGTCTTTGGTACCCACACTCTTTCGGGTCCATAGGGGTTAGTTTCTTTTCTAACCCAAACAAATTTAGTTGCTAAATTTACATCATGTATCTTATCATAGCAAAATTTAGTAAGGTGGCCCTTACGTCCACAATGTGTACAAGTGTACACATGAGCATACAATGTGTGATGTGCATGAACGTGCGAAGCATGTGTATGCCGTGGATGGTGTGCATGCAAAGATGGAACTTATTTCTTTCGAAACAAAGATTCCAAACGTGTATGATTCTTGGCACATTGGCTCAAAGTGGAGCCCAAACAATCCATATTTTTCTTTAACAAATTTATTTCATTTTCAATGTTAGAAGAAGTGTGGCATGCAATAGGTAAGTTAGATGGTGAAGCTACACTAGCATGGCAAACATGTGAATCAATATCAATTTTCAAAGATTCATTTTCTTTAAACAAACTTCTAAATCCTTGAAATTGAAGAAATTTTTATTTTCAAAGAATCATTCTCTTTTACAACAAAATCAAGTTTTAAAGTTATAGCTTTATTTTTCTTTAAAAACTTCATTACAATCATTTTTAGATTTCAAAATTCATTTTCCTTGGGCAAGGTCTAGTTGAGATTTA
Source organism: Agave tequilana (assembly GCA_038442645.1). NCBI lineage: Eukaryota > Viridiplantae > Streptophyta > Magnoliopsida > Asparagales > Asparagaceae > Agave > Agave tequilana. The sequence goes on from JAVJIF010032924.1 coordinate 68,739, forward strand.
AGTGAGTCACGTTCACTAGAAATCTCTTCTTCTCTTGCAAAACCAAATCAAGTCTAGAAGACAAATTTTTATTTTCTTTATTTAAAGCAAAAGTCTTCTTTTTCAAAAGATTATACTTTTCTAACAATTTTTCACAAAAATGGATAGTTCTTCATTCAAGGCATTTGGATCAAATAGTCATTACATGAAGAACTAGCATCATCATTATCTAATGAGATTTCGATATACCTCAAGGGAGTCATTCCCTTGGACCATGTAGCATTGTTGCTCGGATTCTCCACTAGATTCATCCTCCGTTTGGATTGACAATTGAAGCTTGGAGGTGATCAACGTGTTCCACACTGCAAAGGCGGAATCACAGTTAGAAACTAAGCACAAATATTCTTTATTTAGCGTGCTTCTAAGTGCCCCAAGGGCTTGTGCATTGGCCTCTATATGCTTGTTATTACTAAGATAAGATTTCTTGATAGCGGCAAGGAAAACATGCAAGCCTAGAGTTTTTAGGTACATGGACATCCTAAATTTCCACATGTCAATGTTAGAGACATCAAACATGGGAGGTGACAAGCAATCCATGAGTGTGTGAAAACAATATAAGTGTGCAAAAGCAAATGTAGATTAGCAACCAAGATCACACTCCTAGTGATTAAACCAAACTATAAGAGAGCGTAAGCTCTGATACCAATTGAAAGTACACCTAGAGGGGGTAAATAGGTGTACCGCTAATCTAATGAACTAAATGAGAATTTAAACTAATTGCAACTACACTTAATGCAACCAACGAGTGTAGCCGAATTCCGGTGAAGGGCTCTGGACTAACTCCTCTTGATTCCTCTGAATAAGAGTTAAGGCGCTATTAAGCGTCTCGTGGTTAAGCACAAGTGAGGCACACACAACCAAGCCAAGCATATAAGAATGAATGTGCAATATGAAATGATGCAAGGCACAATAGTAAAGAGAGGGAGTTAGAGAGACAATGGATCAAACACAACACACGAATATGTTTCGAGGTTCGAGCTCACAGCTCTACGTCCCCGCCTTCACACAGAAGGATTCCAATCCACTTGTCCACACAGGACTCCCACACAGGGAACCTCCACTGAGGATTTGGGGCAATACAACAAGGGAGTACACATCCTCTCTCAACCGAATATAACCTCTCACAGAGGCTAGGCACAAAGCCACACAAACACCGCCTCACACAAGAGGGGTAGGCACTTAGCCAATACAAACCAATCACCTCACACTTGAGGGATTCTAACACAAACTCCACCTCTCACTAGAGGGAGCCAAACCTAATCTCTACCTCTCTAGAGGGAGCTAACCACCACTCCAAAATCAACCTCTACACAAGAGGGATATCACAAGTCAAGGAGGGTTACAACTTGGTGATCAAAGACCACAAACCAAATCTTTCTCACTTACACAAAGATCCTAATAGATAGGCAGATATGATAAGCTCAAGTGAGAAAATAAAGAGTTTGAAAATCAAAAACTCAAAGAAAACTATTGGGAAAATAAGTAGGATAAGATTAAAATGAAGATCAAAAACCAATCCCAAAGTTTCTCCTTTTTCTTGAATTTTTCAGCCCTTTAAAACAAAGTAAAGATCAAATCTTTAAAGCTCTAAAAACTCTTTTGAAACTTGAAATAAAACACTAGAGAATAGGAGAATTTTGCTCTTGGAAGTCTCCTTCAAAACTGGCCTCAATTGGGGTATATATACCCCCAACAAAAATTCTACCCGTTGGCTGCTGACTAGGCCAGAATTGGCCTTCCGGTCGACCGGCAAGTCGACCGCCAACGGTCAAATTTTTGACCGTTGAGCTGCCGGTCGACCGCCCGTCGACCGTGCCAATTCAGAGAGCAGATTGCACTCTGGCCGGTCGATCGCTTGGTCGACCGTGCCTTCCTCACGGTCGACCGCCCCCACCCGAGAGTGGGGCACTTACAGTCGATCGACCGCCCGGTCGACCAGCTCAAGTGGCTGGTCAGCGTGCATATTCTAGTGCACGTCGGTCGACCGGTCCGGTCGCCGGCCCGGTCGACCGCCAGAGCCTGGCAGGCAGCAAATCAGGACTAAAAACTTGGGTTTTTAATATCCTAAAAAATCTCATAAAATCTCTAAAAATCCACAAAAATAAGTTCAGTATAATAATTTGAAAATCAAACATGTGTGAAAAATTTCAACACATATTTCAAACTTTTTGAACTATTTTTGTGTTATGGAAATTTTGCCGAAAAACCAAAATCCGTATTTTCCAAACTTAGATTTTCCAAATGGAAATCCGATTTTTTCAAAACTCATCAAAATACAAAAACATGATATGAAACAACATTGAAGCATGTTGCATATTTTATAAATCCAATATAAATGAAACATATATATCATTGTTTTTGATATTAAATCCGAAATTATGTTTTGTTAAAATACCAAAACACCAAACTCATGAAATAGACTATCAAACTAAGTTTGTTTAAATAGTTGAAGCATAGATGTATATAGAACAAATCTAATATACATAAAACCATGTAAACTTGTTTTGATACTATCTATTCATGAAAACCAAGATCGGTTAAACCAAAAGCCGAAAACCAATAAACATGAGAACTAGAAACAAGTGTGTGTGTTTGTGAACTTGAGCATATCACACTATCTAGTCTTTACAAATGGATTAAAATAAAAACTAAACTAAGTACCGAGGTCTTCTTGACGAACTCCATCTTCAAGTCGACTCGATCCAAACCGTGATCCACCAGCCTTGATCCAATGAGTGCTAGATATGACTTTGACGCTCGGGCTCTTGAATCACCATGTGAGAAGCTCCAAAACACCTTTGTTAAAGCTAATCACCTACTAATATCTTGTTAAGTATCTGAAACTAAACATCACAAGATTATTAGTAAACATAACTACATGAGTTAATCATCATCAAAACTAGAGTGGAAGGCCTCTGGCCAACAGACATGGCCTAGTGCAAACAAAGAGCGAAAGGGAGAAACCAAGCATTTATACGGAGACAGGGGAGAGAGAAAGTGTGTGTACGGGTAAAAGGATGAGTGGGGGACGTGAGAGAGTAAAGGAAAAAGTGGAGGAGAGAGTGTGTGAAGTGAAAGAGAGAGAGAGAGGGAAAAACGTGCACCCTGGAGTACGTGGTGAAAATGGGACGAAGAAGGTGCGTTTTTAAGGAGTTAAATATATGCGTTGGCTCAAAGCATCTCACGCCAACATAGCCTGGTAGTTGGGACTTGATTATTTGGATAAGGGGTTGGGTTCCAAACCTTGTGATCACGAAAGAAGGGGTTTTCAAATTTTTATTTTTAATTTCATTGCATTTTTTTGAATAAATATTTAATCATATTTTATTGGATCAAACTCCATTAATTCAGAAAAATTCTCAAATAGAAGATGTTATTGTAAACATTATTGTAAAGTCGGATCACTAAAATTCGTCCAATTAAAAAACTCAGAGTCAGTCCGTGACACCGTCAATCCCGAAATGAGATTATTCTCCAATAATTTCCAAAAAAATCAAGAAAAATTTAAAATATTGGAAATAATATCTTGAGCTGATTGGCCTCAATTCGGCTACGAATGATAAAATTGGGTACACATACCAGTATTGGCCGACGTACATAGGAACCGAGAGTTACAATCCTACCCACCTTATAAAAATTTCATCCTCGAAATTTCGATAAAGTAGGGAATGATAAAAATAAATTAAGGGAGAATACGAAGCTTCCACACCACTTCTCACTGCATCAAGAGTTCATCACGCTTCTTCTGCGCACTCTGATCTCTACTACCGACTTCAACGCGGAGCGACCAGTCTCGAGAGACAGAATCAGGAGAAATAGAATAGAAAAGAAGGATGAAAATCAAGATGGAAATTTGATAACTCTAGAAGAAAAGTAAAAATTAGGGATAAAAGATCAAAGATATGGATTTCAAAATGGAGGAGGATTAATTTCAAATGGAGTCAACATTATCATATGGATATTCTATGTATATTGCAGTGTAAGTATAACTCGTTTCAAGTTACCAGTAGGAGCTAGGTATTCTTGCGAATATTAAAAGTCAAGATTGCAAGTCAAAAAGGCTCTGATACCATGAAAATCCTGTTACGTCCTACTCCCCAAAATACGTGAAAATGGAGTCGCGATGAGAGTCGGCGATGTATATATAAGAGAAAAATACCCCACACATATACGCTAAGCCTAAAGTGATCTGAATATGCTATAAAATCCATTACGACAAAATCAATGTCACTGCAATATGACATATAAATATCTGACATAATGATAGCAGATGAATTAAAGAAAGAAATGGCAACTGGATGCGTATAGATAGAATCAGAAAATAACATGAATAAAAGAACAGGAATACCAATAATCAAGAAAAAAAAGTCTCCAGCTCCTCGCAACATATTCGGTCTCAATCGAACACCTGATCAATAACATGAATATCTAGTATCTAGACGTGCAAATTCAGGGTCGTCAGAAACGACCTAATGAGTGTGTAAGGAAAAGAGAAAGTGCTCGTGCATATAAAAAGTTTGTACATAATGATAACTGTAAATGAAAGATAACTGATAATAATATCATGAAGAAAACTTAGAAAATAAATACCAGAATAAGACTAGAATAACATACTGAACAATAATAAAAGCAGTCAGTACTAGAGTTAGATGTCTAAATCAAGTGTCATGTGTACAGTCAGGTGAATTTAGTCAGGTGAATACGGTCAGTCACAATACACTATGAACAGTTCATTATTATTTATTATGTCAGCGAACACCAATTGTCACATACAACAGACGCATCGCATACTACACCTATCACACGTGTCAATCGAAGTTCTAATTTATTAAAACTGATTGGTTGGAGATATTTTTCATGCTTTGGTGCCTCGTACATACCCCGGACCACGGCCCCAAATGCCTGGTGCTGAACTAGGCCCATACTGTTAGGTACTCTGTAACAGTAGTAATATCAGATGGATGCCAGTCATCCCTAAGAACCCTGCAGTGAACCCTCATTTCAGCTACATAACATGTATCCTAAGTCCACCTAAAATACAGACGTTGTCTCCTTCATCAATTTTCTCAATCCCAGTATCAGTCATCTGTTACATTATTATTTAATTCAGTTAAATTAGTCAATATCAATATTATCTAGAATACTGGGACAATGAGGTGATAGTAATAGTAATCATATACACGGTGAACAGTAACCAGAACGGTGAACAGTAACAGTAACCATATATACTATGAGTAGAGCTATACCGAGTGTTATGATCTAACAATACTTTCCCAGTAACTTTCAGTAACATAAATAATTACCGTAATAGGTCTAGATACTGATCCTCAAGTAATCGGTATATCCATCAGCTAAGTCACCGATATACCGAATCTTAATAACTAAAATAACTACATATTCTGATACATCCAATAAAATCCCCACACTCCAATCAGATCAAGATCATCACATTTTCTTACTCTATCCAGGTCAATCATAAAATCCCAAATCTCAAGAATCATATCAAGTATATAATTCTAAAATTCACCAAGTCAAATCAACCCAATCTACGCTTACTCCTCAACCTCCAAGTCAACTCCAAGTCAGTCGTGTCTACTTACGAGTTAAAGTCCAAGATTTCATTCTTTTAATAAATAATCACTCATCGGTATCCAATTAACTTCTCATCTGATTATCTCCAACAAGAAGGAACAAGGTTGATAAATAACTAATACAAGTATCCACATTTTTAATTATCATCACAACTAATCATCCTCAAGCCCCAATCAGATTGCAGTTTAAATACATCACGTCGGGATCCGAATGACTAATTCCATTATATAATCCAAACTCCGCTACACAATAGATAGCACACACAATCTTTTCCTATCAATCCCTTATAAAGCTGATAAACACATCACAAAAAAGCAAGGCATAAGCAAAACCTGTAAGAAAACATCACAGAATATTGAACCACTATCAACAACCACACCATCCCACATGCACATTTCTTCCATTACCCACATCCATGAATCCACTCACAACAACGTCGCCCATAGCTAAGACACCAATCCTCCTGACCATTTCTCAAATATAATCCAACACTCAGAAAAATTATAAACAAATAAGAGTTTTATGAACTCTCTCTACTCTTTTTATGCCCTACCTATCCATCAGCTAATGCAAGAAAGGACTCAAACAGACTAAATTATTCTCACCTTTCTCACGCATTCTTCCCATTGTCATCACCACTTACTAAAACTTTGGTGTCCTTATGTGACATGGCTAAGCTCAGACATCTAAAAAAATAGGGATAAAAGTACAGACCTATTCCTTTCAGAAAACAAAGCAAAGCTCAGTGCCTCGGCAATTCAACCTTCATACCCAAAGCAACTAAATCACTTCTAGAAACTACGACAAATTTCTATCATTCTTTATTACCTTTGAAAAAGAACCTGAGGGGGCAAACTCTCCTCACGCACATCATACTTTCAGGCATGCATATATATATGTAAATAATACACATGAAATAAAGCACACCATCCTCACATAATTCAAAACACATGCACATACACATTTATTCAACAGAGAGAAAGAGATAATGAGAGAAAGAGTTCAACAAATCACGAAAGAATGAGAGGAGAACTCATGCATGCGGTGGGGAAGGATGGATGCAGCGCCAAGAGGGGGCACAGCCGTGGATTGTGTGTGCTCCGGGTTTCGCTGGAGATGATGCTGGAGAGCGCGGAGGAGTTTGACGGCTCCGCGGGGTTGCCAAGGTTGCTATGGAGGAGTCACCGGGTTCCGGTGCGTTGCTCACGGCTAGCATAGAGCGCCCATGATGCCCGACCCAAGCAAGATGGCCCGGGTGATCACACCATCTCAAAAAGCCCGCTCGGCTGCTGTGCTCAGCCAACGAAGGAGGCGGCAAGCCTGGGCTACTGGGGGGCAGCTCGGCCAGTGCGCAAGGAGGCATCTGGCTGGTGCAGGTGGGGCGCGGCAGAAGTTGCACGGCCAGGAGTGGAGGAGGACATGGCGTAGTTCAAGGAGGAGCGAAAAGGAAGAAACTAAGCATTTATATAGAGATAGGGGAGAGAGTGTGTGCGTGTGTACATGTGAGCGGGTGAGTGGGGGACGTGAGAGAGTGGAGGAGGAGTGGGTGATGTGAGGGAGAGAGAGAAAGGGAAAAACATGGGTGCATCCAGGAGGACGTGGTGAAAATGGGGAAACTGGTGGTTGGGACTTGATGATTTGGATAAAAGTCATCACGGGCTCAAAACCTCTTGTGATCACGAAAGAAGGGTTTTCAAATTTATATTTTTATTTTAATTGCATTTTTAATAAATATTTAATTATTATTTTATTGGATCAAATTCCATTAACTCAGAAATTTCTCAAAAAATCTCAAAAATAGAAGATATCATCCTACGCATTATTGTGAAGTTGGATCTCTAAAATTTATCCCCGATTGTTAATTAAAAATCTCGGAGTCAGCTCGTGACACAGTCCCTCCCGAACTGAGTTTCTTCTCTAATAATTCCTAAAAAAATTCCAAAAAATTCAGAAAAATTCAAAATATTGAGAAATAATATCTTGAGCTGAATGGCCTCAATCTGACTATTAGGATGATAAAATTGAGTATCAGATACCAGTATTGATCGACGTATATAGGGAACCAAGGGTTACAATTTGTTTGGTAAAAAACTAGAGCAGAGAAGTGCACATTTTGTTGTATACTAGTCTACGGACTAATATACTATAATCTAAAATTTTAAGTGGAGAATGGATCTTATTCAACTTTTGTTTCTTACTTGCTTGCTTGCTTTCTTAATTAAAAACAAAGAGATACACTAGCCTTTTATAGGCAAAATACATATATGACTCATTTCTCCTAATTGATGATGATGACTCTTTATTTCTCCTAATTGAAGATGATGACTCATCATTTCTCTAAATTGATGATGATGACTCATTTCTCTTAATTGAAGATGATGACTCATCAGTTCTCTAAATTGATGATGATGACTCATTTCTCCTAATTACTCATCATTTCTCTAAATTGATGATGATGACTCTTCATTTCTCCTAATGATCTCATCTTCTTCCAAAATTAATGTCATAAAGACTTTTTTATTTGATATTCCAACACACCCCCTCAAATCAAAATGTTTTCATATCGAGCATTTCTTTTAGCCTTCTGAAATGTTCAATTGGTAATGGCTTGGTGAAAATATCTGCTACTTGCTCCATGGTATGACAATACTCCAACTCCACAGTTTTCTGATTTACATGGCCTCTGAGAAAATGAAACCATGTATCTATATGTTTGCTCCTCCAATGATGTACTGGGTTCTTTGCAAGTTGGATGGCTGATTGTTGTCCACAAATATTACAGTCGCTTCTTCTTGTGGATGATCCAATTCTTTTAAAATGTTCCGCAACCAAATAGCTTCACATACTGTAGATGAAGCTGCCACATACTCTTCTTCGCATGAAGATAAGGCCACAACTCCTTGTTTCTTTGAGGTCCATGAAAATGCAGTTGACCCAAGATAGAAGACATAGCCAGTGGTGCTTTCCTCTCATCTTGGTCACCTCCCCAGTCGCTATCTGAATAGCCTACTAACTCTGCAGTTTTACCATAAGTATAAAATAGACCAAGATTGAGTGTGCCTTTGATATACCTTAGAATTCTCTTTGCAGCTAGCCAATGAGACTCCTTCAGTGTCTCCATATAGGGACTCACAAGTCCGACTTCGTAAACAATATCAGGCCTTGTGATCGTTAAGTACCTCAGGCTACCAACTAGACTTTTGAAAAAAGCCGAGTCTACAAAATCTCCAATTCCTTCTCTTGATAGCTTCATTCCTGTGGCTATTGGGGTATTTACTGGGTTGCAGTTACTCATCTTGAATTTCTCCAAGATCTCCTTCATGTACTTCTTTTGAGATATAAATATCCCATCTTGTTGTTGCTTCACTTCGATACCAAGAAAATAAGACATCAATCCATTGTCCGTCATCTCAAATTCATTGAACATCGCCTCCTTGAATTCAGCAAGCATCTCGACGCAACTTCCTGTGTATAACTATCAACATAAAGATAAATTATTAGAAATTCGCCTTGATGGTTCCTCTTCATGTAGATGGCATGCTCATAAGGACATTTGGTGAAGCCGTTTTGATGAAGATAACCATCAATTCGGGCATTCCATGCCCGTGGTGCTTGCTTTAAGCCATACAAGGCTTTCTTTACGTGATATACTTTGTCTTCTTGCCCTTTTACCAGAAAACCTTCTGGTTATTGTACATACACCTCTTCTTCAAGAATACCATTGAGAAATGCTGACTTGACATCTAGATGATATATCTTCCACCTGTGATGAGCTGCAAGTGAAATTAATAGTCTCACAGTGTCCAATAGAGCAACTGGTGCAAAGACTTCTTTATAGTTGATGCCGTATTTTTGTTTGTAGCCTTTCGCCACATGCCTCGCCTCACCATCTGCTGTGCGTTTGATCTTGTACACCCATTTGACACCTATCGCCTTGTGATTTTGTGGAAGTTTTGTCAACTCCCATGTGTCATTCTTCTGGATGGCATGCATCTCCTCCTTCATTGCTGGTCGCCAACAATCTTCTTCCTTAGCCTCTTGGAAAGTGAAAGGCTCATGATCGGCATATAAACAAAAAAGATTAGTTTCTCAATCTTCTTCTATCTGCTCATAGATCTCCCTGAGGCTTCTGATTTTGATTGGACCTCGTTGCACGGAGGATTCGCTCCTACTACCTTCCCTAGAAGATGGAGAGCCTCTTGCAGGAGACGGTGTAGCATGTTGAGGAGATGGTGGTGTAGTTGGTGGTGGAACCTCTTGTAGGGGCTCTCAGGTTCATTCACCATGGGTTGCTTTTTGACAGTCTCTTCATTGCTCCAACTCCATGCTTCAGCTTCATTGAAGACAACATCTCTACTAACCACTAGTTTCTTAGTTAGTGGATTGTAAAGCTTGTATGCCTTCGACTCCTCACTATATCCGATGAAGATGCATTTTTCACCATGATTGTCAAGCTTCTTCTTTTGACTTCAGGTACTTGAGCATATACAACACACCCAAAAATTGTAGGTGTGCGACATTAGGCGTATAGCCGCTCCATGCTTCTTGAGGCATCTTGCCCTTCACTTGCTTCGTCGGGCACCGGTTGAGCAAGTAGGTTGAATATACCATAGCTTCCGCCCAAAACTGCTTCGGCAGTCCCTTTTCTTTAAGCATGGTTCTTGTCATGTCAAGAATAGTGCGGTTCTTTCTTTCTGCGATGCCATTTTTTTGTGGTATATAGGCAGTAGTAAACTGCCTCTTTATGCCTTGCTCCCTACAATATTCTTGAAACATATTTGAGGTGTACTCACCACCTCGATCAGATCGGAGAGTTTTTAGCTTATAGTCACTCTCTACTTCAACAAGAGCTTTAAAATTCTTGAAGGTAGTAAAGGCAGCAGATTTTTCTTTAAGAATGTACACCTACAACTTTCTATTGAAATCATCAATGAAAGTAATAAAATATCTATTACCTCCTAAAGAGACGGGATCTAGCGGTCCGCAGATGTCAGTGTGAACAAGTTGTAATGGTGCCTCCGCTCTCCACGACTTTCCATTGGGAAAAGAAAGTCGTGTTTGCTTGCCAATTATGCAAACTTCACAAGTATGACTTGGTGGATCAATTGTTGGTAAACCTCGTACCATGCCAGCTGTAGATAGTAGCTTCAGGGCGCTGAAATTTAGATGACCGAAGCGAAGATGCCACCACCATGACTCATTCTTCATGAGTCCTTGAAAACACTTCTCAACTTTTGTGTTTAGATGCAAGGGAAACATGCGGTTCCTTGTCATCTTAATACATGCTATAAGACCTCCTTTTGCATTTTTCAACCAAAGATGGTTGTTCTCCATATATACTTTATATCCTTTTTCGAGTAATTGACCGATGCTGAGAATATTACTTTTCATGTTAGGAAGATAATAAACATCAGAAATATACTCAGGCTTACCATCCTTTTGATAGATTTTGATCTTCCCTCTGTCTTCAATGGAAAGTTTTGAAGAATCTCCCAAGCTCACACTTCCATGAACTCTGTCTGCGAGTTCTATGAATAGTTCTTTCTTCCCGCACATGTGGTTGCTAGCACCCGAGTCAAGATACCAAACATCATTCTGAACACTTGATTCATCATGAGTAAGAAGAAGAGTAGAGTTATTACCCACGTCATTTGTTGCTTCGGCAAGATTGGTAAGATCTTCAGTTCTGTGCCAGCAATCCGAGGCATAGTGTCCAAATTTTTGACAGTTGTAGCATTGGACGTTCTTATTGGTTCCTCGCCCAGATGTAAATCTTCACCGATTGCTTCGTCTTCGACCTCTGAAGCTTTGGAACTCCACTTGATTTTGAGTGGTTCGTTGTTAGAGACCACGTCCCCTGCCTCTGCCACGACCACGACCTCTACTATATGAGCCTCGATCATTTAGAGTCAGCTTTGACTCTAATGCTTGTTCCAAGACTATGGAACCGGTCTTCTTTTGCATGCGTTGCTCATGAACTTGGAGAGATCCCAAAAGCTCCTCTATTGAGATCTCCTCCAAATTCTTAGACTCCTCAATTGCCGCCACCATATGCTCGAACATTGATGTGAGGGATCGCAGCAATTTCTCCATCACTCGGATGTCCTCCATCTTCTCTCCATTTCTCCTCATTTTATTCACAATTAGAAGTAATCGTGAATAATACAGAGATTTTTTCTTCATCTTTCATTTGAGCAGCTTCAAGATCGCCCCTCAAAGTTTGAAGGCGAATTCGCTTCACCCGCTCGACTCCTTTGTAGATGGTAGCAAGGATTTCCCATGCTTCCTTACTCGTCGTTGCTTCGGCAACTCTCTCGAAGGTAGACTCGTCTAACCCTTGATAGAGTAGAAAACGAGCCTTGCTATCCTTCTTTCTTTGCTCTTTAAGAGCCTTCTTCTCTTCGGTGATGTAGGCGGCTTCTACCTCCGATGTGGATTCCTTAAACCCATCAAAGATTAGCTCCCACAACTCTTGAGAACCAAATAGAGCTTTCATCTGAATTGATCAACTCTCATAGTTATCTTTCAATAACTTGGGCACTTGTGGATTGATGAGATTGTTGGTGGAGGCCATGAGGAGAAGAGGAAATGAAACAAAAATTGAATTGGCTCTGATACCAATTGTTGTGTACTAGTCTACGGACTAATATACTATAATCTAAAATTTTAAGTGGAGAATGGATCTTATTCAACTTTTGTTTCTTGCTTGCTTGCTTGCTTTCTTAATTAAAAACAAAGAGATACACTAGCCTTTTATAGGCAAAATACATATATAACTCATTTCTCCTAATTGATGATGATGACTCTTTATTTCTCCTAATTGAAGATGATGACTCATCATTTCTCTAAATTGATGATGATGACTCATTTCTCTTAATTGAAGATGATGACTTATCATTTCTCTAAATTGATGATGATGACTCATTTCTCATTTCTCCTAATTGAAGATGATGACTCATCATTTCTCTAAATTGATGATGATGACTCATTTCTCCTAATTAATGATGATGACTCTTCATTTCTCCTAATGATCTCATCTTCTTCCAAAATTAATGTCATAAAGACATTTTTATTTGATATTCCAACACATTTTACTAGTTCACAAATAACATTAAGCCCTCTACTACAAAGGGTCTACCTGTTGTGAGAAAAATTCCATGGAAAGTTACAGTTCACCAGACAACCCATGTCACCTCAGCGATTTCCATTTTCACTCTACCGGTTTATTTGTTTGACCCTGATTTTGAAAACCAAAAAGAATGGTGAGGTCCGCATCATCATGGCTTTTTTCTCTCTACCGGTTTCTGACCCACAAACTCTCAAAACCAGTTAAAAACCTGACACAGACATGCCAGGTAAGCAAGGAGAGTGGGAAAGGCTGACGACAAGACCCTTCGTCAGCTGTCCCACTCTCCTTTCGTTGGGCCAAACTAGTCCACTAAAAGCTTTACCAAACAATTAAGCCATTCCCTTCAATGCTTTAGGTGTGAGGTTCAAATCAGTTCATGTTGAATATCGCATTAATTTGCAAAATTTTCACAAAGTTCACAAATCCTGTGACAATAGTTTGTAAAAGCATTTGTATGTGATAGACATGTAACAAGTTAGTGGCTTGCCTCCAACCAGGATGAAGAATTGCCTCGCCAATTTAGGGAAGAGGGTACGAGATTTCTCATATCTTCCACAATGTAAACTCTGGTGTGAGCAGACAGCCATGCAGAGTTCGTATGCCTTAAAACCTTTTTCATGTACTTTACATTCTAGCAAAATGAACAGAGGACAAGTGCTTGCATGCATGCGCACACATGAGATGCTTATGGGGACCTTTCATTCATTTAGGCCGAGAAATTTGTGTGGGGGAGAGTGTAAAATCATGTTGGTAAAGTTTTTTTTTACTCATCGAAGAAGAGAGCGGAGATCAGAGTTCAACGGTGCTTGTAGAAGCCTAATTCTCAGCTGAAGACAGAGGGTTAGTTAACCGACCATGCACATGTTGACCCAAAGGCCCTTCACTCTAGTTTTGATGATGATTAACTCATGTAGTTATAGCTTACTAATAATCTAGTGATATTTACTTTCAGATATTTAATCAAGATATTAGTAAGTGATTAGGTTCAACAAAGGTATTGTGGAGCTTTCACATGTTGATTCAAGAGCTCAAGCGTCAAGTTCACATCTAGCACTCGGTTGGAGTCAAGCTCGTTTGGATCATGTTTGGATCGAGTCGACTAGGAGAAAGAGTTCTACAAGAAGACCTCAGTTTGTTTAGTTTAAATTATGTTTAGATCATTGTAAAGATTAGATAGTGTTGATATGCTTAAGTTCACAATACACACACAAGTTTATTTGTTCTTGGTTTTTCGGTTTAACCGATCTTGGTTTTCATGTCAAAAATATTGATATAAATCTTTATATGTATATTGGATTCTATCCATATACAATATGCTTCAACGTTGTTTCAATATCATGTTTTTTTATTTATATGAGTTTTGGAGAAAACGGTTTTCCATTTCAAACATCCTAAGTTTTGAAAAATACGGATTTTGGTTTAAGGCAAAATTTCAAGAACACAAAAATGGTTCAAATAGTTCATAATATGTGTTGAATTTTTGTCACACATATTTGTATTTCAAAGATCTAATAAGAACTGATTTTTGTGAAATTTATGTGATTTTATGGGATTTAATCAACGATAAAAACCCAAGTTTTTAATCCCTATAGTGTTGGACCTGGCTGTCTGCCGGTTGACCTGACCGGTTGACCGAGGCAGAAGTCGGTCGACCGGTCTGGTCGACTGACATGCACAGACGTGCACGCAGCCCAGGCTGGGAGGCCGGTCGACCGAGTCGGTCGACCGCCGAGAGCTTCTGCTCTTTGGAAATGGCTCCGGTCGACCGCCGGTCGACCGGCAGAGAGCTCTGCTCTCTGTTTCTAGTTGTCGGTCGACCGGTGGCTCAACAGTCATAAATATGATCATTGGCCGGTCGACCGCCCGGTCGACCGGAAGGGCAATTTTGCCCTTTGCCTGCTGCCAACGGGCAGATTTTGTTGGGGCATATATACCCCATTTCTTGAGCTGATTTCACCAAGATTTCAAGAGAAAAAAATTTACGTCTTTCAAATATTTTTCAACAATAGTTTTTTGGTTAAAAAGATTTACTTTTATTTGTTTTTTAAGTGTTGGAATTTCAAAGAAAATAGAGTTTTTTGGGAATTGGTTTTGATCTAAATTTCAATATCTATTTGAAGATTTTCCCAAGTGTTTTTGTTTATTCCAAACACTTTATTTTCTCACACTTGAGCTATCATATCTATCCTATCTATAGGATCTTGTTTTAGTAAGAAAAATTAGTTTGTGATTGTTGATACCACCAAGAGTTGTAAACCTTCCATTCTTTGTGATATCCATCTAGTGAGAGGTGATTGTGTTGATATCCCTCTAATGAGAGGTGATTGTGAAAGTTATGATTACTATCCCTCTAAGTATAGAGGTGATTGTTGGAGTGTTGGCTTTGAGCCTAATCCCTCTAGTGAGAGGTTGATTGTTGTTTGGCTAAGTGTCCATCCCTCTAAGTGTAGAGGTGATAGTTGTTGTGCCTTGCCTCTAAGTGTAGAGGTTGTATTTGTTTGAGAGAGGAATTGTGTACTCCTAATTGTATTTGCCTAAATCCTCAGTGGAGCTTCCCTGTGTGAGATGTCCTGTGTGAACGTTATAGTGAAAATCCTTCTGTGTGAAGGCGGGGACGTAGAGCTGGGTGCTCGAACCTTAAAACATATCTTTGTGTTTGCGTTTGATCTACTATCTCTAACTCTCTCTCTCTCTCTTACATTGTGCATTGCATCATATTGTTCATATCATATATATGCTTGGGTTTGATTGTGTGCCATACTTGTGTTCAACCAAGAGAGCTTCAAATAGCACCTCAACTCTTATTTAGAGAAATTTAGAGAAGATAGCCCAGAGCTCTTCACCGGGAATTCAGCTACACTCTTTGGTTACACTAAGTGTGTTACAATTAAGTTTTAATTCCGCATTATTTATCATTAGATTAGCCTTACACCTATTCACCCCCTCTCTAGGTGTACTTTTAATTGGCATCAGAGCCTACGCTCCTGATATTAGGTTTAACCACCTAGGAGTGAGATCTTGGTTGCTAATCTACATTTGCACTCGCACACATATAGTTTGCACTCATGGATAACCCTCACATGTTTGATATCTCTAAAATTGATATATGGAAGGTTAGGATGAGTTGGTATTTAAAAGCCATAGGTTGAAAAGCTTACCTTGCCATTACCAAGGAATCTTACCTTAGTAATAGCAAGCATTTAGAGGCTAATGCACAAGCCCTATAGGCACTTAGAAAATCACTTAGCAAAGAATATTTAAATATGGTTTCTCATTGGCATCTCCCGAGCTACAAACGCAAATCAATGAGGAGAAGAAATCTAGTAGAGAAGGGTCGGACCAACGTTACTTCATGGTCCAAGGGAATGACTCTCTTGAGGTAAACTCGGAAACTCGACTAGATGATAGTGCTAGTTCTTTAGGTGATGATTATATTGATCCTGATGCATTGAATGAAGAACTATCAATTGTTTGTGAAAAATTATTAAAAAAATATAAACTTTTGAAAAAGAAAAGTTTTACACTAAAAGAAGAAAATAAAAATTTGTCTTCTAAACTTGATGTTATTTTTCAAGAGAAGGTTGAGATTTCAAATGAACGTGACTCATTGAAATCCCAACTTGACTTTGCCCTAAATGAAAATAAAATTTTAAAAAGTAAAAAATTAGTGTGATGAGGTTTTGAAGAAGAATGAAGTTCTATCTTCAAAACTTGTTTTTATTTTAAAAGAAAATGATTCTTTGAAAAATAAAATTATTTCTATTTCAAAGAAATTGGATTTGATTTCTAATGAAAATATTTCTTTAAAAAATGATATTAATTCTCTTGTTTGTCATGCTAGTATAGCTTCATCATCTAGCATACCCATTGCATGCTCCACTTCTTCTATTATTGAAAATGATATAACTATGCTAAAGAAGAATGTTGATAGTTTGGACTCTACTTTGAGCCAATGTGCCATGAACCACACACGTTTGGAATCAATATTTTCTAAGAAACAAGTTTTAACTATGCATGCACATAAATCACGGCATACACATGCTCCTCATGTTCATTGATTGGTCGCTAATGTTGCATATTTAGTATCATATTTCCATACTTATTACAGAATAAAATCTGCATTGTCCTAATTAAATGTTTAATTTATTTGCAGGCCCATTCCTTAAGGAGATGAAGAGAAATGAGCCCAAAAGCCCACCAAAATTCTGAATTAAATCAGAATTAATTCGAGCTCAGTGAATCAGGGCAAAATCAAGAGGTTGAAAACCGGTTGAGAAGAATCCTCTCAGAATCGATCGGTTAAAGCTAAGAATCAAAAGCCATTTCGTCACAATCTTGGACTCAAACGAGAAAACCAACTGAAAATAAAAGCAGAAGGAAAAACCAGGGAGACCCACCAATAGGGTGTGGTCACCTGGCCACACCCTGGCCGCGGAAACGCGGCAAAGCCGCATTTTCGCGGCTTGGTTAAGGAGTTAGGGGGAGCGTTTGCTCCCCCACTCTTCCCGGGATCCTTTAGGTTGGGTTTTTGCCTATAAAAAGTCAGTATTTGCACTGAAAATGGGACGACCATGCAGAGAGAGGATTTAGCCTAGTTTTCATTTCTTGTAGTTTAGGTTTTTCTTTTCTTTTTATGTAATTTGTATGTAAGCTTAGGTTAGATGAAGATTCATGTAAGTAAGAGAGAGGCTTATGTTGAGAGTGACACCGATGTACCCTCCTCCTTTCTTCCATCATTTCAAGCAATAAAAGGTAATATGTTTATGTTCTTCTTTACTTTCATTTTCTTTTTCTTCATCCTACTTTACCTCTTTTGTTTTTGATGAGCTTGCAAGTAAATTTAGAAGCATAAGTATAACAATGTTGTGTGAGTGCCAACGATAGTTCATGAAGGCGTTCTCCTCCTCAAGATCTGTATCACTTCATTCTTGCTCCGCTTGATGATATAATGCGAACGGGGACTGAGCTCGATCCTATGATCTATGCGTTGAACGCCTCCGAAGCACGGTAGAACATGCAAGGATTCCAGGTAAGTCATCAACCAAACTAGCTGAGTACTTCTTTAATCTTCTTTCCTTTCTTTTATTTTTTAGTTTAGATCGCCAACACGATTTCTTTCACCACATCTTCAAAATCGTTTTCACTCTTTTTTCCAATTCATTTGTACATAGTCGTTTTCTGATTTTCTCTATCTTCTTATTCTACCGTTTTCTTTCTAACTTTAACATAACTCATTTTCATTTTCATTTCTTTAAACAAAGAAGAACTTTCGTTTGTCTTCATAAAGATTTCAATACAAACCCTAAAAAGCTTCTATCGCTAACCCTCCTTGTGGATCACGACCCGCATAGCCACTTGCTATTGCGGTAGAATTGAGCACTTGCACATCTTTATCTGAAGTTCTAAAGTTTTGTGCAGGTTCAGCTTCAATCAGAGTTTGGCGTCGTTGCCGGGGAGGGTAACGGTTTTTATTGAAATCTGATTTTTATTGAATTTTTAGAACTAAAATGAATTTTCTTCTCTGTTGCAGGTTATAGGGTAAGCAAAGCAGGAAAAAAGGATTGCACAAACATATAAGTGGTCTTGGGCCTCTGTTCCAGAAAATAGAGACCAAGTACCCTCTGAATTGCCGCGTTTGCTCGGCTTTAGCCGCGTTTCCGCGACAAGGAAGAGTTCACTACTAATTGATTTTTTTTGCAGGGCTGCTTGCTTTGCAAAATTCTAGTTTTTTGCAACTTTATTTCTTATATGCCATCACCAAAAGCCTGCTAATAAATCTATAGTAAAACATTTGTTGAAAAAGTTAAAAAATTGATTAGACGTTTGCATTTTAAGCATGTGTCTTTTCAATTCATTTACTTTACTATTGAAGAGTGCTGGAGTAAGGTACGTTCGCATTGCATGTAGAATAGGACTCATCTCTTGGTTGATTTATATCGCTTTGAGTGAATCTTGTTTACATATCTTGTACACTTGCACAAACTGATCTTAAGGGCACCACCCCATAACAAGATAAGGTGGGGATTTAATCATCCTTCCTTGGCCCAAAAATCAGATTCCAAGCACTAACTAACCCAAGCCTAACTAAAAATGAGTAGACGTTGGCCCTAGGGACATCTCGGACTCAATTAGGAGATTATCCTAAGGGGAAAAGGTGTTAGAATTTGACTCCTGCCAAATCAGTGTCTAGAAAGGGATTAAAGGCCAAAAGCCCGAAGGTTGGTGGTTATTTAATTAAGGAACGTCTTTGACGGAAAATCTCTCACCAATTTTGCCCTGACCTGGCTAATTAGCTTGTGGTCAAAGTCTGCATTAGACCTCCCGTGGACAGTCTAATCAGTTAGGAGTCGTCTAGGTCATAAGTCTACCCTAACTTAGGTTAGAATTTTTTTTCTTTTTTGTTTGCTTATTTGTTTGTTTTTGTTTGTGTTCTATTGTGTGATATGGCTTATAATAACAATTTTTTCAATTTCAATAATAATCCATATTACACACCGACTTCATTTTCGGATATTACCTACCCGGCATATCATAACTTTAACCAACCTAGTGTACCGGATTGGTCTTATCCGAATCAATATAACCCTTGTCCCCAATCTTATAACCATAATTTCCATAATGATTTTAACTCTTCACAGAGTCAGTGGAGATTCACCTCCCCCGAGCATAATTTTCAACCAACTTGTCCCTCTTATCCACCTAGTCCACAATATTTCCAAGAATCATACTCAGTTCCACCTGTCCAAAATAGAAAACCATCAATTTTGGAAAGGAGTATGCATGAGTCCAAACAATAATTAAAAAATCTGATGGACTCACAATTCCACCACCAATTCCAAGACAACATTTCATCTTTTCAACAAAACAATGAACCTATCAACTATGAAACGATGCTTGAAGCCATGACTCAGGCTCAAAATGCTCATAACCGTGACATTGATATGATGGTCCAATCTCTACGTTCTCACCGATTGGCCAGTTCTGATGTCAGTAACCATTCTGTTAGAGCCGAAGAGTCATGTTGTTTTGGAAATTAAGATTCTATTTCAGAACAACCATTTGAACTTGCCCAGACTCCAAATTTTGAAAAAGATATTGACATTTTGGCAAGTTATTCCTTTCCTGAAATAGAACTTGAGAATGAATATGATCCTGAACCCAAACTTAGTGATTCAATTCTACTTCCTGATTCAATTATGACTCCGGTGTCTTCACCTGATTTCAATCTTTTTCCTGAGTCAACATTGAATCCTGTGCCAATTCATAATGAAATTGAATCGCCTATCTTTGATGATCATCATGTTGAACTTGACCAATTTTATAATTTTGAAAATCTCATTGATAAATTGGCAAGTTCTCATTTCTATGAAATTGAACTCAATGAGAAATGTGACCTAGATTCTCAAATCTGTGATCAAGTTCAAATTCCCGAATCAATATTGACTCATGTTTTGTTGCCTGACTTAGGTAATATTTTAGAGTCAGTTTTGATTCCCACACCTATCATTCCTAAACTTGAATCACCAATATTAAATCACATTCCATTGTTGAAAAATGAATGTGGACTTGAGTTTCAACTTTTTGACTTGGACACAATTCTTGAACCAATCTCGACTCCTGAACCTTTACTTGACTTAAGTCACCTTCCTAAGTCGGTATTAGTTCCAGTACTTCCTGAGTCCAAGTCAATCATTCTATCTTTTGACACTCTATTTTGGGACAAGGCAGTTGACAAATTTGACTCCGAAATTAATTATAAAATTTGGAAATTAGATGAGGTCAAATATTTAATAAAAATCCTTTATGGATTCATCATTTTAATGGGTTATATAGTGAAATTTCTGGTAGGTTCCTCCGAACCCAACGAAAAGTCGATTGGGCCGCATTTCGTGGACCAATCAGACCACCACCGGAACCACCACCTTAAGGTAACATTTTCCTTCCCTTTCGTCTTTTTCATGCATCTATGCATTTATCATACATTGAGGACAATGCATGAGATAGGTGTGGGGGAGGGTTCTAACATAACTTTTGTTTTTCTTTTTATTAAAAAAAATTCTTTGCTTTTAAAAACTTTTTGAAAATAGAAATAATTTTGACATATTTTTTGTATGAAATTAAGTTAATTTTAAGGAATAGGAAAATCTAAATTAGGATTTCTTATACTTGGTTAAAATAAGATTATTTGTTTGATTTTTAGGGTTAGGAAGAAAATTTGTCAAAGTAATTTAGTCTTGATCTTTACCTTGATGAAATATGCACACTTCATACACTTACACACTTAGGGTTCAAAAATAAAGATTCTTATGCCTTATAAAAATAAAAAAAAGAAAAAATATCTATGAAAAATGAACAAGTCAAATTATTGATTAGCTAGGTACTTTGGCCTAAGCAAGCCTTAGTATTTATGTGAAAGATGATTAGATAAGTTTAAGAAAAAAAATATAAAATCCTCTGATTAAGCTGAGGCCTAATAAAGCATAAGTATTTACGCCTAAAAGGAATTCATATAATAAAATCCTTAGTTTTGTGGCCTTATTTGCTCGAGTCCTTAAGTCCCTGGGGTGTTTTCTCACCCGGTGCCCTAAGACCGTTTGGTTTGGGAGTCATCGATTAAAGGTTCGTTACATGGGCAGATTAGAAAGCCTAATAGAACTAAGGAATAATACCACCAAAAAATATATATATGTATAAATAAATAAGGCATAAGAGTTAGAGTTAATGAACCCTTAGTCAAAATTTTCACAATCACAAGCTGCATATGACTCAGGGTAAAGTAATAGACTAGATGAGAAGTACAATTTGATTCCTTACTTTGATTGATAATAAATTTTTGAATAGAGACTAAGCTTAGGAATGAAAAATTCAGTCTTCCTATAACTTATAGATTGCTTAAATCTTACAATTATATTTCAAATATTTTCTCTTTCAAAATGCTTTTCGAAAATACTAACTCTTTATTTCTCTTTCTTTATGGATTTTGTGGGTGCAATCCGCTGAAAACCCTCACGAGACAAAACTCGTCCTCTAGGGGAAACCTAGAGGTTTAACGGCTTGTTGCACATGCTCAGTGCAATCGCGTGACCTGCGAAAGTGGTCTAATAATCCTCAGTATAATTTAGTTATTTTGCTCGAGGACGAGCAAAAGATAGGTATGGGGGTGTGATTGGTCGCTAATGTTGCATATTTAGTATCATATTTTCATACTTATTATAGAATAAAATCTGCATCGTCCTAATTAAATGTTTAATTTATTTGCGGGCCCATTCCTTAAGGAGATGAAGAGAAATGAGCCCAAAAGCCCACCAAAATTCTGAATTAAATCAGAATTAATTCGAGCTCAGTGAATCAGGGCAAAATCAAGAGGTTGAAAATCGGTTAAGAAGAATCCTCTCAGAATCGATCTGTTAAAGCCAAGAATCAAAGGCCATTTCGTCACAATCCTGGACTCAAACGAGAAAACCAACTGAAGATAAAAGCAGAAGGAAAAATCAGGGAGACCCACCAACAGGGTGTGGCCACCTGGCCACACCCTGGCCGCGGAAACGCGGCCAAAGCCGTATTTCTGCGGCTTGGTTAAGGAGTTAGGGGGAGCGTTTGCTCCCCCACTCTTCCCGGGATCCTTTAGGTTGGGTTTTTGCCTATAAAAAGTCAGTATTTGCACTGAAAATGGGATGATCATGCAGAGATAGGATTTAGCCTAGTTTTCATTTCTTGTAGTTTAGGTTTTTCTTTTCTTTTTATGTAATTTGTATGTAAGCGTAGGTTAGATGAAGATTCATGTAAGTAAGAGAGAGGCCTATGTTGAGAGTGACACCGATGTACCCTCCTCCTTTCTTCCATCGTTTCAAGCAATAAAAGATAATATGTTTATGTTCTTCTTTACTTTCATTTTCTTTTTCTTCTTCCTACTTTACCTCTTTTGTTTTTGATGAGCTTGCAAGTGAATCCAGAAGCATAAGTATAACGATGTTGTGTGAGTGCCAACGATAGTTCATGAAGACGTTCTCCTCCTCAAGATCCGTATCACTTCATTCTTGCTCCGCTTGATGATATAATGCGAACGGGGACTGAGCTCGATCCTATGATCTATGCGTTGAACGCCTCCGAAGTAAGGTAGAACATGCAAGGATTCCATGTAAGTCATCAACCAAACTAGGTGAGTACTTATTTAATCTTCTTTCCTTTCTTTTATTTTTTAGTTTAGATCGCCAACACGATTTCTTTCACCACATCTTCAAAATCGTTTTCACTCTTTTTTCCAATTCATTTGTACATAGTCGTTTTCTGATTTTCTCCACCTTCTCATTCTACCGTTTTCTTTCTAACTTTAACATAACTCGTTTTCATTTTCATTTCTTTAAACAAAGAAGAACTTTTGTTTGTCATCATAAAGATTTCAATACAAACCCTAAAAAGCTTCTATCGCTAACCCTCCTTGTGGATCACGACCCGCATAGCCACTTACTATTCCGGTAGAATTGAGCACTTGCACATCTTTATCTGAAGTTCTAAAGTTTTGTGCAGGTTCAGCTTCAATCATTCATACACATAATATAATGTATGCTCATGTGTACACTTGTACACATTGTGGACGTAAGGGCCACCTTGAAAAATTTTGTTATGATAGAATACATGATTTAAATTTTGCAAATAAATTTGTTTGGGTTAGGAAAGGTGCTAACCCCCATGGACCCAATAGAGTTTGGGTACCAAAGACCACTCCTATTTTATTTGATGTAGGTATGGGCTCTCACTCGACGTGAGAGTATTGGTACCTTGAGGTGAATGCGTTCCGAGCTTAATGGTGACTATTTTGGATGCATCACTTTCAAGGGGAGTTTGGTAGGAGGACCACCATGGTTTGGAGCCTAGAGATTTGCCCTCATGGTTTTGGTAACGATCTCTAATTCTCATTTAGTTTACATGCTTTCATACTATAAATTTTTAGCATGTTTTGATTTTTAATGATTATTATGTTAAATGTCATGATAATTTAGATTAGTGATATACATGTATAGTATTTGAGATACACCCATGTTTAATATGAACTTATATTTTTGTGTTCTCACTTTAGTTTAACTATTGTGTATATCATAGATTTAAGACATGTGCATTTCGTTAAAGATCATCTTGTTTTATGTTTTGTTTTATGCTTCATGTTTTGATTACATATTTTAAATGTAGTTTTCATTAAAACTTGTATATATACTTGTACAACTAGTGAGCCATAAATTGATTATTATATGTTTGTGCTTGATTGCTCATTTGTACCCTTTAGATGTTCTACTATAGCCTAGTTTGATGATTCATGCATTTGACTTGTTTTTCCTATTTTTGGACATGTTTTCGTGATGATGTGTTTTACCTTCATGTATATGTTAATTTTGTCAAAACTATTAGATATACATGTATACCCTTGAGTCATTTACCTTTCATGCAAAATCTCTTTATAGACTCAAATTGTGTTTGGATATGTATACCTTTAGTTTTGACAAATCATACATGTACCTTGAAAGATTCTTAGTTTTGATGATTTTCATATTTTTGGTAAGGAATTTCATATTTGAACTTAATTGCCTATTTTCATGACTATATCTTTTACACAAAACTTGTACACTCATATTACTTGATATTTTCTCATGACTTTATTTTCATGAGTATTATATATGCTATATAGACTTTGAGTGTTGATTATGTGATTTTCATATTTTTCATGAAAAATATTCTTGTTTTATTCCTTACTTGAAGGATTTCGTACTAGTTTTTAAGTTTTTCATAAAACTAGTTGCGTATTTCCTCATTTTGGAAGAGTTTTCAATT
The DNA here is from genome assembly GCA_038442645.1 of Agave tequilana. NCBI lineage: Eukaryota > Viridiplantae > Streptophyta > Magnoliopsida > Asparagales > Asparagaceae > Agave > Agave tequilana. Next base: position 93,322 of record JAVJIF010032924.1, read on the forward strand.
ATGCTAAAATTATTTTCAAACTTATTTTTGAAAACCCCTTCTATCCAATGGGTGGTTAGATAGGCGACCATGCCTTGTATGCCTAAATGAAAATCATTTTAACATGTGCATGATAGGGAGGTCTTTATGAGTTATACACTTGATCCTCATTGTGCTTTCAATTGGTATCACAATTGATATTTATTCTGTATACTCATATTTGTTTCTATATATGTATGCTTTAACTTCAAATAGTATCAATTTTGATTGGTATTTACATTTTTCATACATATATATGTCTTTTGATTGTGCTTACTATATCTTTATATCTTAGAGCACAAATTTTGGTATGCCAAGATTGATTTAGTCCTTATTGACAGTTATTTTTTAATTGGTATCTTATACAAGTCTATGCATCGTTTTCATTAGTATTTCATAAAGGGGGAGAAAATTCATGTTTTACCTTTCAATCGGTTTTATTTACAATTGGTATCTTACTCTCACTCTTTATGTTGAAAAATGATATTGATATCTTAATTTTCAATTGATTTCCTACACTCCTAATGAAATTTTTTTTCATTTGGTACATGTTTCATTTTCAATATTGGTATCAAGAATCTTAAATTGATATTATTTTCTATTTGGTATCTTTATTGCAAAATGACTTTAGTGTTTAACCAAAAAGATTGGTTTATATTTTTCAATTGGTATCATACTACATTTTATATTGGTATCTTTATTGAAGTAAATTGTGTTTACCTAAAATGAAAGTAAAAAATCAAATTTATTGAAATTGGTTTTGATAATGAAATTGAAAAATGTTTTTTCCCATTTGTAATAATACTTACAAATATATATATATATATATATATATATATATATATATATATATATATATATATATATATATATATATATATATATATATATATATATATATTACATTTGGTATCAAAATTATAAAATATTGTCAAATTAGTACTAATATTTACAATTGGTATCAAGATTTACAATATATATGTGTTTCAATTGATATCAAAATCTCACAATGTTTCATTCTCAATTTGGTATCCAAACTTTACATGATGTTTTCAATTAGTGTCTTTTGATACTTTAAAATTTTTGTGCAGTTTCTATGGGTATCATAATTTGTTTTCACTACGTTTTGATGTTTCTTGCCTTTATTGTTTGAATTGTCAAAAAGAAGAAAATTTCTTTTGAGTTTATTTCTATACCCCTTTGTTGATGAATTGACAAAAAGGGGGAGATATTATTTTGGATTTATATATACATATTTAGTTTATGCATGTTTACTTTGTTTACTTATACAATTGGTTTGTTTTTACAATTGGTATAAGAGCAATTGATATCATGCATGTTTGTTTATGCATGTTTATGCATGTTTATATTGAGCATTCATTGCATATCATTAAGTTTATTGCTATGCATGAGTTTAGGGGGAGCTTCTATGGAGCTTAACTTTAATCCATACATATATAACTCCATAAGTTTTGTCATCATCAAAAAGGGAGAGATTGTTGGCCCAGAGGCACTTCACTCTAGTTTTGAGATGATTAACTCATGTAGTTATAGTTTGCTAATAATCTAGTGATATTTACTTTCAGATATTTGATCAAGATATTAGTAAGTGATTAGCTTCAACAAAGGTGTTGTAGGGTTTTCACATGTTAATTCAAGAGCTCAAGCGTCAAGTTCATATCTAGCACTGGGTTGGAGTCAAGGTCGTTTGGATCATGTTTGGATCAAGTCGACTTGGAAAAAGAGTTATACAAGAAAACCTCGGTTTGTTAGTTTAAGATTATGTTTAGATCATTGTAAATATTAGATAGTGTTGATATGCTCAAGTTCACAATACACACACAAGTTTATTTGTTCTTGATTTTTCAGTTTAACCGATCTTGGTTTTCATGTCAAAAATATAGATATAAATTTTTATATGTATATTGGATTCTATCCATATACAATATGCTTCAAAGTTGTTTCAATATTATGTTTTTGTATTTATATGAGTTTTGGAGAAAACGGTTTTCCATTTCAAAAATCCTAAGTTTTGAAAAATACGGATTTTGGTTTAAGGCAAAATTTCAAGAACACAAAAATGGTTCAAATAGTTTATAATATGTGTTAAATTTCTGTCACACATTTTTTCATTTTAAAGATCTAATAAGAACTAATTCTTGTGAAATTTATGTGATTTTATGGAATTTAATCAAAGATAAAAACCCAAGTTTTTAATCCCTAACGTGTTGGACTTGGTTGTCTGCGGGTCGACCGGACCGGTCGACTGAGGCAGAAGTCGGTCGACAGGTCCGGTCGACCGATATGCACAGACGTGCACGCACCCAGGCTGGGAGGCCGGTCGACCGGGTCGGTCGACCGCCAGAGAGCTTCTGCTCTCTGGAAATGGCCCTGGTCGACCGGCACAGAGCTTTTCTCTCTGTTTCCAGTTTCTGATTGACCGGCCGGTCGACCGGTGGCTCAACGGTCATAAATATGACTGTTCGCTGGTCGACCGCCCGGTCGACCAGAAGGGCAATTTTGCCCTTTGCCTGCTGCCAACGTGCAGATTGTTTTGGGCTATATATACCCCATTTCTTGAGCTGATTTCACCAAGATTTTAAGAAAGAAAATTTTACATCTTTCAAGTATTTTTCAGCAATAGTTTTTGGGTTAAAAAGATTTACTTTTATTTGTTTATAAAGTGTTGGAATTTCAAAGAAAATAAAGTCTTTTGGGAATTGGTTTTTGAACTAAATTTCTATATCTATTTGGAGATTTCCCAAGTGTTTTTTATTCCAAACACTTTATTTTCTCACACTTGAGCTATCATATCTATTCTATCTATAGGATCTTGTTTTAGTAAGAAAAATTGGTTTGTGATTGTTGATACCACCAAGAGTTATAAACCTTCCATTCTTTGTAATATCCATCTAGTGAGAGGTGATTGTGTTGATATCCATCTAGTGAGAGGTGATTGTGTTGTTGTGATTGGTATCCCTCTAAGTGTAGAGGTGATTGTTGGAGTGTTGGCTTTGAGCCTAATCCCTCTAGTGAGAGGTTGATTGTTGTTTGGCTAAGTGTCCATCCCTCTAAGTGCAGAGGTGATAGTTGTTATGCCTTGCCTCTAAGTGTAGAGGTTGTATTTGTTTGAGAGAGGAATTGTGTACTCCTAATTGTATTTGCCTAAATCCTCAGTGGAGGTTCCCTGTGTGAGAAGTCCTGTGTAGACGTTATAGTGAAAATCCTTCTGTGTGAAGGCGGGGACGTAGAGCTGGGTGCTCGAACCTCGAAACATATCTTGTGTTTGTGTTTGATTCACTATCTCTAACTCTCTCTTACATTGTGCATTGCATCATTTTGTTCATATCATATATATGCTTGGGTTTGATTGTGTGCCATACTTGTGTTCAACCAAGAGAGCTTCAAATAGCACCTCAACTCTTATTTAGAGGAATTTAGAGAAGATAATCCAGAGCTCTTTACCGAGAATTCAAGTACACTCTTTGGTTACACTAAGTGTGTTGCAATTAAGTTTTAATTCTGCATTATTTATCATTAGATTAGCCTTACACCTATTCACCCCCTCTATGTGTACTTTCAATTAGTATCAGAGCTTACGCTCCTGATATTAGGTTTAACCACCTAGGAGTGAGATCTTGGTTGCTAATCTACATTTGTACTTACACATATAGTTTGCACTCATTTATAACCCTCCCATGTTTAATATCTCTAAAATTGATATATGGAAGGTTAGGATGAGTTAGTAATAGCAAGCATTTAGAGGCCAATACACAAGCCCTAGAGGCACTTAGAAAATCACTTAGCAAAGAATATTTAAATATGGTTTCTCATTGTGATTTCGTCTTTACAGTGTGGAACATATTGACATCTCCCGAGCTACAAACACAAATCAATGAGGAGAAATCTAGTGGAGAAGAGTCCGACCAACGTTGCTTCAAGGTCCAAGGGAATGACTCCCTTGAGATAAACTCAAAAACTCAACTAGATGATAGTCTTCAGGTGATGATTATGTTGATCCTGATGCATTGAATGAAGAACTATCAATTGTTTATGAAAAAATTGTTAGAAAACTATAAACTTTTGAAAAAGAAAAGTTTTACACTAAAAGAAGAAAATAAAAATTTGTCTTCTAAACTTGATGTTGTTTTGCAAGAGAAAGTTAAAATTTCAAATGAACGCGACTCATTGAAATCCCAACTTGACCTTACCCTAAATGAAAACAAAATTTTAAAAAGTAAAAATGAGTGTGATGAGGTTTTGAAAAAAAATAAAATTCTATCTTCAAAACTTGTTTTTGTTTTAAAAGAAAATGATTCTTTGACAAACAAAATTATTTCTATTTCAAAAAAATTGGATTTGTTTCTAATGAAAATATTTCTTTGAAAAATGATATTGATTCTCTTGTTTGCTATGCTAGTATAGCTTCATCATCTAGCATACCAATTGCATGCTCCACCTCTTCTTCTTTTATTGAAAATGATATAACTATGCTAAAGAAGAATGTTGATTGTTTGGGCTCCACTTTGAGTCAATGTCCCATGAACCACACACGTTTGGAATTCTCGTTTCGCAAGAAATAAGTTTCAACTATGCATGCACACAAATCACGGCATACACATGCTCCTCACGTTCATATACATAACACAATGTATGCGCATGTGTACACTTGTACACATTGTGGACTAAGGGCCACCTTGCAAAATTTGGTTATGATAGAATACATGATTCAAATTTTGTAAATAAATTTGTTTGGGTTAGGAAAGGTGCTAACCCCATGTACCCAATAGAGCTTGGGTACTAAAGACCACTCCTATTTTATTTGATGTAGGTGTGGGCTCTCACTCGACGTGAGAGTATTGGTGCCTTGAGTGGATGGGTTCCGAGTTTAATGGTGACTATTTTGAATGCATCATTTTCAAAGGGAGTTTGGTGGGAGGACCATCATGGTTTGGAGCCTAGAGATTTTTCCTCATGGTTTTGATAACGATCTCTAACTCCCATTTATTACATGCTTTCATACTATTGATTTTTAGCATGTTTTGATTTTTCATGATTATTATGTTAAATGTCATGATAATTTAAATTAGTGATTTACATGTATAATATTTGAGATACACCCATGTTTAATATGGACTTATATTTTTGTGTTCTCACTTTAGTTTAACTATTGTGTATATCATAGATCTAAGACATGTGTATTTCCTTAATGTTCATCTTGGTTTATATTTTATTTTCTGCTTCATGTTTTGATTACATGTTTTAAATGTAGTTTTCATTAAAACTTGTGTATATACTTGTACAACTAGTGAGCCATAAATTGATTATTATACGTTTGTGCTTGATTGCTCATTTGTACCCATTAGATGTACTAGTATAACCTAGTTTTGATGATTCATGCATTTGACTTGTTTTCCCTATTTTTGGACATGTTTTCATAATGATGTGTTTTAGCTTCATGTATATGTTAATTTTTTCAAAACTATTGGATATACATGTATACTCTTGAGTCATTTGCCTTTCATGCAAAATCTCTTTATAGACTCAAATTGTGCTTAGATATGTATGTATACCTTTAGTTTTGATAAATCATACATGTACCTTGAAGGATTCTTAGTTTTATTGATTTTCATGTTTTTGGTAAGGAATTTCTATTTGAGTTTAATTGCCTATTTCCATGACTATGTCTTTCACACAAAACTTGTACACTCATATTACTTGATGTTTTCTCATGACTTTATTTTCATGAGTATTATATGTGCTATATAGACTTTGAGTGTTGATTATATGATTTTCATATTTTTCATGAAAAATATTCTTATTTTATTCCTTACTTGAAGAATTTCGTACTAGTTTTCAAGTTTTTCATAAAATTAGTTGCGTATTTCCTCATTTTGGAAGAGATTTCAATAATGCTAAAATTACTTTCAAACTTATTTTTAAAAACCCCTTCCATCCAATGGGTGGTTGGATGGGCGACTATGCCTTGTATGCCTAATTGAAAATCATTTTAACATGTGCATGAGTAGAGAGGTTTTTATGAGTTATACACTTAATCCTCATTGTATTTTCAATTAGTATCACAATTGATATTTATTTTGTATACTCATATTTTTTTCTATATATGTATGCTTCAACTTCAAATAGTATCAATTTTGATTGGTATTTACATTTTTCATTCATATATGTGTGTTTTAATTGTGCTTACTACATCTTTATATCTTAGAGCACAAATTTTGGTATGCAAAGCTTGATTTAGTTCTTAATGATAATTATTTTTCAATTGGTATCTTACACAAGCTTATGCATCATTTTCATTAGTATTTCATAAACGGAGAGAAAATTCATGTTTTACCTTTCAATCGGTATTGTTTACAATTGGCATCTTACTTCCACTCTTTATGTTGAAAAATGATTTTGATATCTTAGTTTTCAATTGATTTCTTACACTCCTAATGAAAATTATTTTCAATTGATATATGTTTCATTTTCAATATTGGTATCAAGAATCTTAAATTGATATTATTCTCTATTTGGTTTCTTTATTGTAAAATGACTTTAGTGTTTAATCAAAAAGATTAGTTTATGTTTTTCATTTGGTATCATACTACATTTTATATTGGTATCTTTATTGAAATAAATTGTGTTAACCTAAAATGAAAGTAAAAATCAAATTTATTGAAATTGGTTTTGATAATGAAATTGAAAAATGTTTTTTTTTCATTTGGTATCAATACTTATAATATATATATATATATATATATATATATATATATATATATATATATATATATATATATATATATATATATATATAATATATATATATATATATATATATATTCTTACATTTGGTATCAAAATTATAAAATATTGTCAAATTGGTACTAATATTTACAGTTGGTATCAAGATTTACAATATATATGTGTGTTTCAGTTGGTATCAAAATCTCACAATGTTTCATTCTCTATTTGGTATCCAAACTTTACATGATGTTTTCAATTGGTATCTTTTGATACTTTAAAATTTTTGTGTAGTTTCTATTGGTATCATAATTTGGTATCACTATGTTTTGATGTTTCTTGTCTTTATTGTTTGATTTGTCAAAAAGAAGAAAAATTCTTTTGAGTTTATTTCTATACCCCTTTGTTGATGAATTGACAAAAAGGGGGAGAGATATTTTGGATTTATATATGCATATTTAGTTTATGCATATTACTTTTATCTATTTGTACAATTGGTACAATTGGTATAAGAGCAATTGATATCATGCATGTTTATTTTTGCATGTTTATGCATGTTTATGTTGAGCATTCATTGCATATCATTATGTTTATTGCTATGCATGAGTTAAGGGGGAGCTTCTATGAAGCTTAACTTTAATCCATGCAAATATAACTCTATGAGTTTAGTCATAATCAACATGGGGGAGATTGTTGGCCCAGAGGACCTTCACTCTAACTTTGATGATGATTAACTCAGCAGTTATAATTACTAATAATCTTGTGATATTTAGTTTCAGATATTTGATCAAGATATTAGCAGGTGATTAGCTTCAACAAAGGTGTTTTGGAGCTTTCACATGTTGATTCAAGAGCTCAAGCGTCAAGTTCACATCTAGCACTCGGTTGGAGTCAGGCTCGTTTGGATCATGTTTGGATCAAGTCGACTTGGAGAAAGAGTTCTACAAGAAGACCTCAGTTTGTTTAGTTTAATATTTTGTTTAGATTATTGTAAAGAATAGATAGTGCTGATATGCTCAAGTTCACAATACACACATGTTTATTTGTTCTTGGTTTTTCAGTTTAACCGATCATGGATTTCATGTCAAAAACATATATATAAATCTTTATACGTATAATGGATTCTATCCATATATAATATGCTTCAAAGTTGTTTCAATATCATGTTTTTGTATTTATATGAGTTTTGGAGAAAACAGTTTTCCATTTCAAAAATCTTAAGTTTTGAAAAATACGAATTTTGGTTTAAGGCAAAATTTCAAGAACACAAAAATGGTTCAAGTAGTTTATAATATGTGTTGAATTTTTGTCACACATATTTATATTTTAAAGATCTAATAAGAACTGATTTTTGTGGAATTTATGTGATTTTATGAGATTTAATCAACGATAAAAATCCAAGTTTTTAATCCCTGTAGTGTTAGACCTGACTGTCTGCCGGTCGACCGAGGCAGAAGTCAGTCGACCAGTCCGGACCGACGTGCACAGACGTGCACGCGGCCCAGGCTAGGCGGCCGGTCGACCGGGTCAGTCGACCGCCAGAGAGCTTCTGCACTCTGGAAATGGCCCCAGTCAACCGCCCATCGACCGGCAGAGAGCTCTGCTCTCTGTTTCCAGTTTCTGGTCGACCGGTCGGTCGACCTGTGGCTCAACAGTCATAAATATGACCGTTGGCCGGTCGACCGCCCGGTCGACCAGAAGGGCAATTTTGCCCTTTGCCTGCTGCCAACGGGCAGATTTTGTTGGGGTTATATATACCCCATTTCTTGAGCTGATTTTACCAAGATTTCAAGAGAGAGAAATTTACATCTTTCAAGTATTTTTCAGCATAGTCTTTGGGTTAAAAGATTTACTTTTATTTGTTTTTAAAGTGTTACAATTTCAAAGAAAATAGAGTCTTTTGGAATTGATTTTTTATCTTAATTTTTATATCTATTTGGAGATTTTTTTTCAAGTGTTTTTTATTCCAAACACTTTATTTTCTCACACTTGAGCATCATATCTTGTTGGCCCAAAGGCCTATCACTCTAGTTTTGATGATGATCAACTCATGTAGTTATGTTACTAATGATCTTGTGTTTAATTAGTTTCAGATTTATGATCAAGATCTTAGTAGGTGTGTAGCTTCAACAAAGGATTTAAAGTCAAGTTTTGGAGCTAGCACGGTTTGATTCAAGAGCTTGTGCATCTAGACAACATCAAGTACTCAAGAGGAGTCTAGCTCTATGGATCGTGTTTTGGACCAAGTCAAGAAGATGAGAAGACTTCAAGTGAAGACTTCAAGATCAAGACTTGTGTCTAGGTTTGTTTTTTTTAAGATTTTTTTTAGACAAAATGTAAAGGATAGAATAGTTGGTGGATTGCTCAAGTATACATATACACACACACTCTTGATTAGATGAGTTTTCATAAAAGAATTTTTATTTTAGAAAAATACAAAAGAGTTTTCTTTTTGAAAAATACCGGTTTGAGTTGTGTTGTTTTTGGTATTCTAGTTTACATGTTTTAACCAAAACCGTATTTAGAGCTTAATGTCAAAAATATAGATATTTCACCATGTTTGTGCAGTGGATCATATCCATACACTCTATGCTTTAAATGAGTTTAGAATATCTTGTTTTTGTATTTTGGAGAAATTTTGGATAACAAGTTTTGGAAAAATCAATTCTAAAAAATACCGTTTTTGTTTTAAGCCAATATTTCCAAGTTACAAAAATAGTCCAAATTATTTGTAACATGCTTTGATTTTGTGCAAGCATGTTTGTTTATCAAAGTATATTGGTAAAACTATTTTTGTAGATTTTTCATGATTTTATGGGATTTTAATTGAACCAAAATGACCAAGTTTTCTTTCCCTAAAATCCCTGAACTGGCTTCAGCCGGTCGACCGTAGCTTGAAGTCGGCCGACCGTATCGGTCGACCGACATGCACAGCATGCATGTCAGTATCTGGCTGGAGGGCCGGTCGACCAGGACGGTCGACCGTCCAGAGAGCTTTGCTCTCTAGAAACCCTTGGTCGACCGGGACGGTCGACCGTCAGAGAGTCTGCTCTCTGTTCCAGAGGTTCGGTCGACCGGGCCGGTCGACCGCTGCCCCAACGATCAGAAATTTGACCGTTGGCGGTCGACCGGCGGTCGACCGTCAGGCCATCTGGCTCCCAACGGCTAGTTTTTTCTAGCTCTATAAATTGGGGCATTTGGGGGCTGCTTTCTCTAAGATTTCAAGAATAGTTTTGGGCTAGTTTTTTTCATTCATTTCAGTGGTTATATCCACAAGTTTTAGAGCCAAATATTTCCAATCAAAAAGGGGAGTTTACCAAGAGTGTTTTAAAAGTGATTTTCTTGAGTTTTCCTCTACCATCTCTTTCCTTGTTTTCTCACACAACACTTGAGCCATCCATTGCTATATCTACCTATAGGGATTTGTTGTGTGAGGATTTTAGGTGATCAAAGTGTTGTGATTACCAAAGACTTCTTCTTTGCTCGTTGAGGAGGCGGACAAGTGAGTTCGCGGTGTTTCGAGTTCGGGTGCGAACTTGTTGTTTGAGGTGCGACATCGGCGAGCTAGTGGGCTTGCGGTATGTACGGGACTAGAGAGTCCGAGGGCTTGTAGGTGTTGCGACACCGAGTGATCCGGGGGATCGATTATGGTGGAAATCCTTCAAGTGTGAAGGCGGGGATGTAGAGCAAGGGTGCTCGAACCTCAAAACAAATCCCTTGTGTTTGCGATTGCTCACTCTCTCTATCTCCTTATTTATATCTTGCATACTTCTATTGTGTTTATCTTTACATGCTTGATATTCTTATTGTGCTTAATTGTTATATGCTTGGGGATTATTTGCTAACACTTGTATTCAACCAAGAGAGCCAACGCGGCACCTCAACTCTTATTTAGAGGAATCTTGAGGAGTTAGTCCAGAGCCCTTCACGGGAAATTTGGCTACACTCTTGTGTTATACGTGGTGTTTTAGTGTAAAGAGTTTTAGTTTGCATTAAATAGTTTTTAATTCCGCATGTAGTGACCATTAGATTAGCCATCACCTATTCACCCCCCTCTAGGTGATTTTACAATTGGTATCAGAGCCAAGTGCTCTTGATTTGGGTCTAACAACCTAGAGTTAAAGATCCTCATTTTAGGCTAATTACAATATTTATACACACACCATGGACTTCATGTCACCACCCATATTTGACATTCTTAACATCCCTATATGGAAGGTGAAGATGTCCTTGTACCTCAAAGCCCTAGGCATTCATGTTTACTTTGCCATCACTAAAGATTCATATTGTTTAAATGGCAAAAATTTTGAGGCTAATGCAAAAGCCCTAAATGCTTTAATGTCTACCCTAAATGATGAATATTTATCTAGGGTTGCTAACATTGATTCGGCTTTTGTAGCATAGAACACTATCATCTCCCTAGGCGAAAAAGATCAATATTATGCGGGGAGCGACTCGAATGTTGGAAGTGACACCTCCAACTTGTGCTACATGGTCCAAGGGGACAACCCCCTTGAGGTAACTACCGAATTCGAGGTAGAAGAGGATGTTGATATGTCATATAATGAACTCGCTTTTTTTTGTCAACAACTCTTAGAAAAATATGAATTGCTTAGAAAAGATAATAAAAATTTGAAAAAGAATTTTGATTGCATGCTAAAAGAAAATGAAATTTGAAAAATGAAAATATTTCCTTGTTGTCTAAATTAAATGATCTTTGTGAAGGAAACACTATTTTGAAATATGAAATTGCTTTGGTGGAAAAACAAAAGGAAGTTGCTTTTAATGAAAATACTTCTTTGAAAAGAAAAATGTTTGAAAAAGAAAAAGAAAATGTTTCTAAAAAGAATAAGAAAAATGATTCTCAATCTCACCATGCTTTTCATGCCACCATTAATCAAAATGAGATAAATGTTTTGAAAAATAGGATTAATTGTTTGAGCTCAACCTTGAGCTCATGTGCATTTAACCACTCTAGATTGGAGTTCTTGTTTTCAAAGAAACAAACTCCACATTTTCATGCACATCATCATCATGCATATGCACACTTTGCACGTCATGATCACACTCACACTCATATACATTCTAAGGTGTACAAGTGTACACATTGTGGCCGCAAAGGTCATTTAGCAAAGTTTTGTTTTGATAAGATGCATCATATAAATTTTGCTAACAAAAATGTTTGGGTTCCTTATAATACTAACCCCCAAGGACCCAAGAAAAAATGGGTACCAAAATTCCCACCTTTTGTTTTTGATGTAGGTGAGGGCTCTCACAAGACGTGAGAGGGAGGGTGCCTTGATGGTGGATGCACATGGACATGATGAATACATATTTAATGCACCGCTATCAAGAAAGTTTTGGTGGGCCTACCACCATGTTTGGAGATTTGGAACATAGTTCTTTGGTTTGGTAACTATCTCTAAAACTCCTAGTTTATTTACATGCTTAGTCATGATTGATGATCTTTAGCATGTTCATGTTTTAATTGTTTTTGTGCTTCGTGTGGTATATATTAGTTTAAATGTAGTTTCTATCAAAACTTGTATTTATACATGTACAAATAGTGAGCAACAAATTGATTCATATATGTTTGCACTTCATGCTCATTTGTACCCACTATATGCATATGCATAGGCTAGTTTTGATGATTCTCTCATTTATACTTGTTTTGCCAATTTTCGTGTTTTACTTCATGTATATGTATTTTGTATTCAAATCTAATAAATATACATGTATACCCCGTGAGTCTCTTACCTTCATGCAAATTATATCATAGACTCTTTTGGGATATGTATGCATATTGTTAGGATTAAATAAAAACATACATATACCTAGAAGTTTGGTTTATAAATGAAAAATAAATTTCATTTTTTTGATAAAATGACTTGTGTTTTGAGCTTCCTTGATTATTTTCATGGAAAATGCAATTTACATAATTATTGAACACTCACACTTCTTTGTTTTGTCATGACCTAGTTTCATGAACATATTTTTGAGCTTTATCGTTTTGAGTGTCAATTCTTGTGTATTTGGTATGATTCATGAAAAACATATGATTTGATTTCAAATTTTGAAGGATCTTTAACTAGTGTTTCAAAAATTATTTTTAACTAGTTATTATTCTTCAATTGGGTAGTGGTTTTCACTATAAAATGTTTTCAAACCCTATTTTCGAAAACCCTTTCCTACACCATCTATGGGCGGACGGCTGGGCGAGTATGCCTTGTAAGCTTTATTGGAAAATCCTTTACCTTGTGCATATAATGGGTGGTAGGTTATGAGTTATATACTTGATTTACATTGTTATTTTCAATTGGTATCATTGGATCTCTTCAATTGGTATCTAAATTGATAATTTTGTATATACTCATATTTTGCTTTCTATATATGTATGCTTCATTATTTTCATAATGTCAATTGCTATTGGTATTCTCTTTTCATACATATATATGATTTTCGTGTGCTTGCTTTACAATTGGTTTACATATTTAAAGCACAAAGTTTATGCTAAGCTTAGGTTAAAACTTTATTTTCAATTGGTATCTCAATTGACATTTTAATAAAGCTTATGCATGGCTTTTTAATTGATATCAATATGTTTCTATTTCAAATTTGTTATAAATTTTACAATTGGTATCAATATGTATTGCCTATTTGAAAACTTCAAAATTTGTAATGTTTATTTTAAAATTGGTATAAACATGATTTTTTTTTTTGCAATTGGTATCTTAAAATTTGATTACAAGTGGTACCTTAAAATTTTTTTTATGATTTACTAAGATTTCTCAAATTTTGTTTTATTGAGAAAAATTCAAAATTTTGTTTGAACAATTAAACATCAAAACATTTTGATTTGTATTGTCTATATGCAAGGGGAGCTTAACATCTCTTCTACATATAGATTCATGTTGAGTGTATCTTGTATTGAGGAGCTTGACAACTCTTCTTTATGTGATATACGTGTGTAGGGGGAGCTTCACATCTCCTCTTATGCATTACAGGTTATGTGTTATGTGAATTAGGGCTTGTCATCCCTTCTTCATGTAATGCATATATGTAGGAAAGTTAACTTAGCGTCTTCCTCTTCATAAATGTATACCGCATATAACCTTTTATTGATTTGTTTATGATTACCCCTTTATTGCTTCTATGTTTCGGACAAAAAGGGGGAGGAAAATTTGTTGATTTTGTTTTTACTTTAACCCCTTTGTTGACGATTGACAAAAAGGGGGAGAAGTATTTGAAGTATATGCATGTTTTCCTTCCTTTATTCATAAAGGGGGAGTAGTTTTTATGTTTATGCATATATGTTTTGTTTTGCAAATAGGAGAAAAAGAATTTGATTTGTTTTATGCTTGATTGGCATGTTTATCTCCTAGATTTGCATACATGTTTATGAGCATACATTCCATATTTATTTGTTTATTTGTTATGCATGAGTTAAGGGGGAGCTTCTTAGAAGCTTTACTTTAATCCATGTATATATAACTTCATGAGTTTTGTCATCATCAAAAAGGGGAGAATGTTGGCCCAAAGGCCTATCACTCTAGTTTTGATGATGATCAACTCATGTAGTTATGTTACTAATGATCTTGTGTTTAATTAGTTTCAAATTTATGATCAAGATCTTAGTAGGTGTGTAGTTTCAACAAAGGATTTAAAGTCAAGTTTTGGAGATAACACGGTTTGATTCAAGAGCTTGTGCATCTAGACCACATCAAGTACTCAAGAGGAGTCTAGCTCTATGGATCGTGTTTTGGACCAAGTCAAGAAGATGAGAAGACTTCAAGTGAAGACTTCAAGATCAAGACTTGTGTCTAGGTTTGTTTTTGTTAAGATTTTTTTTAGGCAAAATGTAAAGGATAGAATAGTTGGTGGATTGCTCAAGTATACATATACACACACACTCTTGATTAGATGAGTTTTCATAAAAGAATTTTTATTTTAGAAAAATACAAAAGAGTTTTCTTTTTGAAAAATACCGGTTTGAGTTGTGTTGTTTTTGGTATTCTAGTTTACATGTTTTAACCAAAACCGTATTTAGAGCTTAATGTCAAAAACATAGATATTTCACCATGTTTGTGTAGTGGATCATATCCATACACTCTATGCTTTAAATGAGTTTAGAATATCTTATTTTTGTATTTTGGAGAAATTTTGGAAAACAAGTTTTGAAAAAAATCAATTCTAGAAAATACTGTTTTAGTTTTAAGCCAATATTTCCAAGTTACAAAAATAGTCCAAATTATTTGTAACATGCTTTGATTTTGTGCAAGCATGGTTGTTTATCAAAGTATATTGGTAAAACTATTTTGTAGATTTTTCATGATTTTATGGGATTTTAATTGAACCAAAATGACCAAGTTTTCTTTTCCTAAAATCCATGAACTGGCTTCAGCCGGTCGACCGGGACGGTCGACCGTAGCTTGAAGTCGGCCGACCGTATCGGTCGACCGACGTGCACAGCGTGCACGCCAGTATCTGGCTGGACGGCCGGTCGACCGGGACGGTCGACCGTCCAGAGAGCTTTGCTCTCTGGAAACCCTCGGTCGACCGGGACGATCGACCGTCAGAGAGTCTACTCTCTGTTCCAGAGGTTCGGTCGACCAGGCCGGTCGACCGCTGCCCCAACGGTCAGAAATCTAACCGTTGGCGGTCGACCGGGCGGTCGACCGTCAGGCCATCTGGCTCCCAACGGCTAGTTTTTTTCTAGCTCTATAAATTGAAGCATTTGGGGGTTGTTTTCTCTAAGATTTCAAGAATAGTTTTGGGCTAGTTTTTCCCATTCATTTCAGTGGTTATATCCACAAGTTTTAGAGCCAAATATTTCCAATCAAAAAGGGGAGTTTACCAAGAGTGTTTTAAAAGTGATTTTCTTGAGTTTTCCTCCACCATCTCTTTCCTTGTTTTCTCACTCAACACTTGAGTCATCCATTGCTATATCTACCTATAGGGATTTGTTGTGAGAGGATTTTAGGTGATCAAAGTGTTGTGATCACCAAAGACTTCTTCTTTGTTCTTTGAGGAGGCGGACAAGTGAGTTCGTGGTGTTTCGAGTTCAGGTGCGAACTTGTTGTTTGAGGTGCGGCCTCGGCGAACTAGTGGGCTTGCGGTGTGTACGGGACTAGAGAGTCCGAGGGCTTGTAGGTGTTGCGGCACCGAGTGATCCGGGGGATCGATTATAGTGGAAATCCTTCAAGTGTGAAGGCGGGGATGTAGAGCAAGGGTGCTCGAACCTCGAAACAAATCCCTTGTGTTTGCGATTGCTCACTCTCTCTATCTCCTTATTTATATCTTGCATGCTTCTATTGTGTTTATCTTTACATGCTTGATATTCTTATTATGCTTAATTGTTACATGCTTGGTGATTGTTTGCTAACACTTGTATTCAACCAAGAGAGCCAACGCGGCACCTCAACTCTTATTTAGAGGAATCTTGAGGAGTTAGTCCAGAGCCCTTCACGGAGAATTCGGCTACACTCTTGTGTTATACGTGGTGTTTAGTGTAAAGAGTTTTAGTTTGCATTAAATAGTTTTTAATTCCGCATTTAGTTACCATTAGATTAGCCATCACCTATTCATCCCCCCTCTACGTGATTTTACATATCTATCCTATCTATAGGATCATGTTTTAGTAAGAAAAATTGGTTTGGGTTTGTTGATACCACCAAGAGTTGTAGACCTTCCATTTTTTGTGATATCCCTCTAGTGAGAGGTGATTGTGCTAATAACCCTCTAGTGAGAGGTGATTGTGAAAGTTATGATTGGTATCCCTCTAAGTGTAGAGGTGATTGTTGGAGTGTTGGCTTTGAGTCTAATCCCTCTAGTGAGAGGTTGATTGTTGTTTGGCTAAGTGCCCATCCCTCTAAGTGTAGAGGTGATAGTTGTTGTGCCTTGTCTCTAATTGTAGAGGTTGTATTTGTTTGAGAAAGGAGTTGTGTACTCCTAGTTGTATTTGCCCAAATCCTCGGTAGAGGTTCCCTGTGTGAGAAGTCCTGCGTGGACGTTATAGTGGAATCCTTCTGTGTGAAGGTGAAGACGTAGAGCTGGGTGCTCGAACCTCGAAACATATCTTTGTGTTTGCGTTTGATCCACTATCTCTAACTCTCTCTCTTTCTCTTTTACATTGTGCATTGCATCTTATTGTTCATATCATATATATGCTTGGGTTTGATTGTGTGCCATACTTGTGTTCAACCAAGAGAGCTTCAAATAGCACCTCAACTTATTTAGAGGAATTTAGCGGAGATAGTCCAGAGCCGTTCACCGGGAATTCGGCTACACTCTTTGATTACTCTAAGTGTGTTTCAATTAAGTTTTAATTTGAATTATTTGTCATTAGATTAGCCTTACACCTATTCACTCTCCATCTAGGTGTACTTTCAGCACAGACGTGCACAAGAAAGTTACGATCAACCACTGGGTTGACCACCCAGAGGAAGTAACGGCAGTAGAAGACAGCGGTCGATCACCCGGTCGACCGATTGTAGTGCAAGAGTCTCTCTATGTGTTTGCCTAGAGGTTGACCGCAGCAAGGAGCTGGTCGACCGCCTGATTGACCGAGAAACGTGTTACGTGCATGATCTGTAGTTTTCTAATGTGATTCTGAGTTCGTTTCTAAACTAAATTCAAATCTGTTGGTTTTCTTTTCTTCAGGATTCTCTGGCTATATAAAGAGGGTATTGTCCCCCAATTATTTTATCTTAAATTGATTGATTAATTAATAAGATCTCTCTCCCCATCTGTCCCAAAGACGTAAGCAATTGTCGAACCTCATTAAATTTGTGTTCTCGCTTTCTTCCCTTTGTTTGTTCATTCGTGCAATTGACGACTAGTCTCTGGTGTGTTGCAATGCTCTAGTGTGGGCTCCTCCCATCCAGTGGTATCAGTGCTTTTCGAGTTTCGACATGGAGTTTCGTTCGGGTGGAGCAAATCACTTTGGAGACTATCTACAGTTCGTTTAGAGATAAAGATCTGATCTTTCCTATTTGGATTTATTTTCACAAATTATTTTTGCATTGCTTTGAGGAATCTACTGAGAAGATGGCTGGAGATAGTCAATCATTGGTGAAATCCGTGAGTCATCCTCCAACAAAAATTGATGTCAAGAAGTTTGACGGCACAAACAATTTCAGGATATGGAGATGTGAGGTGATGGGTGCCCTGATGGCATCAAACCTCGAAAACTCTCTACATTTGAAAGAAAAGTCGGAGGAGACATCCGAGAAGAAGTAGGAAAAGATGAATATGATGGCTTGTGGCGTCATAAGATCTTATTTAACACAAGATATAAAGTACCATGTGATGATCGAGACTTCCGCAAGGAAGATATGGGAGATCCTAGAAAGAAAGAACCTAACAAAGAGTATTGAAAATCGCTTGCACCTGAAGAGGAGGCTTTATCGCTTCCAATTGAAGAAAGGAATCTCGATCGGGGAATACATGAACGACTACACAAAACTTCTTACAGATTTCGCTAACATGGATGTATCGATCGGAGAGGAGGACAAGGCAATGATTCTGTTGAGTTCTGTTCTTGCAAGGACTACGAGACCTTCGTCTACTTTAATCAACGGTAGAAAATCATTTGGCTATCAAGAAGTTTCTACTTCTCTTATCAATCATGAATTAAGAAGGAAAGACAAAGAGTCTTCCAAGAATACAACAGCAGAAGCATTGACGATAGAGGTAGGAGTTTCAGTCAGAAGGGCCAATGCGCCTTCTGCAAAGAGTTAGGGCATTAAAAGGTTGATTGTCTAAGGATCAAAGATAAGAAGAAAGAGTCAAAGACCGAGACAAATCTCGCAAAGGTGATTAGTACCCAATTGGATAGTACTTTACAGGCAGGTGGATCAGACTCAGACTCAATGGTATTCTCGTTCTCAAACACTGCTTCTACTATTGATTACTCAGGTGATTTTGAGTGGATGCCAGATACAGGAGATGCCTATCATGTATGTCCCAATAGGGATTGGTTTTCTAGTTTTGAGAAACTAGATGATTATTCTGCTATCATAGATGATGATCGTCCATGTAATATGGAAGGGATAAGTACGGTCCTAATCAAGATGTTTGATGAGATGGTGCGGGAATTGAAGGAAGTGAGGTACATATCTCAGTTGAAAAAAAAATCTTATCTTTATTGGTGCCTTGAAATTATTGGGTCTTGAAGTATCCATTAGAGATGGGGTTCTCTATTAGAGATGGGGTTCTCAAGATAACTAAAGGCTCGATGGTTATTTTGAGTGGCGTCCGACGCAATAACCTATACTACTTGAAGGGTAGTGTGGTTAAAGGGAAAGTGGCAACTTTTATAAATTCAGATGATGATTGCACACGGTTTGACATATGAGGCTCAGATATACAGGAGAAAAATCTTACAAGCTCTAGCAAAGCGAGGTTTATTGAAAGGTGCCAAGATCTGCAAATTAGATTTTTATTGTGTCATTGAAAGAAGACCAGGATGAGATTCGGCACCGTGACTCATTGCACCGAGTTTATGTTCACATAAATATTTGGGCCCTATCAAGACAGCATCTATTGGAGGTAACCACTACTTTGTATATTTATAGATGATTACTCTAGGCTATGCTGAGTATATACCATGAAGCACAAAGGAGAAGTCATGAAGTTGTTTGTGGAATGGAAGAATAATATAGAGAAGAACACGGGAAGGAAGATCAAGGTAATCCTTTCAAACAACAGAGGAGAGAACACAAGAGATTTTTCCTTACAGTTATGTCACGATGAGGGCAGAGAATGGCACTTCACAGTAAGAGAAACAGCGCAATAAAATGGGGTGGCTGAAAGGATGAATAGGATCTTGCTAGAGAAGGTCTGGTGCATGTTATTCAATGCTAGTACATCAAAATTTTTTGGGCTAACGCATTTACATATGCTTTCCATCTCGTTAACAGGTTGTCTTCGTCTGCGATAGGAGGAAAAATCCTTTGAAAGTTTGGTCAGGAAGAGTTGCTTAGGATTATGATTCATTAGGGTATGTGGGTGTCTAGCCTATTATCATGTCAAGAAAGACAAGTTGGGCCCAAAGGCAAGGAAAGGTGTGTTCGTTGGATTCAAGAAAGACATAAAAGGCCACAAAATTGGGATCTGGAGGACAAAAAGTGTATCTTGAGCGGATGTCACATTTGACGAAGATTCAATGATGAAGCCTATAAACTCTCAGCATGTGGAGACTGATGCTACTTCACCGTCTCTAGAAAGATCAATATCATTTGAGATCATACCCGTAGTGACACAGGGTGGTGATCATGTAGCTGATCAAGATGATGATGATGATGAGGATCAAGAACAAGAAATGAATGATGTCCAAGAGTTCATTGCAGTTAGAAGACCTTGGAGAAATCCTCATAAGCCAAGCTGACTCACTATAACATGAGTGTGGCCTATATTCTCTAAATCATTGAGGAGGCGATCTCGGCCACATATAGGAAAGTTGAAATCAATTCAGAGTCAAGATGTGGAAGGATGTCATGATGGAAGAGATGAGTTTTCCACACAAGAACGACACTTGGGAACTGTTAAAGTTACCCAAGAGAAAGAAAGTGATTGGTTGTAAGTGGATATTTGCAAAGAAACATGAATCTCTCGATAGTGATATTTTACGCTACAAAACCAGATTGGTAGCTAAAGGTTATGCGCAGCGAGAAGGCATTGACTACAACGAGGTATTCTCACCTATTGTGAAGCACTCATCTATTCGAATTTTATTGGCACTGGTGGCACAGTACGAGTTAGAGCTTGATCAGCTTGACGTGAAGACTGCCTTTTTCTATGGCGAGCTTGAAAAGGAGATCTACAATGCACAGCTGACGGGGTTCAAAACTGCATGAAAAGAGAATTTGGCATGCAAGCTGAAGAAATCACTTTATGGATTAAAGCAATCGCCAAGAAAGTGGCATAAGCATTTCGACAGCTTCATAAGAGGCAAAAGGTACACACAAAGGCATTACGATCTAATATGTATATTACAATAAGCTACCAGGTGGAGAGCACATCTATCTATTATTATATGTGGATGATAAGCTCATCACTTTCAAGAGCAGATATGCAATTGATAAACTAAAGAAGGACTTATTTTTTGAATTCGAGATGAAGGATCTGGGTGAAGCGAAGAAGGTACTTGGCATGGAGATTGAGCGATATCGCAAAGGTGGTAAGGTTAGCTTGACATAAAAAGGGTATTTGAAGAAGGTACTTTAAAAATTCAACATCAACGGCGATACAAAGTTTTAAGTACATCATTGGCTCCTCATTTCAAGTTAAAAACTACTAAGTCTCCTACTTCTGTTAAAAAGCGTGAGTACATGACTCACGTACCGTATGCTAGCGCGGTTGGTAACTTAATGTATGCAATAGTGTGTACGAGGCCTGATCTGTCACAAACTGTCTCCATAGCTAGTATATAGATGCCCAATCATAGCAGGATCATTGGGAGGCAATGAAGTGGATTCTAATGTACATCAAAAGTACCATAGACATTGGTTTAGTATTCAAGAAGGATTTTATAGGTAAGCAAGAGTGTATTGGATACCTTGATTCTGACTATGCAAGAGACCTTGACAAATATCAGTATACAATGGGATATGTGTTTATATTGTTCCAAGTATCGGTGAGCTGGCGCTCTACTCTACAGTCTACTATCATATTGTCTACTATGAAGACCGAGAATATGGCCATGACGGAGTCTATAAAGGAGGCAATTTGGCTTCAAGGGTTGCTTGACGACTTAAGAATTGATCAGGATCTCTTGAAGATCAAAAGTGATAATATGATTATTATCTATTTGGCAAGGGTCAGGTGTATCAAGCAAGGATGAAGCACATCGATGTCAAGTTCTACTTTGTTCGAAAGATTCTTGATGAGCGTGATATCGAGTTACAAAAGATTCATACAAAGAAGAATCCTTCTGATATGCTTACCAAGGTTGTTCCGGGAGTGAAGTTTGCACATTGCAAGGAGTTACTCCAATCCTTCAAATTGCTGAAGCTCGGTGGAGCTCGTTTGGATGAACTACAGATGGCTTGATCCAATGGGCAGGGAGTACGTAGGTAACCACATTGGTCCAGCCCGATGGAGTCGACATGTTGCCATGTTGTGTTTGGCTTAGATTGAGAAATTTTCACCGAGGTGGAGAATTGTGGGGGAGAGTGTGTAAGATATTATTAGTAGAGTTTTTTAACTCATCAGAGAAGATAGCACGGAGATCGGAGTTTAACGGTGCTTGTAGTAGCCCAATTCTCAGATGAAGACAGAGGGTCAATCGACCGCCCAGAGGAAGTAGCAGCAGCAGGAAATAATAGTCGACTGCCCGGTCGACTGACTATAGTACCAGAATTTAAAGAAAGTTGGCTCTCTGTGCTTTTGCCTAGCAGCCGACCGAGGGGTCAACCGCAGCAAGGAGCCAGTTGACCGCCTGGTCGACCGAGCATGTGTTCTAGGCGTGGTCTACATTTTCCTAATGTGATTCTGAACTCGTTTCTGATCTGAATTCAGATCTATTGGTTTTTTTTTCTTTAGGAATTTTCTGGTTATTAAAAAAGGGTATTGTCCCCAACTATTATATTTGTAATTGATTGATTAATAAGATCTCTCTCCCTTTCTACCTCGAGGACGTACGCAATTGTTGAACCTTGTTAGATTTGTGTTCTCGCTTTCTTCCCTTTGTTTCGTTCGTGCAATTGGCGACTAGTGTCTGGTGTGTTGCAATCCTCTGGCATGGGTTCCTCCCAACAGTTTGTCCCCATGCTTTCTCCACTGCTTAAAACTTACTCAAACTCATTAAATCATTAGCTACATTTGACAATGGTCCAACACTGTATGTTCTCACTCTAAAGATGCCAAGAACTGACAAGATGGAGGTTTCTCCCACAAGAACTCTATGTATTCAAAAGAGTGCTTTCCCCACTATTGAAAGCATTTCTTCAATCCTCCTCAAATTCTGCAGTCCACAGCATCTCCACCTTCACAAAGCTATGTTTGCATCCAATTGTGTAAGTTCATGCCTAATTTGCGTACCCCAATACGATGGGCCCTTCCATTAAAACAGTGCAGGTATAGTACAAGGCTTAGCTGGATTTTTAATTTCAAGTGGCTAGTTGGCTTTGTGAAGGGACGAACAAAGAATTAAAACAAGGAAATGAGAAGCATGCGCATACCTGAAATAGTTCATAAGCTGAAAGGTACTACTGTGAGCTCCAATTGGCCTTAAACTCTCCCTCTGGCATCTTAACACCTGCCTGAGCTGCCTCCCACATGCACTTTAATCATCCTCCAAAGCCATTCTTTAAATTGTTTTCGTACATTATTTACGATCACCACTAGATGGACCCATACCTGTGAAACAGCTGATGTGGCATTGCTTTTGTACATTAGTATGGTAGAGTAAATTAAGTCATTAGAGGCCAAAAGAATGCTTAATTAAATAAGATTCCCATGGTTTAATATAAGAGATCATCACGGTACTTCTTATTTAATGCATGATCGAATGATTGAGCGTGATTGCTTTGATGGAGAAGCATTTGGTAATTGCTCTCAATCTGGCTATATATAGCTCATGCTGCGCCTTGCATAGCTATATGTATATATGTATCCACACACTTCACTGCAACTCATCACAAATATGTCACGTACAATCCTCGGGTTCACCCTTCTCCTCTTCTACCTTTCATCCTCTAATCTCTTCTCCCTGTCTCAAGCCAAACCTAAGAAAAGCTCAACCTCTCTAGTTCTGTCTATGACCCATTCTAACCTAGCTATCTCGGAGACTTCCAATAATTCAAAACCTCAAGCAAGTCTAGACTACGTGATGGAACCATTGAGAGGGTTCATAGATGGCTACCTCATCTCACTGAACTTGGGCTCACCTCCACAAATCATCCAAGCTTACATGGACACTGGAAGTGATCTCACTTGGGTCCCATGTGGCAACATCTCCTTTGATTGCATGGAGTGTGATGAGTACAAGAATTACAAGCTAACTTCCACATTCTCTCCTTCCCACTCCTCTTCATCCTTTCGAGATCTCTGCACTAGCCCGTTATGTTCTGATATTCACAGCTCAGACAACCCTTATGATCCGTGTGCGATTGCAGGCTGCTCCCTAAGCTCCCTCATCAAGGGAACGTGCCCTAGGCCTTGTCCTTCTTTCTCCTATAACTACGGTGCCGGAGGATTGATCCTTGGAAGCCTGACTAGAGACACTCTGCGGGTTCATGGGGTCAAAGTCCAGGTT
Organism: Agave tequilana; assembly: GCA_038442645.1. Taxonomy (NCBI): domain Eukaryota; kingdom Viridiplantae; phylum Streptophyta; class Magnoliopsida; order Asparagales; family Asparagaceae; genus Agave; species Agave tequilana. The sequence continues at coordinate 117,341 of JAVJIF010032924.1, forward strand.
ATCATGCACTTCATCATGTGTGAATCCAATTTTTTGATGGTTTATCATATATATATCATGATATAGTTTAAAATTTTAACTTAGACAAGGTGACTCAAGTTAATTCTCTTTTGATAGGCTTATACAACCAGCACGCAAGCGTAAGAGCAAGCGCGCGCGCGACACAACACCAACAAAGAAATTGAAGCGCATACGTGATGCTAAATATATATGATTCTTACTCTATCAATGATTTATGACACAGGTCTCACCAGAGATTACTCCAACTTCTGCTTTGGATGCGTCGGGTCGTCCTTCAAAGAGCCCATAGGAATTGCAGGTTTTGGAAAGGGAGCGCTTTCCCTCCCATCACAACTTGGGTACCGCCGAAAGGGCTTCTCTCATTGCTTCCTAGGTTTCAAGTTTGCCAACAACCCAAACGTGTCCAGTCCTTTGGTCATAGGTGACCTTGCATTCTCTTCCAATCAAAGCTTTCAGTTCACACAAATGCTAAAGAGCCCCGTGTTCCGTAGCTACTACTACATTGGCCTAGAAGGTATCACTGTTGGCAATGGTAGCTCAATCGACGTGCCAATAAGCTTGAGGGCCTTCGATACAGAAGGGAATGGAGGGTTGTTAATCGACTCGGGAACAACTTACAGTCACCTCCCGGCCATTATACTCGCGACTCCTGTCAGAGCTGGGATCAAAGATAACATACGAGAGATCAAGTGAAGACGAGGACAGGACTGGGTTCGATCTTTGTTACAAAGTTCCAGTTGTCAATAACTCAGTGGTTGATGATTTTCCTCTCATAACCTTCCATTTCTTAGGCAATGCAGAGGTTGTGTTGCCCAAAGAGAACTGCTTCTATGCTGTCTCAGCTCCAAAGGACTCATTGGTGGCCAAGTGCTTCCTATTTCAGAGCATGGAGGATGGTGACTATGGGCCAGCTGGTGTATTCGGGAGTTTTCAGCAGCAAAATTTGGAGGTTTTGTACGATTTAGAGAAGGAGAGAATCGGATTCCAACCAATGGACTGTGCTTCCTCTGCAGCCAATCATGGGCTCTATCTCAAGTAGTAATACTGAGATTCTGGCAGTTGGCAGTTGGTAGTTGGCAGTCCTTAGTTATGGTGAGATGACCAAAATAAAAATCCCTGGGAGAATAAAGTAGGATAGGGTTTCCTTAAATAGTCTTGTGCTTTAGGAATGTTGGACCTTTTCTATTTTCCTTAATGAGCTGGATTAAGGAAGTGAGTCAGCTATATTCCTGCTGTTTTGTGTTTGAGGGACAACAAAATGAAAGTGATGTCTGTGGAATAAAGAATGAGAGCTCTTCTAAAAGTATGTTATCATCCACCCCTACTGTGTGATGATGCTCAGGTTAAGTGTGTTTAGCTGTTAGTTAGCAGTTGTGGTGCAAAAAAGAACAATTAGCTAAACTACTCTTGATTAAACATTCATAATAAACTTTTAGCATTATATGATCTTAAATATGTTTGAAAGTAAAAGGAAGGATAATAAATGTAAACTAATCTAAATCTATCATTTGAAACATAGAAATCTAGAAGATGAATTTGAAACAAAAGCTTTACTACATACACAATGTAACAATAAGAAACAACAACAGAAAGAAGAGTGATTCAGAAAATTACTAGTTATTTTATTATCATAGAAAATTACTAGTTATTTTGGGATTGGAAGAAAGTGTAAGAGGAAATGTTGGGAGGAACTCACACCAGAGGGTTGCAACACACCAGAAACTAGTCGCCAATTGTACGAACAAACAAACAAAGAGAAGAAAACGAGAAACGAGAAAGCAAATTTAACGAGGTTCGGCAATTGCCTACGTCCTCGGGACAGAAGGGGAGAGAGATCATATTAAACAATCAATTATAGGAAACAATACATAGAGACAATACCCTCTATATATAGCTAAAGAATCCTTGAAGAAAAGAAAACCAACATATCTGAATTTAGATCAGAAACGAGCACAGAATCAAAATAGAAAACACCTAAAACATGCATCCCAGTCGAATAGGCAGTCGACCGGCTCCTTGCTGCGGTCGACCGCTCAGTGGACCACTCGGCAAAACGCCCAAAACTAACTCTCTATCAGATCTCAATCGATCGACCGGGCGGTCGACTGTTGTCTTTTATTATCGCTGCTTCCTCTGGGCGGTTAACCATAACTTCCTTGTGCACGTCTGTGCATGGTCGGTCGACCGACCCTCTTTCATCAACTGAGAATTGAGCTTCTACAAGCACCATTAAACTCTGATTTCTGCGTTATCTTCTCCAATGAGCTAAAAAATCTATTAACAAAATTTTACACTCTCCCGATAATTCTCCATCTTGATGAAAATTTCTCAAATTTTAGTCGAACACAACATAGCACCATGTTGACTCCATCGGGTTACACTAATGTGGTTCCCTACGTACCCCCTGTGCAGGGGATCAAGCCATCTATAGTTCATCCAAACGAGCTCCATCGAGCTCAAGCAACTCAAAAGATATGGGATAACTCCTTGCAATGTACAAATGTCACTCCCAAACAACATTGGTAAGCATATCGGCAGGATTCTCCTTCATGTGAATCTTTTGCAACTCGATGTCACCCTCCTCAAGAATCTCCTGAACAAATGGAACCTGACATCAATGTGCTTCGTCCTTGCGTGAAACACCTGATTTTTTATTAAATAGATAGCATTTATGCTATCACAATTGATCTTCAACAGATCCTGATAAATTTTCAAGCAGTCAAGCAACCCTTGAGGCCAAATTGCCTCCTTCATAGCCTCCATCATGGCCATATACTCGGCCTCTGTAGTAGACAATGTGACACTAGACTATAAAATAGAGTGCCAACTCACTGGTGCTTGGACCATTGTAAACACATATCCTGTTGTAGATCAGCATTTGTCGAGATATCCTGTGTAGTTGGAATCAATGATGTGATACACTCCTGCTTATCAATAGAATCCTTCTCGAACATCAAACCAACGTCAATGGTACATTTGATGTACCGTATAATCCACTTTACTGCCTCCTAATGACCCATGTCGGGATCGTACATGTATTTGCTAACCATTGAGACAACTTGTGATAAATTGAACCTTGCACACACCATTGCATACATTAAACTACCAACGGTGCTAGCATTGGGTACGTGAGTCATGTACTCATGATCTACAATAGAAGTAGGAGACATAGTAGTTTTTAACTTGAAATGAGGAGCCAATGTGTACTTACAGACTCGTATCATCGTTGATATTGAATTTCTGGAGTACCTTCTTCAAATAATTTTTTTATGTTAAGCTAACCTCGCCACCTTTCCAATCTCACTCAGTCTTCACGCCTAACACCTTCACTTCACCCAGATCCTTCATCTCGAATTCGATTGACAAGTCCTTCTTCAATTTATCAATTACAGATCTGCTCTTGGAAGCGATGAGCATATCATCCACAAACAACAGTAGATAATGAACTCTCCACTCGGTAACTTATTGTAATACACATATAGGTCATAATATCTTCGTGTGTACCTCTTGCCTTTATGAAGTGATTACTCATCGATTCTGCATTATTATTTGCATTTTCCCATCTATTTTACAAATAAAACCCTGCTATTAACTAGTTTTTGTTATTATTGTGCAGGTTATACTAAATAAGGGAAAAATGGAGAAAATGATCTAAATAAACCCATTTATAGGAATTATTTAAAGATTTTTTGAAGCCCAAGTTACTTCTAAAAGCCCAAAACTGAAACCCATTTTGGAGCCCGAATTGAAAGGCCAATCTGTTGTGCTACGTGGCAAATTAAAATAATTATAAATACAGAAAGCATCACAAACATATGGCCCAAAAATCTGGACCATTGGCACAAATATTGTCGCATTTTCACGGTAGTTGCCGCGGATCCGCGGTAATATCAGGACCAATGGCCCTGATTTTTTATGGATGGCCTCATTTCTTGGGGCTCAAGTCACCTATATTTATAAATACAGCACCAAGAGACCAGAGAGCGAGAGAGGAGAGCAGAGGCTATGGTTTCTTCTTCTAGATTTAGATTAGGATTTTCTATTCTTTTTCTTTTTCTTTTTCTTTTTCTTTTTTCTCTTTCTTGTATTTCCTCTTTCTTTGTAGATCTAGGATTAGGTTAGAGAGAGATTTAAGAGAAAAAGAGAGATATTGTATAGAGAGTGACAATCTGATACAACGTTCCTCCTTTATCTTCATAGTTTTTTAATTTAATCTATTTGCTTTTGTTTCTTTAATTGCTTTCTAGATGAGTAGCTAAGTTTCTTCTCCGCTACCTAACTACTAACCCATTAACACATTAACTCTTGGTTGATTTGTGACCTACATGAATCTAGTGGTACCAAATAGGCCTTGCTCTTGCAAGAGCCATTGATAACTTATGATGATGGGTTTCTAACTCCTAACTTGCTAACAAGCTAACTTGCAATTCTCTTTTATTTCATTCTTTCTCTTTGTAGTTTTGATGATTTATTATTAGATTGCTTCTTGTTTGCTAAGCTTGGATGTGAATCATTTTTCATGGGTCATACTTTGAAAGCTCCTTGCAATCAAGCTTAAGATTTGTCAATGATCTTTTGAGGCACCAATCATCCAAAGAGGTTAATATGGTTAAGGGGACCAATTAGTAGAAAGTTAGCCATGCGTTTTTATTTTATTTGATTTCTTCTCAAAATTATTTTTCCACATTACATCAATATGTTTTCATCTTCTTCTCCTTCTTCTCTTTTCTTTTCTTTTCTTTTTCTTTTCTTTCTTTTGAAACATAGAGGAACTTGTTACCGATTTCGTAAATTACTGACAAGCTTCTATCACCTCCCTCCTTGTGAATACAACCCGCATAGCTACTAGTGCTATCACCGAGTATTGAGAGAAACCAAAGCACACACAAGCAAATCTCATATTCCAAATTATATTTTCTGTGTTTCAATTAAACCTCAATCATAAAGCTGTCGAAACGCTTATACCATTGCCTGGGTGATTGCTTGCTTTTATCCATAAAGTGATTTCTTCAACTTGCATATCATATTCTCCTTTCTTGCAGTTTTGAACCCCGTCGGCTGAGACTTGTAAATATCCTCTTCAAGATCGCCATGGAGAAAGGCAGTCTTCACGTCGAGCTAATCAAGATCCAACTCATACTGTGCCACCAGTGCCAGCAAAATCCGAATAGATGAGTGCCTCACAACGGGTAAGAATACCTTGTTGTAGTCAATACTTTCTCACTACGCATAGCTTTTAATTACCAATCTGACTTTGTAGCGTACAGTATCACCATCGAGAGATCCATGTTTCTTTAAAAAATACCCACTTACAACTGATTACCTTCTTTCCCTTGGGCAACTCTGACAGTTCCCGAATGTCGTTCTTGTGTAGAGAACTCATCTTTTACATCATGGCATCCTTCTACATCTTGGACTCTAAACTGATTTCAGCTCCCTGTATGTAGATGAGATCGCCTCCTCAATGATTGGGAGAGCGTAGGCCATGATCATATTAGTAGTGAACCAACTGGGCTTACGTGGATTTCTCTGGGCTTTTTCAACTGCAATAGATTTTTGGACATTGCCTATAACCTGTCCTTGATCCTCATCATCATCATCCTGATCGGTTACATGATCACTACCATGTGTTACTGCGGGTATGATCTCAAATGATACTGACTTTTCTAGATACGGCGAAGTAGCATCACTCTCCACCTGCTGTGATATCCTGTCGGTCGTCTCACTGTGCACTTGCTGAAAATTTGTAGGCTTCATCATTGAACCCTCGTCAAACATGACATCTCTGCTCAATAAAATTTTGTCTTTCGGGTCCCAAATTTTATAGCATTTTACGCTTTTTTTGAATCCACCAAACACACCTTTCCTCGCTATCGGGCTCAACTTGTCTTCCTTGACATGATAGTAGGTCGGACAGTCGAATACCCGAAGTGAGTCATAATCCTGAGCAACTCTTCTTGACCAAACTCCTACAGGAGTTTTACCTCCTACCGCAGATGAAGACAGCATGTTAACGAGATAGCAAGCATATGCTAATGCCTCAACCCAAAAGGATATTGATATACTAGTGTTAGATAACATGCAATGGACCTTCTCTAGTAAGGTCATGTTCATCCTTTTGGTTACACTATTCTGTTGTCGTGTTTCTCTTACTGTAAAGTGCTTTCTATGCCCACATCCCGGCATAGCTATAGAAAGGATCGCTAGTGTACTCTCCACTGCCCACTATTGTCTGAATGAAGTACTTTGATCTTTCTTCCCATGTTTTTCTCCATATTCTTCTTTCACTCCACAAAAAACTCCAGGACTTTCACTTTGTGCTTCATGGTACATACCCAACATCGCCTAGAGTAATCATTAGTCACAAAGTAGTGGTTACCTCCAATAGATGTTGTCTTGATAGGTCCCCAAACATCTATGTGAACATAATTCAGAATCTCCTTGGTGCAATGAGTTATGGTGTCGAATTTCACCGTCGTCTCCTTTTCGATGACGTAATGTTCACAAAAATTCAACTTACAGGTTTTGAAACCTTTCAATAAACCTTACTTTGCTAAAGCTTGCAAAGACTTTTCTCTTATATGTTCGAGTTTTATATGCCAAAGCCGAGTATAATCATCATCTGAATTGATAGAAGTCACCACTTGTCCTATAACCGTACTACCTTTCAAGTAGTATAGGTTATTGCATCGGACGCCTTCAAAATAACAATCAAGCTTCTAGTCATCTTGAGAACTCCATCTCTAACAGATACTTTAAGACCCGATTCTTTCATGGCACCCACAGAGATATGATTTCTCTTCAACTGAGGTACATACCTCACTTTCTTTAGTTCCCACACCATTCAATCAAACATCTTGATAAGGACCATACATATCTCTTCCATGTTACACAGACGATCATCACTCATGACAATAGAATAACCATCTAACTTCTTAAAGCTAAAAAACTGATTAGTCATCAACTCTGCATTTTATCATCACATTTTTCTGCTGATTTATGAATAAAACAACTACTATTTACCCATGTTTTGGTCTCTTATATGCCAATTACAAAGGATATGGCAAAGTTGGAATAAGAGCTTAATCAAACCCATTTTCGGGTAATTAATCCAGATTTCTTGGAGACCAAGGCAAATAGCTTTTAGAAGAATACATTAGATCCCCGAATTGAAGTTGTATTTGGTGAAATACAAATCCAAAATACACAAAACAGAACATATACAGAAGCTTCTCACAGCTGGGCTAGATACGTGGCAAAAGATCAGTGCCTCTGCCCTGATTAGGCCGCAGATTCACGGCCCAAGCAGCGGATCTGCAGTAGAGTCAAGGCCATTGGCCCTGAATCTTGACACGTATCTTCGTCTCGTCATCCAACGCCTCCTTTTGCCTATAAATAATGCATGTATGAGCCACAATACGAGGGCGGAGAGGAGGATTAAGGTTTTTTCTCCATAGTGTACATTAGGATTTTCTTCTTTTTCTCTTTGTATTTTTTTCTCTTTTAGATCTGTATTAGGTTAGAGTTAGATTCAAGAGAGAAGAGAGAGAGTTCTTGTAATAGATAGGTGATAAATCTATAAAAGCTTCCTCCTTTCTTTCTATTGTTTCTTCTATAACTTCTTACATGATTCTTAGTTAGTTTTCTCTCGTGGCTAACTAACTACTAACCACTAATCATTTAACACGTGATTGATATTCCACATGAATCTATAGCGTCTACAAAGTCTTGCTCTTGCAAGAGTCATTGATGGCTCATGATGATGAGTTCTAACTCCTAACTTCTAATAAGCTAACTTGCAATGTTTACTTTATTTCATGCTTGCCTCTAACCAGTTTTGATGGATTAATAGTATCCTATACCTTGTTTACCTTGTTAATATAGTATTGATGTGGACAACAATCTTATGGACCATGCTTTGAAAAGCTCTTAAAGCCAAGCTTGTGATTGCAAGGATCCATGTGAGGCAACTATCGCTCTAAGAGGTTAGCATGGTTAGTGAAAAATTAGTGGTTAGTAGCCATAAGTTTTCTTTCCTTTTTACTTTATTTTTGAAGTCATTTTCCAAACACGAACATCATGTTTTTATCTTTGTTTTCATCGTTTCCTTCTCTTTCTTCTTCTTGTTTCTTTTCTTTTACTTTTGATTCTTTCGATACCTAGAAAAACTAGTTAACACACTCATGACATGATCATTAATGCTTCTATCGCCTCTCCTCCTTGTGGTTTTGACCTGTATAGCCACTTTGCTATCACACAGTAGTATCGAGGGAACCAAAGCATCATAACACTTTCATTGATTTCTAAACATACACATTTTCATGCACATTTTACCTCCGATCAAAATTTTGGCGCTATTGTCGGGGATGGGAATGGTTTGAATTCACGTTATTGTTAGCTTTCTCTTCTCTGTTTCTATGTATATGTCAAACTTTGCAGAAACAAATCATAGTAGAACACTCTCTGGGCTCCTAGCTCCCTGCTCTCGAAGGCAAGGAAGATGATTCTTTGACAGACCCACGAAAACGGGGCTAGTAGGGACTTTGCGCGGCATAATAAAAGGTCCAAGACCCCAGATTTTTCAGGAGTAAGCTTACTATAATATTTTGCTTGTTCTTGCTATCTGTTTCTTGTATTGTTGCCTATATACTGCAATAAAATAAACAAAAATTAGTAATTGGACGTTTTAAAAACGGTTTAGACAATTGCATTTGTAACACCCGCTCCTAGAATACGTACTTAGTTGCGTATTCAGATTTTTCGATCATATTTTTTGATCTACTTCCTATATTTGTTTTGTATTATGAATTATTTATATGATCGTTTGTCTTGGATCCGGATTCACGGACTCGGAGTCAGCCCTAGTCTGAACCGAAAACCCGATCCTAGTGAATTGCTCAATTTGGTCTTTCTGGTATTTAAATTTGACCGATTTCAGTTTTAAAACATCATTTCCAATATTTTAGATTTTCTGTGATTTTCTGGAATTTTCTGAATTAAAATGAAAATCTTCAAAACGGTGTCGACCAGTGCCGCTGACAGATTCCTAGATTTTTAATTTGCAAATAGAGTCAAAGTATGAGAAACCGCTTTCACAAATTTGCTTAGAATAATATTTACTATCTTAATTCATTTTTTGGAAATTTTCAGAATTTATCAGATTTCTGCGAGATTTGGTGTCGACCGATATTGGCGGCAGATTTCAGGATTTTTAATTTAAAAACTATAAATAATTTCTTGAAACAAATTTCACAATGATTCTTAGAATAATATTCTTGATTTTTGAGAATTTTTGCGGGTCGTTCCGAGATACTTGATTTTCGGATGATTTCGGTATTTCCGAAAGTTTTCCGCATCCGCAACTGAATCCCGGGAATCTGCCACTCTAATTATTTTCACTTTTTCTTCCAAGAGAATATCTTCCTTTTTTTCAATTTCTATTCCTTTTTCCTTTTTCTTTCCTTCCTTTTCCTTCCACCAAATTCTACAAAATTCTCCATTCTTCCATTATCTTCTACAACTTTCCACCAAAAATATCTAAACACCAAAAATATCTTCTCCAAAATATCCAACCTCTCTCCCATCACCATGGCCGGCCAAGAGAGGGACACCTCACCCTCTCCATTTTACAAAAAACCCCCTCTCTAAACATTTTTTACATCACCTTCACAAATCCAATTCCTATATAAACCTTTCCTTCATCTTTCCACTTCATTTTTCTCTTCACCAAACTTTAACCACCACCAACTCCTCCTTCATCTCCACCACAATCACAACCATTACAACTTCTCTAACTCTCTATCTTCATCTTCTTCCTCCTCCATCTCCATTTAAACCACCACAACTTCAACAACTCCGCCAAAGCCTCCACCTTCTCCTTTACTTTCTCCAAAACTACCACCACAACAAACCTCTCCACAAAACCATCACCCCACCACCAACTCCAAGGCCGGCCACCCTCCTTGATTGGGGCCGAGCTCTTCTTCATCGGCAACATCTCCGATGATTATTCCGGTAATCGTTCACGATTATTCCGGTAATCATTCCGGTGACAATTGCAACGACAACAACTAAACGTCATCACCACCATCTTTTCTTAACCTTTTTCATCACCATCACCTCTACTATTTTCCACCACCATCTTCACTTCCACCATCACTTTAACCATCACAACATCACCTCCTTCACTTTCTTTTATTACTCCATCAAAATCCATCTTCTTCACCAAATAACACCACCACCAACAAAATCACCTTTTCCCTCTCTCTCCCTATCCATGCGTCTCCCATCTCTCTATCACTCTCTTTCTCTGATCGATTGCTGACGCGGATCTCACTCCCGCGTCCAAACAATTCCTTAACGCGGCCTTCGCGTTCCTGTATCAACACGACGCAGAGCTTATGCTCGCGTCTGTATTCTTCTCGTGTTAACGCGACGCGGAACCACGACCGCGTCCGCGTTCTCCTCGTGCCCTGACTTGAATGCGGGTCTCGAACCCCGCGTTTGTGGCGCCTTCGCGACGCGATTCCCGCGTCTGTGATTCCCGCGTCTGCTATTCCCGCGACGCGACTCCCGCATCTGCGACCCCCGCGTCTCACTCTCAAAACCCGCGTCTACCTGTGCACTCTCTCTTTCCATATATTTCTCTCTCTAGGTTTCTCATTCTTTCTCTCTCCTCTTTACTTTCTCTCTCTAAATAATTATATATTATTATATTTTATGGCGCGTGCGTGAGTTCCATGGATTTCAGACTTTTCGGCATTCCGGTGATTTAGGCGAGTGTCCTCGCCTCCATTTGGGTTTCCCCGCTTCGTCGGGTCGACATGTATTTTATTTCATGTTTATATGTATTTTACTACTTTATACTATGCGTGGCGACCCTTCGTGGTCGTTGAACTCTGGGTTTCTGCCCACTCCTGGGATGGCTGGTAGCCACCGAGAGTGCGCTTAAACCCCGAGCGTTCTTGGTCCCTCAGCCTTCAGCCTCCGGTCTCTCACTATCTCGAAAGGGAAGTGATTGGGACCGTCAGGTTTTTCAGCTCCGCCTGGTTATCATGATCAGCGCTCAGCACTTTACCACTAGATTCGTCTAGGCGGGATGCTGCCAGATTTCTTACTCGCACTTTAAGCCGAGTTGTCCGGTAACCTTCCCAGACGCTCCAGTGTTAAATACTGTTTGCTGTCTGTACTTCCAGCTCGCTTAGCTCCGCTTGATTATGCTCAACTATTACTCTAACACTTGTCATATACAAGCTTGTTATGTAAACTCTTGACATATACCTGTCTGTATCATTTAACACTTGATATGTTATCACCTGACACCCGACATGCTACTACATGACACTGACTCGTGTTATGTCACCTGTCATCAACATGAACACTTGTCATTGGCGTGATAAAACCTGATACCTGTTACGAATAACTCTTACTCTTGATTATCACATTACGGGAATGTAGTACATGATCTCTTGTTATGAACTCCCGTTATGCTTGTTATGACCACTGTTATGCCTGTTAAGTACTCCTGTTATATTAATGACTTGTGATTATCACATTTACGGGAATCCTGCCTTGTTATCCTGTATTATATACAGTGACCTGTTATCCTGTATTATATACAGTGACCTGTACTCCTGAATTCCTGATCATGTCCTGCTCCTGCTCTTCCCGTAAATTGATAATGACATGATAATTACAATAAGACAACTTGCACCCGTTCGGGGGAAACTGATGAGTCCTGAATAGTCATGTTTATGGTGGTCTTATCGAGTCACGCGTGGCCACATACTTGAGGGATCACCTGGCGGCCACCAGAGATTCCGTGGGGTGTGCTGGCACCCCTACTCCTGATTATTCCTGCCGAGTATGCACACGCCCTAGACCTATTTCTATGGGATCTGCGATACTCTATTCCTGTTCGGGCGTACATAAGTCCCGGTACCTAGCGGTACGTTCCGGCTCAGAACCGGATACTCCTGGACCGTTGTCCCGGGCATGTACGGGGCCCATTCTAAATATGGTTCTTCAAAACTTCATCAGTTTCCAAATAACTTGCTCTATAAGTTGTAAGTAGAAGTATGTGAAATGGGACGCATACTAAAACCTACAACTTAGATAGCCTAATTAAAGTAGAAAGTTAATATAGACCATTTGTATTCGGTTTTGCTCATAATCGGTTTTTATTCAGTTTTATCGGTTTTATGTTAGTTTAGGAGATATCTGGTGTTGTCCTATCTACTCTACTTCTCATCTCTTTACCTGCTCTTATCTTATTATACCAAGTGTATTCTCTACTGGAAGTCACCTGCTATATCCCTCTTGTTCCTGTATGCTGGTACTCACGACACGGTTTTCAATGCTTATTTATGACATGGATTTATCGATACACATGTGCTTAGCTATGCTCGCCCCTTGGCTTTCGCCTCACCACTCGCCTGGGGAGTTCTGACTCCTCTGGATCCTCATGTCCAGGTCCTGGAGCTTGGAGCTAGGGGATTTTCTTGGTTGCTGACCTAAGAGGTGCAGCGGTAGCTTGGATCTCCAGCAGACCATCTGAAGCTCTATCCTTTCAGGACCCCTGTGTGCCTCTCGAGCTTTCCTTTTGTACACTCGTGAGTGCCATTATACTGTTCATACATGTACATCTCTTTGTATTCTCGCATTTGCGCCTATCAGTGATGTAATATTCTTGTAATATTTATCACCTCTGGTGATAACTTTGTAATTGTACTCATGTGTTGGAATGTATAATGCACCACTTGCTTCCGTACTCTGATTCTTGCCTATACTGATGCGTAGCGTATATACGTGAGGGTATTTCTGACCTACGTATATACGTTGCAGTAACGTCTCCGTACCCGCAGGATCGGGGCGTTACAGGATGGTATCAGAGCCTAGGCTCTCACATCCTCAGTACAACCAGTCGGCAAATTAATGGTAAAGAAATTTGCAACTGGAATGCTTGAGTCTTGGTCATACACTCCAACTACAAGTGCAGAGTTATCTATTTTTCTTGATCATTCTTCCTTTGATTCCTAATCCCTTCCATCTTTCCCCTGTTTTGGTTTTTCGAAGCCTTTATACCAACTTAAGATATGGATATACTAGAGGGGTAGTGGCTGGTTCTAAATGAAGCGATTATATGATCTCTTTGGCCAACTCTATGAAGCTCGGGTATTCTCAGGATTGATCCATACTCTCTATTCTGGCTATGTCTTTCAGAGTGATTGACGCCTGGTATTCGGAATTCTCAATTATCGGTCTTCTTTATTATGCTCAGGACTATCAGGGTTTCCTTTATCTTCAGTATTCTGGCTTATTCTCGGAGGTCTATCAAGTATGCAATACAACAGGAATTCTATTGCAAAGCAACCACATCAGATCAGTATTATTTGGTACCGTTCAAAAACTTATACAGCTAGAGGTGCAGAAGAGATCTATATTCTGATTACAATTTAGTCAACTTGAGAACCCTACCTATAGTGCTATAGTGCTTCATATCTTAAATTGGTATAATTCCCGTCCATGTCCCCTTTGTTTTCATTTACCCCTTATCGAAATTACGAGGACGCAATTTTTTGTAAGGTGGATGGAATGTAACACCCCGCTCCTAGAATACGTACTTAGTTGCGTATTCAGATTTTTTGATCATATTTTTTGATCTACTTCCTGTATTTGTTTTGTATTATGAATTATTTATATGATCGTTTTGTCTTGGATCCGGATTCACGGACTCGGAGTCAGCCCTAGTCTGAACCGAGAACCCGATCCTAGTGAATTGCTCGATTTGATCTTTTTGGTATTTAGATTTGACCAATTTCAGTTTTAAACATCATTTTCCAATATTTTAGATTTTCTGTGATTTTCTGAAATTTTTCTGAATTAAAATGAAAATCTTCAAAAACCGGTGTCGACCAGTGCCGCTGACCGATCCCTGAATTTTTAATTTGCAAATGGAGTCAAATTTTGAGAAATCACTTTCACAAATTTGCTTAATAATATTTACTATCTTAATTCATTTTTTAGAAATTTTCAAAATTTATCAGATTTCTGCGAGATTTGGTGTCGACCGATATTGGCGGCCGATTCCAGGATTTTAATTCAAAAACTATAAATAATTTCTTGAAACAAATTCTACCGTGATTCTTAGAATAATATTCCTAATTTTTGAGAATTTTTGCGGGTCGTTCCGAGATACTTGATTTTCGGACGATTTCGGTATTTTTCCGAAAGTTTTCCGCATCCGCAACTGAATCCCGGAATCCGCCACTCTAATTATTTTCACTTTTTCTTCCAAGAGAATATCTTCCTTTTTTCATTTTTTTTCCTTTTTCCTTTTTCTTTCCTTTCTTTTCTTTCCACCAAATTCTACAAAATTCTCCATTCTTCCATTATCTTCTACAACTTTCCACCAAAAATATTCTCCAAAATATCCAACCTCTCTCCCATCACCATGGCCGGCCAAGAGAGGGACACCTCACCCTCTCCATTTTACAAAAAAACCCCCTCTCTAAACAGTTTTTACATCACCTTCACAAATCCAATTCCTATATAAACCTTTCCTTCATCCTTCCACTTCATTTTCTCTTCACCAAAATTTAACCACCACCAACTCCTCCTTCATCTCCACCACAATCGCAACCTCTACAACTTCTCTAACTCCCTATCTTCATCTTCTTTCTCCTCCATCTCCATTTAAACCAACACAACTTCAACAACTCCACCAAAGCCTCCACCTTCTCCTTTACTTTCTCCAAAACTACCACCACAACAAACCTCTCCACAAAATCATCACCCCACCACCAACTCCAAGGCCGGCCACCCTCCTTGGATTGGGGCCGAGCTCTTCTTCATCGGCAACATCTCCGATGATTATTCCGATAATCGTTCACGATTATTCCGGTAATCATTCCGGTGACAATTGCAACGACAACAACTAAACGTCATCACCACCATCTTTTCTTAACCTTTTTCATCACCATCACCTCTACTATTTTTCACCACCATCTTCACTTCCACCATCACTTTCACCATCACAACATCACCTCCTTCACTTTCTTTTATTACTCCATCAAAATCCATCTTCTTCACGAAATAACACCACCACCAACAAAATCTCCTTTTCCCTCTCTATCCCTATCCATGCGTCTCCCATCTCTCTGTCACTCTCTTTCTCTGATCGATTGCTGATGCAGATCTCACTCCCGCGTCCAAACAATTCCTTAACGCGGCCTTCGCGTTCCTGTATCAACACGACGCGGAGCTTATGCCCGCGTCTGTGTTCTTCTCGTGTTAACGCGACGCGGAACCCACGACCGCGTCCGCGTTCTCCTCGTGCCCTGACTTGAACGCAGGTCTCGAACCTCGCGTTTGTGGCACCTTCGCGACGCGATCCCGCATCTGTGATTCCCGCGTCTGCTATTCCCGCGACGCGACTCCCGCGTCTGCGACCCTCGCGTCTCACTCTCAAAACCGCGTCTACCTGTGCACTCTCTCTTTCCATATATTTCTCTCTCTAGGTTTCTCACTCTTTCTCTCTCCTCTTCACTTTCTCTCTCTAAATAATTATATATTATTATATTTTATGGCGCGTGCGCGAGTTCCACGGATTTCGAACTTTTCGGCATTCCGGTGATTTAGGCGAGTGTCCTCGCCTCCATTTGGGTTTCCCCGCTTCGTCGGGTCGACATGTATTTTATTCCATGTTTATATGTATTTTACTGCTTTATACTATGCGTGGCGACCCTTCGTGGTCGTTGAACTCTGGGTTTCTGCCCACTCCTGGGATGGCTGGTAGCCACCGAGAGTGCGCTTAAACCCGAGCGTTCTTGGTCCCTCAGCCTTCAGCCTCCGGTCTCTCACTATCTCAAAAGGGAAGTGATTGGGACCGTCAGGTTTTTCAGCTCCGCCTGGTTATCATGATCAGCGCTCAGCACTTAACCACTAGATTCGTCTAGGCAGGATGCTGCCAGATTTCTTACTCGCACTTTAAGCCGAGTTGTCCCGGTAACCTTGCCAGACGCTCCAGTGTTAAATACTGTTTGCTGTCTGTACTTCCAGCTCGCTTAGCTCCGCTTGATTATGCTCAACTATTACTCTAACACTTGTCATATACAAGCTTGTTATGTAAACTCTTGACATATACCTGTCTGTATCATTTAACACTTGATATGTTATCACCTGACACCCGACATGCTACTACATGACACTGACTCGTGTTATGTCACCTGTCATCAACATGAACACTTGTCATTGGCGTGATAAAACCTGATACCTGTTACGAATAACTCTTTACTCTTGATTATCACATTACGGGAATGTAGTACATGATCTCTTGTTATGAACTCCCGTTATGCTTGTTATGACTCCTGTTATGCCTGTTAAGTACTCCTGTTATATTAATGACTTGTGATTATCACATTTACGGGAATCCTGCCTTGTTATCCTGTATTATATACAGTGACCTGTTATCCTGTATTATATACAGTGACCTGTACTCCTGAATTCCTGATCATGTCCTGCTCCTGCTCTTCCCGTAAATTGATAATGACATGATAATTACAATAAGACAACTTGCACCCGGTTCGGGGGAAACTGATGAGTCCTGAATAGTCATGTTTTATGGTGGTCTTATCGAGTCACGCGTGGCCACATACTTGAGGGATCACCTGGCGGCCACCAGGGATTCCGTGGGGTGTTGGCACCCCTACTCCTGATTATTCCTGCCGAGTATGCACACGCCCTAGACCTATTTCTATGGGATCTGCGATACTCTATTCCTGTTCGGGCGTACATAAGTCCCGGTACCTAGCGGTACGTTCCGGCTCAGCACCGGATACTCCTGGACCGTTGTCCCGGGCATGTACGGGGCCCATTCTAAACATGGTTCATCAAAACTTCATCAGTTTCCAAATAACTTGTTCTATATGTTGTAAGTAGAAGTATGTGAAATGGGACGCATACTAAAACCTACAACTTAGATAGCCTAATTAAAGTAGAAAGTTAATATAGACCATTTGTATTCGGTTTTACTCGTAATCGGTTTTTATTCGGTTTTATCGGTTTTATGTTAGTTTAGGAGATATCTGGTGTTGTCCTATCTACTCTACTTCTCATCTCTTTACCTGCTCTTATCTTATTATAACAAGTGTATTCTCTACTGGAAGTCACCTGCTATATCCCTCTTGTTCCTGTATGCTGGTACTCACGACACGGTTTTCAATGCTTATTTATGACTTGAATTTATCGATATACATGTGCTTAGCTATGCTCGCCACTTGGCTTTCGCCTCACCACTCGCCTGGGGAGTTCTGACTCCTCTGGATCCTCATGTCCAGGTCCTGGAGCTTGGAGCTAGGGGATTTTCTTGGTTGCTGACCTAAGAGGTGCAGCGGTAGCTTGGATCTCCAGCAGACCATCTGAAGCTCTATCCTTTCAGGACCCCTGTGTGCCTCGCGAGTTTTCCTTTTGTACACTCGTGAGTGCCATTATACTGTTCATACATGTACATCTCTTTGTATTCTCGCATTTGCGCCTATCAGTGATGTAATATTCTTGTAATATTTATCACCTCTGGTGATAACTTTGTAATTGTACTCATGTGTTGGAATGTATAATGCACCACTTGCTTCCGTACTCTGATTCTTACCTGTACTGATGCTTAGCGTATATACGTGAGGGTATTTCTGACCTACGATATACGTTGCAGTAACGTCTCCGTACCCGCAGGATCGGGGCGTTACAGGATGGTATCAGAGCCTAGGCTCTCACATCCTCAGTACAACCAGTCGACAAATTAATAGTGAAGAAATTTGCAACTGGAATGCTTGAGTCTTGGTTATACACTCCAACTACAAGTGCAGAGTTATCTATTTTTCTTAATCATTCTTCCTTTGATTCCTAATCCCTTCCATCTTTCCCCTGTTTTGGTTTTTCGAAGCCTTTATACCAACTTAAGATATGGATATACTAGAGGGGTAGTGGCTGGTTCTGAATGAAGCGATTATATGATCTCTTTGGCCAACTCTATGAAGCTCGGGTATTCTCAGGATTGATCCATACTCTCTATTCCTGGCTATGTCTTTCAGAGTGATTGACGCCTGGTATTCGGAATTCTCAATTATCGATCTTCTTTATTATGCTCAGGACTATCAGGGTTTCCTTTATCTTCAGTATTCTGGCTTATTCTCGGAGGGCTATCAAGTATGCAGTACAACAGGAATTCTATTGCAAAGCAACGACATCAGATCAGTATTATTTGGTACCGTTCAAAAACTTATACAGCCAGAGGTGATGAAGAGATCTATATTCTGATTACAGTTTAGTCAACTTGAGAACCCTACCTATAGTGCTTCATATCTTAAATTGGTATAATTCCCGTCCATGTCCCCTTTGTGTTCATTTTACCCCTTATCGAAATTGCGAGGACGCAATTTTTTGTAAGGTGGATGGAATGTAACACCCCGCTCCCAGAATACGTACTTAGTTGCGTATTCAGATTTTTCGATCATATTTTTTGATCTACTTCCTGTATTTGTTTTGTATTATGAATTATTTATATGATCGTTTTGTCTTGGATCCGGATTCACGGACTCGGAGTCAGCCCTAGTCTGAACCGAGAACCCGATCCTAGTGAATTGCTCAATTTGGTCTTTCTAGTATTTAGATTTGATCGATTTCAGTTTTAAACATCATTTTCCAATATTTTAGAATTTCTGTGATTTTCTAGAATTTTCCTAAATTAAAATGAAAATCTTCAAAACTGGTGTCGACCAGTGCCGCTGACCGATTCCTAGATTTTTAATTTGCAAACGGTGTCAAATTTTGAGAAACCACTTTCACAAATTTGCTTAGAATAATATTTACTATCTTAATTCATTTTTTGAAAATTTTCAGAATTTATCAGATTTCTGCGAGATTTGGTGTCGACCGATATTGGCGGCCGATTCCAGGATTTTTAATTTAAAAACTATAAATAATTTCTTGAAACAAATTTCATCATGATTTTTAGAATAATATTCTTGATTTTTGAGAATTTTTGCGGGTCGTTCCGAGATACTTGATTTTCGAACGATTTCGGTATTTTTCCGAAAGTTTTCCGCATCCGCAACTGAATCCCGGGAATCCGCCACTCTAATTATTTTCACTTTTTCTTCTAAGAGAATATCTTCCTTTTTCCATTTTCTTTTCCTTTTTCCTTTTTCCTTCCTTCCTTTTCCTTCCACCAAATTCTACAAAATTCTCCATTCTTCCATTATCTTCTACAACTTTCCACCAAAAATATCTTCTCTAAAATATCCAACCTCTCTCCCATCACCATGGCCGGCCAAGAGAGGGACACCTCACCCTATCCATTTTACAAAAAACCCCCTCTCTAAACATTTTTTACATCACCTTCACAAATCCAATTCCTATATAAACCTTTCCTTCATCTTTCCACTTCATTTTTCTCTTCACCAAACTTTAACCACCACCAACTCCTCCTTCATCTCCACCACAATCACAACCACTACAACTTCTCTAACTCCCTATCTTCATCTTCTTCCTCCTCCATCTCCATTTAAACCACCACAACTTCAACAACTCCACCAAAGCCTCCACCTTCTCCTTTACTTTCTCCAAAACTATCACCACAACAAACCTCTCCACAAAACCATCACCCCATGATTGCTAAAATAAAGAAACAACCAATGAGTTTAAGAATGTACCGTGTAGCTTGTGGCTAACGGGTCGTGTCCACAAGGAGAGATGCGATGGAAGCTTTTCGATGAGTTGCTTAAAAACAAGGAATTTGTGTTCGTTTTTTAGGAAAAAGAGAATGGAAAGAAAAGAGATGAAAAAGAGAAATTTCAACTTTCAGAAAAGGATTTGGAGAAGGTGATTTGTAAAAGGCTTTAAGAGTTGTGATGTTGTTTTATAATATGAAATCAAATCTGGGCTTACTATCTTCCTACTCAATTGTTCATTCTTCTCTTAAAGTATTAAGTCCCTCAAGTTATCATTTGCAAAACTTAAAGTTGCTTTTTTTTAGAAAGCTTAAAGTAAAGCACATAAGATGCAGAAGGGTTGAGTCCTTTTTCTTCAAGAAAGAGTTGGAATCGGATATTAAAACATAAAGCGCGAAGAAGCAAGAATGAATTAAAAACGATTCACAAGAAGTTCAAGAGAGAATGGTGAATTCAACTATCCATACCCATCCTCATGTGCCTTCAAGAACACTTTCAAAAAGAAAGGCTTTTAAGGGAGGCATGCATATGAGTCATCGGGACTTTTTCTTTTAAAAACAGAAGAGAAGAAAACAAAAGAGAGTCGATAGCTAGCCCAGAAAACCTTTTAGTTATCCATGAAAAACGAAGAAAACAACGACATAATATAAAGCATACCGTACTGCAAGTGAAAGAGAAATCGGACCGACTTTTGTATTGCTGTCACTTCAACCGTCAAGTACAAGCTCTCAGTCCTCTCTCTCACAAGTTTATGAAACTGGACTACAACTTAAAAAGCAAGATTACAACTTTCTTTCTAGCTAACAATGAACCTAGATTCTAAGAAAATAAGTGCAAAATTTAATCCTAGTCTTCGCCCTTTTCTCTTTGTTGAAACCAGTACTTATAGGCAAAAACCTAAAAGAGAAGATCCCAGGAAGATTGGGGGAATCTCTTGTCTGATGTATTCCCGTATCTTCTTCTGATTTTCTTGTTTTTGCTTCAAAAGTTGACAAAACAGCCTTTGATTGTGCTTGATTCAGGGAGAATTCTTCTCAACCTTCCTTATATGCCAAGATTTTGCCCTGATTTCTTCATCTTGATTCAGGGAGGATTCTTCTCAATCTTCCTATATGCTAAGATTTTTCTCTGATTTCTTCAGCTTGATTCAGGGAGGATTCTTCTCAATCTTCCTTATATGCTAAGATTTTTTCCTGATTTCTTCATTTCAAATTTATTCTGAATTAATCAGAATTGGGTGGGCTTTTGGGCTTTGTTTTTCTCTTTTCTTTCATTTAGCACTTGGGCCTACATTTAACAAAGAAAAAGAAGACTATTAATAGGATTTATTAGCTAAAAATATGGTAAGGTGACAATGTAAATGCAATATATGTGACTAATCACACCCCCACACTTATCTTTTGCTCGCCCTCGAGCAAAACAACTAAACTATGCTAAGGATTATTAGACCACTTTCGCAGGTCACTCGATTGCACTGAGCATGTGCAACAAGCCGTTAAACCTCTAGGTTTCCCCTAGAGGACGAATTTTGTCTCGTGAGGGTTTTCAGCGGATTACACCCACAAAATCCGAAATGAAAGAGAAAAAAGTTAGTATTTTCGAAAAGCTTTTTTTTTATAAAGGAGAAAATATTTGAAGTATATTTGTGAGAGCTTAAGTAATCTATAAGTTATAGGAATATCAAATCTTTCATCCCTAAACTTAGTCTCTATTCAAAAACATGTCATCAATTAAAGTGAGGAGTCAAATTGTACTTCTCATCTAGTCTATTAATTTACCCTGAGTCGTATGCACATCGTGATTGTGAAGTTTATTAAGGGTTCTTCAACATTAACTCCTATGCCTTATTTATTTATTATTATTATTTTTTTTTTTGTGAACTTTTATTCCTCAATTTCATTAGGCTTTCTAATCTGCCCATGTAATGAGCTTTCAGTCGGTGACACCCAAACCGGACGGTTTTAGGGCACCAGGTGAGAAAACACCCCTAAGGACCTAAACACCCGAGCAGATAAGGCCACGAAACCAAGGTTTTTATTTATACTATGTAACCCTTTTAGGCGTGAATACTTATGCTTCATGAGGCATAAATATCCGGCTTAATCAGAGGATACACATTATTTATACGAGGTACCCCTTTTAGGCGTGAATATTTATGCTTCATGAGGCATAAATACCCAGCTTAATCAGAGAATACCCCTTTTTTTTTCAAACTTGTCTAATTATCTTTTGCATAAATACTAAGGCTTGCTTAGGCCAAAGCACCTAGCTACTCAACAATTAGACTTTTTTTTTTATAAGGCATAAGAGTCTCTGTTTTCAAACCCTAAGTGTGTAAGTGTATTTTGTGTGCATATGTCATAAGGTAAATATCAAGACTAATTACTTTCCCAAATTTCTCCTGACCCTAAAAATCAAACAAGTTATTTTACTTCGACCAAGTGTAAGAAATCCTAATTATGATTCTCCTATTCCTTAAAATTGACTTAAATTCTTACAAAAAATATATCAAAATATTGTCTACCCTTTTCAAATTTTTTTTTAATATAATTTTTTTTCTTTTCTTTTTTTTTTTTAATCAGCTATGTTAGAACCCTCCCCCACACTTATCTCATGCATTGTCCCCAATGTATGAAAGAAATGTATAATTGCATGAAATAAAATGGAAAGGAGGAAAGTTACTGATACACTGGGTCAAAAAGACCCATTACCGTTTCATCTACCGGCACCGATTCCAAGAAAGGTTTAAGGCGTTGACCATTTACCTTAAAGTCATTTCCATTCTTGGGGTCACTGATCTCAACTGCGCCGTGTGGAAACACGGTCTTTACAACGAATGGCCCAGTCCATCGTGATTTCAATTTTCTGGGAAAAGATGAAGCCTAGAATTGTAGAGCAAGACTTTTTGACCAGGGACAAAGGTTTTTCTTATGATGTGCTTGTCATGAAAAATCTTCACTCTATCTTTAGTGATCCTAGCATTTCATAGGCCTCATTTCTCAATTCCTCTAATTCGGAAATTTGTAATTTTTGAAGGTCACCGGCCTTAGTCAAATCGAAATTCAACTGCTTGATTGCCCATAAGGCTCGGTGCTCTAACTCAACGGGCAAGTGACAAGGTTTGCCATAGACTAACCTATAGGGAGACATTCCTAAAATCGTCTTGAAAGCGGTCCTGTAGGCCCATAGAGCATCTACAAGTTTTAAGGACCAATCTTTCAGGTTTTGGTTCACAGTTTTCTCCAATATAAGTTTGACTTGTCTATTTGAAACCTCAACTTGCCCACTGGTTTGAGGATGATATGGTGTGGACAACTTATGAGTTATGGCATACTTT
The DNA here is from genome assembly GCA_038442645.1 of Agave tequilana. Lineage (NCBI taxonomy): Eukaryota > Viridiplantae > Streptophyta > Magnoliopsida > Asparagales > Asparagaceae > Agave > Agave tequilana. The sequence continues at coordinate 140,423 of JAVJIF010032924.1, forward strand.
CGCATAAGGGCTTCAAAAGATCTATTGCAAAAGTGGGTGCCATTATCACTGATGATAGCACGAGGGGTTCCGAAGCGGGAAAAAATGTTCTCTCTCAAAAATTTTATGACAACTTTGTTATCATTAGTTTTACAAGGAATGGCTTCTACCCACTTGGACACGTAGTCCACAGCAACCAATATGTATGGTTCCCAATGAGTTAGGAAATGGACCCATAAAGTCGATGCCCCAAACATCAAAGAGTTCTATTTCTAGAATCGGGTTGAGGGGCATCATATTTCGATGTGAGATCCTACCTACCATTTGGCATCTAGGGCACGTCTTGCAATAATCATAGGCATCCTTGAACAGAGTGGGCCAATAAAACCCGCTTTGTAGCACCTTTTCAGCAGTCTTGCGGGAACCAAAGTGTCCACCGCATGCAAGTTCGTGACAGAAGGACAGAACACTCCTAACCTCCTCATCGGGAATGCATCTCCTAATAATTTGGTCGGAACAGTACTTGAAAAGATACGGTTCCTCCCAAAAGAAATACCGGACTTGGATAAGAACCGGTAAACTTCATTTTTGGACCAATGAGACGGAGTTTGGTTTGTGACTAAGTAATTCACTATATCAGCAAACCAAGGTTCCCTAGAGATAGCTAAGATATGTTCATCAGGAAAATCCTCATTGATGGGTAATTCGTTGCATGGAGAATTGGGAATCCGTGAGAGATGGTCAGCAACGACATTTTCTACACCTTTCTTGTCTCGAATTTCGAGATCAAATTCTTGAAGAAGGAGGATCTAACGAATGAGTCGGGCCTTGGCATCCTTCTTCATCATGAGATACCTAAGTGCAGAATGATCGGTGAAGATGGTAGTTTTGGACCCTAGTAGGTAGGGACGAAACTTCTCTAAGGCAAACACTACTGCCAAGAATTCCTTCTCGGTCATAGTGTAGTTCAGTTGAGCGTCATTGAGAGTCCTACTAGAGTAGTAGATCACATGCTGCTTGTTATCAATACGTTGTCCTAGGACAGCGCCTATGGCAAAATCAGAAGCATCGCACATAATCTCAAACGGCTTAGACCAATCCGGAGCAGATATGATTGGTGCAGAAATTAGCTCTCTCTAAGCTTCTCCCAAGAAGTGATGCAGTCAGCATCGAACGTGAAGGACACATCCTTAGCTAACAGATTAGTCAAGGGCCTAGCAATTTTGCTAAAATCCTTGATAAATCTACGGTAGAAACCAGCGTGTCCTAGGAAGGATCTAATGTCCTTAACGCATTTGGGCATGGGAAGCTTAGCAATAACCTCGATTTTGGCTCTATCCACTTCTATTCCTTTCTTGGATATTTCATGACCCAAAACAATTCCATGTTTCACCATGAAGTGGCATTTCTCCTAGTTTAGTGTCAAATGTTTTTCAGCACAGCGTTGGAGGACGAGTTAAGATGGTGGAGACATTGAGTGAATGAATCTCCGTAGATGGAGAAATCATCCATGAAGATTTCTAAGAAGCGCTCTACCATATCAGAGAAAAGACTCAACATGCAACGTTGAAACGTTGCTGGGGCATTGCATAAGCCGAATGGCATTCGACGATAAGCAAACGTCCCAAATGGACATGTGAACGTAGTCTTCTCTTGGTCCTCAGGAGCGATAGGGACCTGGTTATAGCCCGAGTAACCGTCCAAAAAGTAGTAGTAGTACTCGTGACCCGCTAAACGTTCAAGCATCTGATCAATGAAGGGAAGTGGAAAATGGTCCTTACGAGTTGCAGCATTCAGTTTCCTATAGTCAATGCAAACTCGAATCTTCGTGGGAAGTCGAATTTGAACCAACTCTTTGTTCTCGTTTTCCACAACGGTGAAACCAGATTTCTTTGGGACCGCGTGGACAGGACTGACCCATTGGCTATCCGAAATGGGATAAATTATTCCATTGTCTAAGAGTTTTATGATTTCAGCATGAACAGCCTCTTGCATAATAGGGTTTAACCTACGCTGCGGGTCTCTCTTGGGTGTGGCGTCTTCATTGAGATGGATGCGGTGTTGAACGATGGTTGAACTTAATCCCTTAATATCAGTCATAGTCCACCCGATGGCTTCCTTATGTTTCCTTAGAATATCTTTCAAATCTTTTTCTTCCCCGTCATTTAAATGAGAGGCAATGATGACGGGAAAGGTCTCTTGTTCGCCTAGATAGGCGTACTTGAGATGCGCAGGAAGGGCTTTCAATTCTAAGGAAGAGGCAGGCTCACTAGAAGGACTAGTCAAATCTGTTGGCTCCATTGTAGGTGAAATTGGGTTTGAAGCCCAATTTATAGCAGAGTCTACCACCTGATCGAGATTAAAGTCATCAGACTCTAACTCGAAGTCAATCTCCATTTCTGATTCAATTCTTCTCCGTGTTCACTTGTCAAGTTCTCAATTTGGTTTACTTCAAAAGTTTGGTCCTCGATGTCACGGGGTTGTTTTCCTAGATGGAAGACATTGACTTCTCTAGTCATGTCTCCAAAGGTTAACCTCATAGACCCATTCCTGCAATTGATGATGGCATTAGCAGTGGCAAGGAATGGTCGACCTAGGATGACCGGAGTTTGAGCCCTACGATTGGAGTTGGACACAGGTTGTGTCTCCAAAACTATGAAATCGACAGGGTATATGAACTCTCCTACCCGAATCAGGACATCGTTAATTTTCCCTTTTGGAACTTTAATAGAACGGTCAGCCAGTTGGATGGTGACTCGAGTTGGACTAAGGTCACCCAACCCGAGTTGTTGATAAACAGAGAATGGAAGCAAGTTGATACTTGCTCCCAAGTCAAGAAGTGCACGACTAATCTCAGCTTGTCCTATTGTGCAGGTAATGGTGGGGCTACCTGGATCTTTGTACTTGACAGGGATAGGACCCGAAAATAGCTCACTAATATTAGTGGCTAGGAAGACTTTCTTAGGAACATTAGTCTTTCTCTTCTTGGTGCATATGTCCTTAAGAAACTTAGCATAGGAAGGAACTTGTTGGATGGCATCAAGAAGTGGCACATTTATCTTCACTTGGTTAAACATCTCGATTATCTTGTCCATGTGCGGGTTTTGCTTGTTGTTTTTCAGCCTATTCGGAAATGGTACTATAGGCTGGTGCACCTGGCTGGCTGACTTGTCTTTTTCAGACTCGTCCGAATTAGAAGAAATTGGATTGGATGAGGTGGAAGCTTGATTGTGGTTGTGCTGAATAGGATTGGTGGGTGTTGACACTTGATTATCAAATTTCTTTCCTGACCTCAATGTATGCACAGCATTACATTGATTGAATGAAGGATCCTCAGCCAGATGAGCTTGTTGGGAGTTCCTCGGATTGGTGATTGGCTGACTAGGCAGGGTACCCTTTTGTCTCTCATTTTGTGGGTTGGCTAGTTGACTCATTTGAACTTCTAGCCTCTGAATGGTTTGCATGAGAGAGTCTTGGTTTTTCATATATCTCTCCATGTTTCTCTCAAAGTCAGTCATTCTTCTTTCCAATTGAGGATTCTGGAAGGAGGATTGTGGAGCTTGGTTAGGAAAGTTCTGTTGATAATTTGGAAAGCTTGGTGGATGGTTGGGAGAATTATTATGGAAATTGGAGAAGTTGGGTTGATGATTGGAAGAATTGTTACCATGATGGAAGTGGTTAGCATGATTGAATCGTGAATTGTCATTGTTGTTCTGGCTCCATGAGAAATTAGGGTGATTTCTCCAGCCGGGATTGTACGTTGGTGCGTAAGGATTGTTGTTCGGCCTTGAAAAAGCCGCATTCATCGGTTCGTGATAGGATTGCTGAGCCTGAAACACTGGGCATTCCTCGAATACATGGTTCATGGCTTGACAGTAAGTGCAGCCCGGGGGTGGAAATTGGTTCGGGCTGACTTGATTGACTGGACTTGGTTCTTTCGTCTCTAGAGCTTCCAGTCTTCTAGCTAAATTAGCTAACTTAGCCTCATTAGCGATGGACGATTCTATGGAGTGGAGACCTCCTTTTGAAGAGATGGAGTTAGGATTCTTAGGGGTCTCACTCGCAGATTCCCATTGGATGATTTTCTCAGCTAAATTTTCATACAAATCCCATCCCTCATCTTCATCTTTCTGCAAGAAACCCCCTTGGCACATACTTTCTAAGAGAGTTTTGGTGGAATAGTCTAAACCGTCATAGAGAATTTGACATTGTCGCCATTTCTCTATTCCATGATGTGGACATTAGACAAGGAGGTCCTTAAAGCATTCAAAGTACCTCCAGAACGGTTCACTAGGCTCTTGCTTGAATTGCATGATCGTCTTCCTAATGAGAGCGGTTTTTTGGATAGGATAGAATTTCTTCAAGAAGACCTTGATGAAACTATCCCAAGATGTGATGGAACCGGCTGCTAAGCTGTAGAGCCACTTTTTTGCTAGGTCTTAAGTGCAAACGGGATAAATCTCAACCTAATAGCATCGTCTACAAGGTGTGGGATTTTCATCATAAGACATACTTCCTCAAATTCTCTTATGAAGAAGTAGGCATCTTCGGACTCTAGACCATGAAATTTGGGGAGTGTGTTGATGAATTGAGGCTTGAGCTCGAAATTGTATTCACCAACCGATGGAAGTGAAATGCACGATGGAAGTGAGGTCCTAATGGGGTAGAACCTATCCTGCAGTGATGTGGATTGAGCCATTACCGGATCTGGTCTTGGTTCAAACTTAGGTGGTGATGTGTTCCTAGTCAACCTAGATGAATTGGGGTCTCTCGACCACACTTGCATACACAAACACAATCACAATCACAACAAGTTCAAACAGCAGTCAACAATAAAAATCAACCAAGCCTAGTCTAAGGTATCCTTGACCTAGACAACTCCTAACTGGTTGATTGTCCACAAGAGGTAGAATGTAGACCTTGACCACAAGCTAATCAGCCAGGTCAGGGCAAGATTGGTGGGAGGTTTTCCGTCAAAAGACGTTCCTTAATTAAGTAACCACCAATCTTCGGGCTTTCGGCCCTCAATCCCTTTCCTTGACACTGATTTTACAGGAGTCAATTTCCAACACTTTTCCTCTTAAGATAATCTCCTATTGAGTTCGAGATGTCCCTAAGGTCAACGTCTATCAAATTTTAATTAGGCTTAGGTTGTGCGTGCTTGGAGATGATTTGTGGGCTAAGGAAGGGTAATGACTTCCCCACCTTATCTTGATTTGGGTTTTGCCCTTAGAATTGATTCGTGCAAGTGTGCAAGATATAGGAAAGTAGCATTCAAAAGCAAAATCACCCAAGAATGTTTCCTAAACTATATGTTATGCATACATACCTTGTCTCCAGCTCTCTTCAACAGTAAAGTAAAAGAATTGAAAAGACTTGTGCTTAGAATGCAAATGTCTAATCAATTTTTAACTTTCAACGAATATTTTACTGTTGACTTAAAAACAGGGATGTTGGATAGAAACACTAGCACAAATATGACATATAAAAACTAAAGTTTTTGCGAGCAATATGTCCTGCAAAACAAAATTTTTAGTAGTCCAAAAAAATTTCAGATTTGCAAAGCAATTTCTTGAAATTCTGTTTCCTACTTTCGAGAGTAGGGGCACAGAATTTTCAAGTCTTCTTGGCAAAGCTTGAATGCTAGATCTTGGTCTTCGAGTCCCTGAAACAAACACACAAAAGTTGTTAAAACAACTACACCGTTCCCTCCCCGGCAACGGCGCCAAAAATTGATTGCTAAAATAAAGAAACAACCAATGAGTTTAAGAATGTACCGTGTAGCTTGTGGCTAACGGGTCGTGTCCACAAGGAGGGATGCGATGGAAGCTTTTCGATGAGTTGCTTAAAAACAAGGAATTTGTGTTCGTTTTTTAGGAAAAAGAGAATGGAAAGAAAAGAGATGAAAAAGAGAAATTTCAACTTTCAGAAAAGGATTTGGAGAAAGTGATTTGTAAAAAGCTTTAAGAGTTGTGATGTTGTTTTATAATATGAAATCAAATCTGGGCTTACTATCTTCCTACTCAATTGTTCATTCTTCTCTTAAAGTATTAAGTCCCTCAAGTTATCATTTGCAAAACTTAAAGTTGCTTTTTTTTTTTAGAAAGCTTTAAGTAAAGCACATAAGATGCAGAAGGGTTGAGTCCTTTTTCTTCAAGAAAGAGTTGGAATCGGATATTAAAACATAAAGCGCGAAGAAGCAAGAATGAATTAAAAACGATTCACAAGAAGTTCAAGAGAGAATGGTGAATTCAACTATCCATACCCATCCTCATGTGCCTTCAAGAACACTTTCAAAAAGAAAGGCTTTTAAGGGAGGCATGCATATGAGTCATCGGGACTTTTTCTTTTAAAAACAGAAGAGAAGAAAACAAAAGAGAGTCGATAGCTAGCCCAGAAAACCTTTTAGTTATCCATGGAAAACGAAGAAAATAACGACATAATATAAAGCATACCGTACTGCAAGTGAAAGAGAAATCGGCCCGACTTTTGTATTGCTGTCACTTCAACCGTCAAGTACAAGCTCTCAGTCCTCTCTCTCACAAGTTTATGAAACTGGACTACAACTTAAAAAGCAAGATTACAAACTTTCTTTCTAGCTAACAATGAACCTAGATTCTAAGAAAATAAGTGCAAAATTTAATCCTAGTCTTCGCCCTTTTCTCTTTGTTGAAACCAGTACTTATAGGCAAAAACCAAAAAGAGAAGATCCTAGGAAGATTGGGGGAATCTCTTGGTCTAATGTATTTCCCGTATCTTCTTCTGATTTTCTTATTTTTGCTTCAAAAGTTGACAAAACAGCCTTTGATTGTGCTTGATTCAGGGAGAATTCTTCTCAACCTTCCTTATATGCCAGATTTTGCCCTGATTTCTTCATCTTGATTCAGGGGGATTCTTCTCAATCTTCCTTATATGCTAAGATTTTTCCCTGATTTCTTCAGCTTGATTCAGGGAGGATTCTTCTCAATCTTCCTTATATGCTAAGATTTTTTTCCTGATTTCTTCATTTCAAATTTATTCTGAATTAATCAGAATTGGGTGGGCTTTTGGCTTTGTTTTCTCTTTTCTTTCATTTAGCACTTGGGCCTACATTTAACAAAGAAAAAGAAGACTATTAATAGGATTTATTAGCTAAAAAGTATGGTAAGGTGACAATGTAAATGCA
>JAVJIF010032925.1:0-233227 GCA_038442645.1 Agave tequilana
ACCCTTCCCCACACTTATTCTCATGCATTGTCCCCAATGTATGAAAGAAATGTATAATGCATGAAATAAAATGGAAAGGAGGAAAGTTACTGATACACTGGGTCAAAAAGACCCATTACCGTTTCATCTACCGGCACCGATTCCAAGAAAGGTTTAAGGCGTTGACCATTTACCTTAAAGTCATTTCCATTCTTGGGGTCACTGATCTCAACTGTGCCGTGTGGAAACACGGTCTTTACAACGAATGGCCCAGTCCATCGTGATTTCAATTTTCCTGGGAAAAGATGAAGCCTAGAATTGTAGAGCAAGACTTTTTGACCAGGGACAAAGGTTTTTCTTATGATGTGCTTGTCATGAAAAATCTTCACTCTATCTTTAGTGATCCTAGCATTTTCATAGGCCTCATTTCTCAATTCCTCTAATTCGGAAATTTGTAATTTCCGAAGGTCACCGGCCTTAGTCAAATCGAAATTCAACTGCTTGATTGCCCATAAGGCTCGGTGCTCTAACTCAACGGGCAAGTGACAAGGTTTGCCATAGACTAACCTATAGGGAGACATTCCTAAATCGTCTTGAAAGCGGTCCTGTAGGCCCATAGAGCATCTACAAGTTTTAAGGACCAATCTTTCCGGTTTTGGTTCACAGTTTTCTCCAATATAAGTTTGACTTGTCTATTTGAAACCTCAACTTGCCCACTGGTTTGAGGATGATATGGTGTGGACAACTTGTGAGTTATGGCATACTTTCGCATAAGGGCTTCAAAAGATCTATTGTAAAAGTGGGTGCCGTTATCACTGATGATAGCACGAGGGGTTCCGAAGCGGGAAAAAATGTTCTCTCTCAAAAACTTTATGACAACTTGTTATCATTAGTTTTACAAGGAATGGCTTCTACCCACTTGGACACGTAGTCCACAGCAACCAATATGTATTGGTTCCCAAATGAGTTAGGAAATGGACCCATAAAGTCGATGCCCCAAACATCAAAGAGTTCTATTTCTAGAATCGGGTTGAGGGGCATCATATTTCGATGTGAGATCCTACCTACCATTTGGCATCTAGGGCACGTCTTGCAATAATCATAGGCATCCTTGAACAGAGTGGGCAATAAAACCCGCTTTGTAGCACCTTTTCAGCAGTCTTGCGGGGACCAAAGTGTCCACCGCATGCAAGTTCGTGACAGAAGGACAGAACACTCCTAACCTCCTCATCGGGAATGCATCTCCTAATAATTTGGTCGGAACAGTATTTGAAAAGATACGGTTCCTCCCAAAAGAAATACCGGACTTGGGATAAGAACCGGTAAACTTCATTTTTGGACCAATGAGACGGAGTTTGGTTTGTGACTAAGTAATTCACTATATCAGCAAACCAAGGTTCCCTAGAGATAGCTAAGATATGGCATCAGGAAAATCCTCATTGATGGGTAATTCGTTGCATGGAGAATTGGGAATCCGTGAGAGATGGTCAGCAACGACATTTTCTACACCTTTCTTGTCTCGAATTTCGAGATCAAATTCTTGAAGAAGTAGGATCCAACGAATGAGTCGGGCCTTGGCATCCTTCTTCATCATAAGATACCTAAGTGCAGAATGATCAGTGAAGATGGTAGTTTTGGACCCTAGTAGGTAGGGACGAAACTTCTCTAAGGCAAACACTACTGCCAAGAATTCCTTCTCGGTCGTAGTGTAGTTCAGTTGAGCGTCATTGAGAGTCCTACTAGAGTAGTAGATCACATGCTGCTTGTTATCAATACGTTGTCCTAGGACAGCGCCTATGGCAAAATCAGAAGCATCGCACATAATCTCAAACGGCTTAGACCAATCCGGAGCAGATATGATTGGTGCAGAAATCAGCTCTCTCTTAAGCTTCTCCCAAGAAGTGATACAGTCAGCATCGAACGTGAAGGACACATCCTTAGCTAACAGATTAGTCAAGGGCCTAGCAATTTTGCTAAAATCCTTGATAAATCTACGGTAGAAACCAGTGTGTCCTAGGAAGGATCTAATGTCCTTAACGCATTTGGGCATGGGAAGCTTAGCAATAACCTCGATTTTGGCTCTATCCACTTCTATTCCTTTCTTGGATATTTCATGACCCAAGACAATTCCATGTTTCACCATGAAGTGGCATTTCTCCCAGTTTAGTGTCAAATGTTTTTCAACACAGCGTTGGAGGACGAGTTCAAGATGGTGGAGACATTGAGTGAATGAATCTCCGTAGATAGAGAAATCATCCATGAAGATTTCTAAGAAGCGCTCTACCATATCAGAGAAAAGACTCAACATGCAACGTTGAAACGTTGCTGGGGCATTGCATAAGCCGAATGGCATTCGACGATAAGCAAACGTCCCAAATAGACATGTGAACGTAGTCTTCTCTTGGTCCTCAGGAGCGATAGGGACCTGGTTATAGCCCGAGTAACCGTCCAAGAAGCAGTAGTACTCGTGACCCGCTAAACGTTCAAGCATCTGATCAATGAAGGGAAGTGAAAAATGGTCCTTACGAGTTGCAGCATTCAGTTTCCTATAGTCAATGCAAACTCGAATCTTTGTGGGAAGTCGAATTTGAACCAACTCTTTGTTCTCGTTTTCCACAACGGTGAAACCAGATTTCTTTGGGACCGCGTGGACAGGACTGACCCATTGGCTATCCGAAATGGGATAAATTATCCCATTGTCTAAGAGTTTTATGATTTCAGCATGAACAGCCTCTTGCATAATAGGGTTTAACCTACGCTGCGGGTCTCTCTTGGGTGTGGTGTCTTCATTGAGATGGATGCGGTGTTGAACGATGGTTGGACTTAATCCCTTAATATCAGTCATAGTCCACCCGATGGCTTCCTTATGTTTCCTTAGAATATCTTTCAAATCTTTTTCTTCCCGTCATTTAAATGAGAGGCAATGATGACGGGAAAGGTCTCTTGTTCGCCTAGATAGGCGTACTTGAGATGCGCAGGAAGGGCTTTCAATTCTAAGGAAGAGGCAGGCTCACTAGAAGGACTAGTCAAATCTGTTGGCTCCATTGTAGGTGAAATTGGGTTTGAAGCCCAATTTACGGCAGAGTCTACCACCTGATCGAGATTAAAGTCATCAGACTCTAACTCGAAGTCAATCTCCATTTTTGATTCCAATTCTTCTCCGTGTTCACTTGTCAAGTTCTCAATTTGGTTTACTTCAAAAGTTTGGTCCTCGATGTCACGGGGTTGTTTTCCTAGATGGAAGACATTGACTTCTCTAGTCATGTCTCCAAAGGTTAACCTCATAGACCCATTCCTGCAATTGATGATGGCATTAGCAGTGGCAAGGAATGGTCGACCTAGGATGACCGGAGTTTGAGCCCTACGATTGGAGTTGGACACAGGTTGTGTCTCCAAAACTATGAAATCGACAGGGTATATGAACTCTCCTACCCGAATCAGGACATCGTTAATTTCCCCTTTTGGAACTTTAACAGAACGGTCAGCCAGTGGATGGTGACTCGAGTTGGACTAAGGTCACCCAACCCGAGTTGTTGATAAACAGAGAATGGAAGCAAGTTGATACTTGCTCCCAAGTCAAGAAGTGCACGACTAATCTCGGCTTGTCCTATTGTGCAGGCAATGGTGGGGCTACCTGGATCTTTGTACTTGACAGGGATAGGACCCGAAAATAGCTCACTAATATTAGTGGCTAGGAAGACTTTCTTAGGAACATTAGTCTTTCTCTTCTTGGTGCACATGTCCTTAAGAAACTTAGCATAGGAAGGAACTTGTTGGATGGCATCAAGAAGTGGCACATTTATCTTCACTTGGTTAAACATCTCGATTATCTTGTCCATGTGCGGGTTTTGCTTGTTGTTTTTCAGCCTATTCGGAAATGGTACTATAGGCTGGTGCACCTGGCTGGCTGACTTGTCTTTTTCAGACTCGTCGGAATTAGAAGAAATTGGATTGGATGAGGTGGAAGCTTGATTGTGATTGTGCTGAATAGGATTGGTGGGTGTTGACACTTGATTATCAAATTTCTTTCCTGACCTCAATGTATGCACAGCATTACATTGATTGAATGAAGGATCCTCAGCCAGATGAGCTTGTTGGGAGTTCCTTGGATTGGTGATTGGCTGACTAGGCAGGGTACCCTTTTGTCTCTCATTTTGTGGGTTAGCCAGTTGACTCATTTGAACTTCTAGCCTCTGAATGGTTTGCATGAGAGAGTCTTGGTTTTTCATACATCTCTCCATGTTTCTCTCAAAGTCAGTCATTCTTCTTTCCAATTGAGGATTCTGGAAGGAGGATTGTGGAGCTTGGTTAGGAAAGTTCTGTTGATAATTTGGAAGGCTTGGTGGATGGTTTGGAGAATTATTTGGAAATTGGAGAAGTTGGGTTGATGATTGGAAGAATTATTACCATGATGGAAGTGGTTAGCATGATTGAATCGTGAATTGTCATTGTTGTTCTGGTTTCATGAGAAATTAGGGTGATTTCTCCAGCCGGGATTGTACGTTGGTGCGTAAGGATTGTTGTTCGGCCTTGAAAAAGCCGCATTCATCGGTTCGTGATAGGATTGCTGAGCCTGAAACACTGGGCATTCCTCGAATACATGGTTCATGGCTTGACAGTAAGTGCAGCCCGGGGGTGGAAATTGGTTCGGGCTGACTTGATTGACTGGACTTGGTTCTTTCGTCTCTAGAGCTTCCAGTCTTCTAGCTAAATTAGCTAACTTAGCCTCATTAGCGATGGACGATTCTATGGAGTGGAGACCTCCTTTTGAAGAGATGGAGTTAGGATTCTTAGGGGTCTCACTCGCAGATTCCCATTGGATGGTTTTCTCAGCTAAATTTTCATACAAATCCCATCCCTCATCTTCATCTTTCTGCAAGAAACCCCCTTGGCACATACTTTCTAAGAGGGTTTGGTGGAATAGTCTAAACGTCATAGAGAATTTGTCATTGTCGCCATTTCTCTATTCCATGATGTGGACATTGGACAAGGAGGTCCTTAAAGCGTTCAAAGTACCTCCAGAACGGTTCACTAGGCTCTTGCTTGAATTGCATGATCGTCTTCCTAATGAGAGCGGTTTTATGGATAGGATAGAATTTCTTCAAGAAGACCTTGATGAAACTATCCCAAGATGTGATAGAACCGGCTGCTAAGCTGTAGAGCCACTTTTTTGCTAGGTCCTTAAGTGCAAACAGGATAAATCTCAACCTAATAGCATCGTCTACAAGGTGTGGGATTTTCATCATAAGACATACTTCCTCAAATTCTCTTATGAAGAAGTAGGCATCTTCGGACTCTAGACCATGAAATTTGGGGAGTGTGTTGATGAATTGAGGCTTGAGCTCGAAATTGTAGTCACCAACCGATGGAAGTGAAATGCACGATGGAAGTGAGGTCCTAATGGGGTAGAACCTATCCTGCAGTGATGTGGATTGAGCCATTACCGGATCTGGTCTTGGTTCAAACTTAGGTGGTGATGTGTTCCTAGTCAACCTAGATGAATTGGGGTCTCTCGACCACACTTGCATACACAAACACAATCACAATCACAACAAGTTCAAACAGCAGTCAACAATAAAAATCAACCAAGCCTAGTCTAAGGTATCCTTGACCTAGACAACTCCTAACTGGTTGATTGTCCACAAGAGGTAGAATGTAGACCTTGACCACAAGCTAATCAGCCAGGTCAGGGCAAGATTGGTGGGAGGTTTTCCGTCAAAAGACGTTCCTTAATTAAGTAACCACCAATCTTCGGGCTTTCGGCCCTCAATCCCTTTCCTTGACACTGATTTTACAGGAGTCAATTTCCAACACTTTTCCTCTTTAAGATAATCTCCTATTGAGTTCGAGATGTCCCTAAGGCCAACGTCTATCAAATTTTAATTAGGCTTAGGTTGTGCGTGCTTGGAGATGGTTTGTGGGCTAAGGAAGGGTAATGACTTCCCCACCTAATCTTGATTTGGGTTTTGCCCTTAAATTGATTCGTGCAAGTGTGCAAGATATAGGAAAGTAGCATTCAAAAGCAAAATCACCCAAGAATGTTTCCTAAACTATATGCTATGCATACATACCTTGTCTCCAGCTCTCTTCAATAGTAAAGTAAAAGAATTGAAAAGACTTGTGCCTAGAATGCAAATGTCTAATCAATTTTTAACTTTCAACGAATATTTTACTGTTGACTTAAAAAAAACAGGGATGTTGGATAGAAACACTAGCACAAATATGACATATAAAAACTAAAGTTTTTGCGAGCAATATGTCCTGCAAAACAAAGTTTTTAGTAGTCCCAAAAAAATTTCAGATTTGCAAAGCAATTTCTTGAAATTCTGTTTCCTACTTTCGAGAGTAGGGGCACAGAATTTTCAAGTCTTCTTGGCAAAGCTTGAATGCTAGATCTTGGTCTTCGAGTCCCTGAAACAAACACATAAAAGTTGTTAAAAAAACTACACCGTTCCCTCCCCGGCAACGGCGCCAAAATTTGATTGCTAAAATAAAGAAACAACCAATGAGTTTAAGAATGTACCGTGTAGCTTGTGGCTAACGGGTCGTGTCCACAAGGAGGGATGCGATGGAAGCTTTTCGATGAGTTGCTTAAAAACAAGGAATTGTGTTCGTTTTTTAGGAAAAAGAGAATGGAAAGAAAAGAGATGAAAAAGAGAAATTTCAACTTTCAGAAAAGGATTTGGAGAAGGTGATTTGTAAAAAGCTTTAAGAGTTGTGATGTTGTTTTATAATATGAAATCAAATCTGGGCTTACTATCTTCCTACTCAATTGTTCATTCTTCTCTTAAAGTATTAAGTCCCTCAAGTTATTATTTGCAAAACTTAAAGTTGCTTTTTTTTTAGAAAGCTTTAAGTAAAGCACATAAGATGCAGAAGGGTTGAGTCCTTTTTCTTCAAGAAAGAGTTGGAATCGGATATTAAAACATAAAGCGCGAAGAAGCAAGAATGAATTAAAAACGATTCACAAGAAGTTCAAGAGAGAATGGTGAATTCAACTATCCATACCCATCCTCATGTGCCTTCAAGAACACTTTCAAAAAGAAAGGCTTTTAAGGGAGGCATGCATATGAGTCATCGGGACTTTTTCTTTTAAAAACAGAAGAGAAGAAAACAAAAGAGAGTCGATAGCTAGCCCAGAAAACCTTTTAGTTATCCATGGAAAACGAAGAAAACAACGACATAATATAAAGCATACCGTACTGCAAGTGAAAGAGAAATCGGCCCGACTTTTGTATTGCTGTCACTTCAACCGTCAAGTACAAGCTCTCAGTCCTCTCTCTCACAAGTTTATGAAACTGGACTACAACTTAAAAAGCAAGATTACAACTTTCTTTCTAGCTAACAATGAACCTAGATCCTAAGAAAATAAGTGCAAAATTTAATCCTAGTCTTCGCCCTTTTCTCTTTGTTGAAACCAGTATTTATAGGCAAAAACCTGAAAGAGAAGATCCCAGGAAGATTGGGGGAATCTCTTGGTCTGATGTATTTCCCGTATCTTCTTCTGATTTTCTTATTTTTGCTTCAAAAGTTGACAAAACAGCCTTTGATTGTGCTTGATTCAGGGAGGATTCTTCTCAACCTTCCTTATATGCCAAGATTTTGCCCTGATTTCTTCATCTTGATTCAGGGAGGATTCTTCTCAATCTTCCTTATATGCTAAGATTTTTCCCTGATTTCTTCAGCTTGATTCAGGGAGGATTCTTCTCAATCTTCCTTATATGCTAAGATTTTTCCCTGATTTCTTCATTTCAAATTTATTCTGAATTAATCAGAATTGGGTGGGCTTTTGGGCTTTGTTTTTCTCTTTTCTTTCATTTAGCACTTGGGCCTACATTTAACAAAGAAAAAGAAGACTATTAATAGGATTTATTAGCTAAAAAGTATGGTAAGGTGACAATGTAAATGCAATATATGTGACTAATCAATCACCTTTAGTGTGGCTTTTTACCGTGATGTCATCAATATAACATTCCACCATTTTACGTATTTGCTGATGAAAAATGGCGTTCATGGCCCTTTGGTATGTTGCCCCTGCATTTTTCAGTCCGAAGGGCATGACGGTATAGCAATAAACCCCCAATGGTGTCCTGAAGGAGGTGTGCTTTTCATCGTCAGGATACATTTTGATTTGATTGTATCCTGAGAATCCATCCATGAAGGACATTCGCTCGAATCCGCAAGTATTGTCAATCATAACGTCTGTGATTGGCAATGGGAATTCGTCTTTGGGACAAGCCTCATTTAGATCACGGAAGTCGATGCAGATCCGGATCTTCCCGTTCTTCTTGGAGACGGGGACGATGTTGGCTACCCAGTCGGGATGTTGTTCTTCCCTAATGAAGCCAGAATCAATAAGTTTTCTGACTTCTGATTGAATTGCCTCCATTATTTCTGGGCGAAACCGTCGCTGCTGTTGTTTGACAGGCTTTACGTCCGGATTGATGTTGAGGCGGTGCATAGCCACTTGAGGATCAAGTCCTGGCATGTCCTCATAATTCCAGGCGAAGACGTCTATATACTCTTGTACAAGAGATATTAGATCTTTCTTCTCCGAAGGTGACAGGCCGTCACTTATGAAGATGGGCTTAGGGTTAGCCTCATCTCCTAGGTTGATCTGAACAATCTTATCTTCTGTGGGTGGCTCGCGCTGTTCAAAGCGGGTGTCCTAAAGAGCATTTAAATCGGATTGGATCATTTCTTCATCTCCATCTTCGAGGTGGCTTGTCGAAACTATGTTCACTGAAAGTTCCTTGAAGATGTTGCCGACACTGACATCTGACTCCCAGGATGATGTGTCTGAAGAATAATTGTTGCTCGACGATTCTTGAGAATCGGAGGCTGATGGAACGGAGTTGATACATAGCCCACCCCTGGCGTGTCCGATGATAATAATCAGGGGTCTTTCCTCTTGGCACAAAGGATTGAAGCAACGTCCTCCTTCCTTTGCCGAAGTTCAACCTGGGTCTGTCGGTTAGATCGTACCCCATGCACTTCATCATTTTGAGTGCTTTTGGTTCATAATGATCGAACTGAGGTGATTCCTCCTCGCCTTCCGATTCGTCGCGGGGCGTTGGTTCAGACGAGATTCGCCCAAAGAGAATTGGTTTTTGGCCTTTCCGTCTCGCTGGAACCATGAATATAGATTCTTGCGCATTATCATTGTCTTGGTATGTCTCGAAGGACGATTTCACTGGTACATGCAATGATGTCAAGGCGCCCATTGCCGACCAGAGATCGTCATCTATATCAGTGCTAGTGTCTGACGGTATTGAATCAGAAGCACACGCAGAAAAATACGCAAAATCTAAATTTTCATTAATATACCAACCGCCTACATCATCGGTGGTATTATCGACATCGGGTTTATTAGTGCCCGTTACAAGTGGTTCTAACTCCCACAGGCACTCTTCTTTCTCAAGCTCAGTGTCAGCCTCATTACCAGAGTCTGGCTCTTCTGGTTGTGGGGCTTCATCCGTTTCCACCGGATCTTGGTACAGCAAAGAGTCGGTGAAATAATTCTCGACCCCTTTGAACGGATGCCTTTCGGCAATCAACGTCTGCACATTTCCACCCCCGTCAATATACTTCATGACTTGGTGGAGAGTGGAGGGAACGATGGAGTTGCGGTGAATCCACGGTCGTCCCAGCAACAGATTGTAGGAAGTGTCGGCATCGATGATGTAGCATGTCACCTCCGACTTGAGGCTTCCAATCTGACACTTGAGCTTGATCTTCCCCATCGGACGGGTCTGGTTGGCATTGAACCCATAGATAGTCGTCTGGGTAGGGCTCAAACGATGGGTAGGAATACCGAGATGTTGCATGACCCGGCGAGGCATGATGCTCAACGCGGACCCTGGATCTACCTGGATGCGGTTCACCTCAGACGATCCGATATACCCTGTGAAGTACAGGGGTCGATCATGCTTCCCTTTCACCTACATATCATCTGCCGTGAAGGTGATGCAGGGGGCATTCTGGGAGGTGTGGAGGCAATGCTCTACATCTTCCTCCTTCGGCACCTGGGTCATGAAGACCTCAGCATTTACCAGAGCTTCTTGCAGAGCTTCCCTGGTCGACTTTGATAGTCTAAGAAGTTCATACAAGGTAATGCGTGCCGGAATGTTGGCCAACTGAGCCAGGACATCAAAGCGGTAAGGTGGCGTAGATCCTTCCGTAATGCCCTTTTGAAGGGCTCGAGAAAATCGAGTCCCCTTCTGCTTCTCCACAGGTGGCTTTGTGGAGGGCCTGACTGGCTCCGCAGCTGGTTGTGGAGGGACTTCTGCCGTTTCGCCGTACTGTTTCAAGTACGCCTGTCCTGAACGGGTTCCCGCCATCGGTTGGTTGGGCTCTGCGGCCAGGACTATCGTTTCCTCCTCTGAGTCGGTCAGTGAAGGGATATCAGTCTCCGCTTCTCGAGAGAAGGCACCTACCACATTGCAGGATAAGGCTTTTGCCTTGCCTTTGGATTTCCTGTTGGTCATAGTAGTCCATTGCTGTTCATTGACAAGGTCAGGGTGGACCCACATAATTTCCCCTTGAGGTGTAGGGACGGGTACCAAGCCTTTCTCTTGCTGCTGGTGAGGGTCTGTGTTGACCACTCTCAGCTCTCCTCTTGGGATAGGAGCTACCCCGCAGGCGTAGGAGGTTGTCTCCCGAACTGGAGAACTGACGTCACATTAGCCGTCACCTTCTTCTGCTCTGGTCGGAGTTTTAACACCTCCGCGTCAATCAGAGCTTGAAGGACGTTCTTGAAGACGTAGCAGCTTTTGGTAGGATGTCCCAACATTCTGTGGTACATGCAGTAGTTGGGATTGTCGGTCTTGCCGACTTCCTCTAGGCGTCGAGCTTCAGGGAGCTTCAGTCGGTTGCTCTTGTTGAGTAGTTTAAAGAGCGAATCGACATGTTCCTCCTTGAAGGAATATTGTTTGTTGGTGCGTGGCTGGCTTGAAGAGTCACTCGCCTTGCCTGTTTGAGGTTTGGCGGGAGATTTAGTCTCCGTGGCCAAATTATCCTTCCGCTTTGTTTGGAGGGATGTGTCCGGCGCACGCCTTGTCGACCTTTCCGGCTTAGGCTTACCTTCCTCCGCTCGGACGCGGGCGACAATCTCCTCAGCCTGTTCACCTTGTTGGACTAATTGCTTCCAGGTGCGGCTTTCAGCAACTCCTATTTGAGCAAGGAGTGAGGTTTGGAGATTGTGGCGGCATGTTTCCACCAGGGTGGCCTGGGTCATACCGCTTGGACACCGGAGTGCCATGTTCCGAAATCTTTCCACGAAAGATTTGACAGACTCCCCTCTCCGCTGTTTGGTAGCTAGAAGGGTAGGCATTGTGACCTCCGAGTCATCTTCGAAGAAGCGTGTTAAGAACAGCTTCTCCAGATCGCCCCAGTTCTTGATAGAACCTTCTAGGAGCTTCATAAACCATTCAAAGGCTAACCCTTTCAGGGTGCCAATGAACAGGCGCGCCAAAATAGCATCATTATCCACTACATTCCCGGTCTGGGATTTGAAGTAGTAGATGTGCTGGTTGGGGGACCCCTTCCCGTCAAATGCTTGGAGGGTTGGAGCCTTGAACTTAGGAGGGTACGGGACTGAATCCCACTCAGCCGGATAGGGCCGGACCACTCCCGCTTCTTGGAGGCCTTTACGGTTGGTAAGGGCCTCGAGGCGCTGCTCCAGTTGACTCATTCTTTTAGCATGAGCCTTTTCTGGGTCTTGCGACGAAGATTTGGACGAATTCGAAGTAGATTGCCGCGCCTCTTCAGAAGGTTCGGAAGATGAGCTTTCTCCCTTTCTCCCTTTGCCCTTCGACCTCCTAGGAGGAGATCTCATCCTGTCTTCAAGCAACTGCGCAAGCGCCTGCTTGATGGAGTCGATAGATGCCTGTTGAGAAAGGATCATATCCATTTGCGCCTTCTGGATCTGCTCCAAACGTTTCGTCGTCTCGTCAGGAGTGCCTGTCATGTAAGCAGAGGCCTCCTTCTTGACGGAAGAGTTCGATGCCCTAGATTCCACTACGGCGGAGTGAGAATCGTTCACTTCAACGCCGTGGGCTAAGGCAATATAGTCAATTGGGGGAATGGCCCCCGTCCGGGTACGAGTGTGTCGATACACCCCTTCCGGTTCAGAGTCAGACTCGGACTCATCTGAGCCGACTGCAATTTGTTTTCCCTTGCTCCTGCATGTCATATTTGCAGTGAGCTCCGGGTACTCAACGTCAGAGAAGGTCCTCCTTCTGTGGGAGCGTCTTCTTTTAGCTGACGGAGGAATCAGGGTCAGCTGTCTGACCAAAGACTGCTGGTGTACGCCTGATCCGCAACGACACTCCGAGAGCATGGAGATGAGCCGTTGGCAGCAGCATGACGAAGTGACCTGATTGGCACTTCTTTTCTTCGTCAGATAATCCCTCAAATCCATGGGAGGGGGATTGAAAAGATTAGCTTCGCAACGTCGAAGACGGGAGACATCCATGTGCTGCACAGTCTGGACGCAGACTTCAGGGACGCGGTTTTCGCGTCGCGGCTGTGGAAAGCGCGTCTGGCGTCTCTGTTGAGATGAGACACGAGTGTCGCGTTGTTGTTTGGTGCGTCGGAGCAGAGACGCTTGAGAGAGGGTGGGCTGTTGGGCCCCTCGTCTCTGGGCGCGTGCTTCCTGCGTTTGACGAGACGCAGAAGCTTCGTCTTGGCGCTTGGTAAGTTGGTCCTCAGAGGACTCAACTTGAGGAGTTGCGCGTTTGGGCCGCCAGACGCGGATTTCACGTACTGGACGTGGCGCAGGCAAGGCACGAGATTGTACGTCGCGTCTAGCCTCAGTTGGACAACCGACGGTTCCAACTTGCAGCTGACGCGCACGTCTCCTCTGCCGACGCTCAGCGTTTCGATTGCGTCGAGGAGGTAGAGAGAGACCAACGACATCCTGATGCTGGACACCAGGGATTTTGACCACGCGGGTCTCCTGAGAGACGCTGACGCGGGTGTTCTGTGCGACGCGGTTGGTCGCAAAGGCAGATGTGCCTGGGACCACGCGGGCCTTCTGAGAGGCGTTGACGCGCGTCTCTTGCTTGGCACAGTCGGCAGCAGGGGAGCTCGAGAGAGCCACAGATCGGGACTCGAGGCCATTCCCCGTTGAGACCCGGCGGCAGACGCGGGTCTTTGGGCTCTTGGAGCCAGAAGAGAGGAACTCTTCGTACTTCGCCTGGTCGAACTCGACAACGAGCGATTCGACCATCTTTCCCTCATGGTGGACGTCATCTTGCGCCACTACCTGTTCGTCAGTAACGAAAGTTGTCCCCAGCGGAGTCGCCATCTCTTGTATGACCCGGGAAAGGAGAGAGACAGGAATATTGCAGTAAAAGTTTTCCTTGAATCAAATGAAAAGGATTACAACAACAACTGTTCCTTCCGGTTACAAGGGAGGGAGGATATTGAATCTTGAATCCCCCCTTTGTTTAAGGCTGGGTTCTTCGTGTGGCGGTGGAGAGTGAATCTTGTTCTCCGTTGACCGGATGACCGTCCTTCAGGGATCTCCTCTTCGGCCGGTAGAAAGAGTAACTCAGCTCCGTCTACCAAAACTCTAAAAGAGAAGGTAAGCGAAGAGTAACTTGTACGCAGCAAGCTAGCTTGAAGAGTCGAGTTCTCTCTCTGTTGATGATCTCTCCGTTGTCCTCTTCTCCTTCTTTTTGATTGCCAAAAGTCCGACCTCTTCTTCATAGCGATGGGGCTATTTATAGAGGTCTTAGGGGGTGAACGTGCCCCCTAAAAGCGCTCCACAATGAGGGGCCACTTCCCGCTGCTTGTGCGGTGACTGGCCCCGTAATCCGGGTGGTTACAACTGAGGCGCGGGTCTAGCCAACGCGCCTTGATGCTGAGACGCGGGTGTCGAGCCAACGCGCCTTCATGCTGAGACGCGGGTGTCGAGCCAACGCGCCTTGATGCTGAGACGCGGGTGTCGAGCCAACGCGCCTTGATGCTGAGACGCGGGTGTCGAGCCAATGCGCCTTGATGCTGAGACGCGGGTGATAGTCCCTCGCGTCTAGAGCTTTTCAATGGCTTGTCCTTTAGTAACTTTTGGACAGCCTACACCGTCCAGAGAGCTCTGCTCTCTGGAAAGGCCCCGGTCGACCGGACGGTCGATCGGACAGAGAGCCTGCTCTTTGTATCCAGGCCATGGTCGACCGGGCTGGTCGACCGAGGCTCCAACGGTCAGATTTTTGACCGTTGGCGGTCGACCGGGCCGGTCGACTGACAGCCGTCAAGGCTGCTGATTTGGCCCCAATGGCTAGTTTTTGAGAAGCCTATTTAAAAGGGCTTCCTTGGGCTATTTTAGATAAGATTTTTAGAGAGTTTTAAAGATAGTTTTTCCTACTCTATTAAGAGGTTTTCTCCACTTATTTGAGAGCAAATATTTTCAATTAAAAGGGAAGTTTATCGAGAGTGTTTGCAAAGTGATTTCTTGTGTTTTCCTCCACACATTCCATCCTAGTTTTCTCACACAAATACTTGAGCTATCTATTGCTATATCTACCTATAGGGATCTTTGTTGTGAGAGGATTTTAGGTGATCAAAGTGTTGTGATCACCAAAGTTCTACTTTGTACTTTGAGGAGGCGAACGTGTGTGTTCGCATTGTTCCGGGTTCTAGTGGGAACTCGGTGTTTGAGGTGCGGCCTCGGCGAGCTAGTGGGCTTGCGGTGTATTCTTGTGGGAACAAGAGAGGGACTAGAGAGTCCAAAGAGCTTGTAGGCGTTACGGCACCAAGTGATCCGATGGGATCGATTTTAGTGAAAATTCTTCATAGTGTTGAAGGCGGGGACGTAGAGCAAGTGTGCTCGAACCTCGAAACAAATCTCCCGTGTTTGTGATTGCTCTCTCTCTCTCTATCTCTTACTTGTCTTTATATCTTGCATGCTAATATTGTCTTTATCTTTATATGCTTGATATGTTGTGTGCATAATTGTTATATGCTTGGGGATTGTTTACTAACACTTGTATTCAACCAAGAGAGCCAACGCGGCACCTCAACTCTTATTTAGAGGAATCTTGAGGAGTTAGTCCAGAGTCCTTCACGAGGAATCCGGCTACACTCTTGTGTTATACGTGGTGTTTAGTTCAAGTAGTTTTAGTTTGCATTAAATAAGTTTTAATTCCGCATTAATTGACCATTAGATTAGTTAGTCACCTATTCACCCCCCCTCTAGGTGATTACAAGTGGTATCGAGCCAAGTGCTCTTGATTTGGGGCTTACAAACTAGAATTAAAGATTCTCATTTATAGCTAATCACAATACTTGTTCACACACCATGGATTTAATGTCACCTCCCACCTTTGACATCCTTAACATCCAAACTTGGAAGGTTAAGATGTCTATGTACCTTAAAGGCCTAGGCATTCATGTTTATCTTGCTACTATTAAAGATTCATATGTTAATAATAGCAAATATATTGAGGCTAACTCAAAAGCCATTCATGCTTTGAAGAGTACCCTAAACAATGATTATTTATGTAGGGTTGCTAATATTGACTCGGCTTTTATAGTTTGGAACACCATCATCTCTCTTGGCGAAAATGAACAATATTATGTAGGAAGCGACTCGGATGTTGGAAGTGACGCTTCAAACGTGTGCTACATGGTCCAAGGGGATAACCCTCTTGAGGTAAATACCGAATCTCAGGTAGAAGAAGATGTTGACATGACTTATGATGAGCTTACTTCATTTTGTCAACAACTACTTGAAAAATATGACATGCTTAAAAAGGATAATAAGAAAGTGAAAAATAAAATTAATTGCATGTTAAAAGAAAAGGATTCTTTTCAAACTAGATTTGAAAATGTTTTAAAAGAAAATGAGTCTTTTAAAAATAAAATTGCAAGCTTTGAAAAAGATAATGAAAGTTTGAAAAATGAAAATGTTTCCTTGTTTTCTAAATTGAATGATCTTTGTGAAGGAAACACTTCTTTGAAAAATAAAATTGTTTTGGTGAAAAAACAAAAAGAAGTTGCTTTGAATGAAACAACTCTTTAAAAAGAAAAATTGTTGAAAAAGAAAAAATGTTTCTAAAAAGAATAAAAAAAATGATTCTCATTCTCATCATGCTTTACACGCTATCATTGATAAAAATGAAATTAAATTTTTAAAAAATAGAATTGACAGTTTAAGCTCAACTTTGAGCAATTGTGCATTTAGCCATAAAAGATTGGAATCCTTGTTTCAAAAGAAACAAGTTCCCCATGTTTATGCACAACACCCACAACATGCATATGCACACTTTGCACGTCATGATCACACTCATACACCTATGCATCCTAGAGTGTACAAGTATACACATTGTGGCCGTAAAGGCCATTTAGCAAAATTTTTTTATGATAAGATAAATGCTTTAAATTTTGTTAATAAGAATGTTTGGGTTCCTTACAATGCTAACCCTCAAGGACCCAAAAGAAAATGGGTACCAAAATCCCCACCTTGTGCTTTTTATGTATGTGCGGGCTCTCACAAAACGTGAGAGGGATGGTGCCTTGGTAGTGGATGCACATGGACTTAATGGACACACATTTGATGCACCGCTATCAAGGAGCTTTGGTGGGACAACCACCATGTTTTGGAGATTTGGAGTATAGTTCATGTGTTGGTAACTATCTCTAAAACTCCTAGTTTATTTACATGCTTTTACATATATGATATTATCTAGCATGTTCATGTTTTATTTTGTACTTCATGAGGTATATAACTTGTTTAAATGTAGTCTTTATAAAAACTTGGAAATATACTTGTACAAGTAGTGAGCAACATTTGATCATATACCTTTACACTTCATTGTTCATTTGTACTCACTATATGCACATGTATAGCCTAGTTTTGATGATTTCCTCATTTACACTTGTTTTGCCTATTTTCATGTTTTACTTCATGTATATGTATTTTGTATTCAAATCTAATAAATATACATGTATACCCCTTGAGTCATTTGTTGGCCCAAGAGGTTACACTCTCCATTTGTTTTTGGTTTTGATGATGACAAACCAAATATGAGCTATTTGGTACTAATAAGTTTGTTAAGATGAGTTTCAGGTTTGTACCAATTTTGGAGGCCATTACTTGCTATTGCAACATCTTCTAGGTTCATGAGCTATGAAGGCATAGTGCACATCAAGGAAGGATCATAAAAGAAGAAGGCTCTAGCAAGGATAGCATGGCTCAAAGATTTGAAGATTGCTATGCATATTTTATTTTTAGTTTTATAGTTTAGAAGTTTGTTAAAGAATAGTGGATAGGTTTGAAGCTCTATCACACACGTTTTTGCGCACATGTTCAATCCAAAATGTTTTCCTATAATTTATACAAAAATATTTTGCATACAAGATTTTGCCTACAGATATATATTTATGTTTTATACTAATCCCTGTTCAAAAGTATTTTTATCAAAATCTTAATCTTTTCTTAAATTCCTTCAAAGTTTGATTTTTGACCAGTTCCGGTCGACCGGCCGGTCGACCGAATCTGTGTCAGGATATACCGGTCGACCGTCCCAGTCGACCGAGGTTCTGGCAGATGCACGTATCCGTGTGCATGTCTGTCGGTCGACCGACACGGTCGACCGGACTATAGTTTTTGCTCTCTGGTTTTTCCGGTCGACCGGGTCGGTCGACCGAATGCCTGTAACGGTCAAAATTTTGAACTAGCGGTCGACCGCACCAGTCGACCGAGCTAGCCGTTGAACAGTAACGGGCAGTTTTTAAAGAGCTGTTTATTTTTGTCTTTTTGTGTTTAAAATTAGTTTAATTAATATATTCTGAACTAATTGCCTCCTAAACTTCAGTAATTATGTTTTATCCCTAAATCCTAGCCCTCTCCTATAAATAGGGTGTTTGGGGAGAGATTTGTTACAACAATTAATGCTACAAAATTCAAAAGTTTAAGGCTTTCAAAAGTTCTTGGTTTTTGTGCTAAATTCTCTCAATTTTCTGAAGGGTTTTCAAAAGTTTTTCTCTGATTTCAATTTCTTTTCCTTACACACAAAAGAACTTCAATTCTACTCATTATTCTCTAAGGACCTTTGTAAGGGAAGAGATTTTTGAAAGAGAGAGTTTGTGGTCTTGTGACTACTCAGAGATTCTTGTGATTGTAATTGTGGAGTTGGGTACTCCGATTGTAATTGTTCTTTGTGATAGTGGAAGTAGCTAGAATCCTTCTGGGGAAGGCGGGGAGTAGAGCTGGGTGCTCGAACCTCGATAACATATCCTTGTGTTTGCGATTGGTTTACTTTACTATACTTGCTCTTATTCTTGCTCATCATAATCATTGTCATATTTACTTGCTTGCATTCATCTTGTGAATCTTAATTGGTAATTGTTGTAGCTTTAAATTTTTAATTTGCCCTTTGATTAGCATTGTCACCTATTCACCCCCCCTCTAGGTGACTTTTCAATTGGTATCAGAGCTTGGACTCTAGGTTTGGCTTAACATCCATAGAGAGATCCTTAAAACTTGCTAATCAACATTTTCATTTCATTCATTCATCACTAGTAAACATGGCCGACAACATTAAATCCCCACCTAAATTTGATGGACTCAATTTCCCAATTTGGAAGGTTAGGATGACTATATTTTTGCAATCTTTGGGTAGCTTAGTAGCCAAGTCCTTGACCAAACCCTATGAAGCACCCGATGGTGATGAGAGCACTTGGACCGACCTTGACTTTAAACTATATGAGGCTAACTCCAAGGCCCAAAACTCCCTATTAACCGCCTTGAATGAGGATGACCTTACACGGGTAATTCATTGCCAATCCGCCTATGAGATTTGGCAACACTTATTGGTCACACACGAGGGGACTTCACAAGTCAAGAGAGCTAAGATAGATCTCTTGAGGTCCCAATATGAGTCATTTAAAATGCTTGATGATGAGTCTATTGATAGTATGGCTACAAGGTTTACTAAAATCACTAATGGTCTTTCTTCCTTAGGTGATGACATCTCCAACGATCAAAAGGTGCGGAAAGTAATTCGGGCTCTTCCTTCATCATGGGAGATCAAGGCCACCACCTTGAAGGAGTTGAACGACAAGGACGAGATGGACCTTATTAGTCTCATTGGGAACCTAAAGACCCATGAGATGGAGAAGAAGGCAAGAGAAGAGGCCACTACTTCAAAGAAGAAATCCATAGCCTTCAAGACTTCATCCACCAATGATGACGATGAAGATGACGAAGAAGAAGATGAGGAGCTTACTCTACTTGTTCGCAACGTCAAGAGGATGTACTGGAAGAACAAACTCAACTTCCGGAGAAAATTTGAAGGCAAAGAGGAGCGGAGGATCATATGCTACAATTGCCGCAAACCCGGACATATCATGGCGGATTGTCCGTAGTTCAAGAAGAAAATGACTTCCTCCTTCAAGCCAAAGAAGCCGGAGGAAAAGAAAGCTTACAAAGCTACGTGGGATTCGGAAAGCGAGTCCGAAGAGGAGGTGGATCAAGCTAATATGTGTTTCATGGCAAACACACCCAAGGTAACCCCTCAATCCCTTGATGATGAAGATGATGATGTAAGTAAGGAAGTTCTAGTGCATGCTTTTGTAGAACTTTCTGAAACTTATGATAACAAGAAACTTGAATGCATAAAATTACAAAAAGAAGTTGCTTTTCTTAAGAATGAACTTGCAATGGTTTCTAAAGAAAAGGATAATATTTCTTCTTATCTCATTTCTATACAAAAAGAATTTAATGCCTACAAAGTTTCTTGTAAAGCAAAATCTCCTATTATTGATGAACAAGAAATTTCTTCCTTTAAATCAAAAATGAATGATTTTGAAAAAGTTTTAAATGATTGTGCTTTTAATACCAAGAAACTTGAGAACATGTTTTCTAAAAAGCACACTTCACATGCTAACACTTCACAAGCTAAGAATTCTCATGCTCACACCACTCATGCTAAAGTTTCTCATGCTCACAAATCACACACTCACTATACTTTTAAATATGGTAGAGTGTATAGATGCACATATTGTGGTAAAAATGGACATTTAGCTAAGTTTTGCTATGATCAACTAAATAGAACAAATAATCTTGTTTGGGTTCATGACACTAACCCTAGAGGACCCAAGAAAATGTGGGTACCAAAATCAAGTCTTAAATTGTTTGATGTAGGTACACACCAAAGCTCCAAGACGTAGGGAGCGGTGGTACCTTGATAGTGGTTGTTCAAGACACATGACATGGGACATCAACAACTTCACAACCCTATCAAGGTACATGGAAGGTGGCACCGTCACCTTCGGGGATGACTCCAAAGGAACTATCATCGGTATAGGTAACATTCAAATTGGTGCATCTCCTATTATTGAGAATGTTGTTTTAGTTGATGGTTTAAAATATAATTTGCTTAGCATTAGCCAACTTTGTGACCGTGGACTTAAAGTTGTTTTTGATGATTCTTCTTGCAAGATTTTTTATGTTAAATCTAATGATTGTATTCTTACCGGTTTTCGTGATAATAATGTTTATATCATTGACATGCTTAATTTAGATTGTTCTACTAAATGCTTGAATGCTTTTGATGAAAATTCTTGGCTTTGGCATAGAAGATTAGGACATGCATCTTTTGACCATATTTCTAGGATTAATTCAAAGGAATTGGTGAAGGGTATACCTTGCTTGAATTTTGAGAAAGACCGCATTTGTAGTGCGTGCCAACTTGGGAAACAAACCAAGTCTTCCTTTAAACCAATCAAGGATATCATGTCAACTAGGCCTTTAGAATTAATTCATATGGATCTTTTTGGACCAACTAAAACTAAGAGTTTAAATGGAAGTAGATTCGCATTTGTTTTGGTTGATGATTTCTCCCGTTTTACTTGGGTTTTCTTTTTGCAACATAAAGATCAAACTTTTTCTCATTTTAAGATTTTTCGAAAAAGAGTTGAAAAAGAAAAAGGTTTTCTGATTTTGAAAATAAGGAGTGATAGAGGTGGTGAGTTTGTTAACCAACTCTTCATGACTTATTGTGATGAAAAAGGAATTAAGCATGAAATGTCTTGTCCTAGAACTCCACAACAAAATGGAGTTGTAGAAAGGAAAAATAGAACACTTCAAGAGATGGCTAGGACAATGATAAGTGAGTATGACCTCCCTCAATATTTATGGGCCGAGGCCGTAAACATCGCATGCTATATATCGAATCGTATTTATTTATGCAAAAATTCTTCAAAAACTTCTTTTGAAATGTATCATTCTAGAAAACCAAATGTTGCATATTTCAAAGTTTTTGGATGCAAGTGTTTTGTTTTAAATACTAAGGATAATTTGGGTAAATTTGATGCTAAGGCTTATGAAGCTATCTTTGTTGGATATTCTTCTACTAGCAAAGCATATAGAGTGTTTAATAGATCTACACTTACCATTGAAGAATCCATGCATGTTAAATTTGAAAAATCCAATGTGGTTGTTGAGAATGTTGTAGAGATTGAACCATTAGGTGAAGACATGGAGAGACTATCCTTGAAGGACTCACCCGCTCAAGAAGAAAAGCTAGATTCAATTGGTGAAGTTCAAGAGGATAAAGAGGAAAGCTCTCAACCGCTTCCTAAAGCTTGGAGATACGCTACAAATCATCCGAAGGAGCTCATCTTGGGTGATGCATCTAGAGGAGTCACTACGCGCTCCAAACTCCATGACCTATGTGGTAACTTTGCTTTCATTTCTCATTTTGAACCCAAGGGCATTCTCGAAGCCGAGACGGACCCATATTGGTTGCTTGCCATGCAAGAGGAACTCAATCAATTTGAGCGCAACCAAGTTTGGCACCTTGTTCCTAAGCCCCACGATAGACCAATAATTGGTACTAAGTGGATCTTTAGAAACAAGATGGATGAGTCCGGAAATGTCATTAGGAATAAAGCTAGGTTAGTGGCCCAAGGTTACACTCAAGTTGAAGGAATTGACTTTGAGGAGACCTTTGCACTCGTAGCACGGCTTGAAGCCATACGGATGACACTAGCTTTTGCATGTTTTAAAAATTTTAAACTTTTTCAAATGGATGTAAAAAGTGCATTTTTAAATGGTTTTATTAATGAAGAAGTTTATGTTGCTCAACCTCCCGATTTTATTGATCATGTTCATCCCGATTTTGTTTTTAAACTTGATAAAGCTTTGTATGGATTGAAACAAGCTCCAAGAGCTTGGTATGAAAGGCTTTCTAGTTTTCTCATTTCAAATGATTTTATTAAAGGCAAAGTAGACACAACTCTTTTTACTAAGCATGTTGATAATGATATTTTAATTGTGCAAATTTATGTTGATGATATAATTTTTGGATCTACTAATGAGCTTTTATGCAAGGATTTTGAGAAGGTCATGCAACTTGAATTTGAAATGTCTTCAATGGGTGAGCTCAATTTCTTCCTTGGACTCCAAATCAAGCAATTGCAAGACGGAACCTTCATTAACCAAGCCAAGTACGCAAAGGAGCTAGTAAAGAAGTTTGGGCTTGAAGGATCAAAGGCTTGCAACACTCCAATGGCAACTACAACCAAGCTTGATAAGGACGAACAAGGTAAAAATGTTGATATTAAATTATATAGAAGCATGATAGGAAGTCTTTTATATTTGACGGCAAGTAGGCCGGATATCATGTTTAGTGTGTGTCTTTGTGCTAGATTTCAATCATGTCCTAAAGAGTCTCATCTTATTGCGGTAAAACGCTTTATTCGTTATATTAAGGGCACTATTGGAATGGGTCTTTGGTATCCGAAAACTATAGATTTTTCAATGACTAGTTATTCGGATGCCGACTGTGCGGGTTGTAGAGTAGATAGAAAGAGTACTAGTGGGACATGTCAATTTCTTGGTAATTGTCTTGTTTCATGGTCCTCTAGGAAACAAAATTCCGTAGCTCTCTCAACCGCCGAGGCGGAGTATGTTGCCGCGGGGGCTTGTCGTGCACAAGTCCTTTGGATGAAACATACTCTCCTTGATTTTGATTTGCACTTTGATCATATAAAAATATTTTGTGATAATACTAGTACTATTCACATGACTAAGAATGCAAATCAACATAGTAAGACCAAGCACATTGAGATTAGATATCACTTTCTTAGAGATCATTTTGAGAAAGGTGATATAGATATTGATTATGTTTCCACGGATTTACAACTAGCCGATATTTTCACTAAACCTCTTGATTTTGCTAGATTTTCGTTTATTTGTGGAGAACTTAATGTTTGTATTATTGAATAGACATGTTTCTCATAACCCTTTTTGATGTATGACAAAAAGGGGGAGAATAAGTTTACATGGACAAAAATAAGTTCATTTGGTCTTGGTTCCATATGAATTTATATGTTTTGGTTTTATGAGTTTTGTGAAATTGAGAACTCTTGTATTTTGTGTTCTATTGGTATTATTTCAATTTGGTTTCATTTGATATCAAGAACATGTTTTTATGTTTTCTATGAATTCTTGTGTTTTGAGTTGTTTTGAGTTTAATTATATAGCACAATTTGAGGGGGAGTTTTCTCCTCCCCTATATTTTTGTTTATAGCCTATTTGTTTTGTCATCATCAAAAAGGGGGAGATTGTTGGCCCAAGAGGATACACTCTCCATTTGTTTTTGGTTTTGATGATGACAAACCAAATATGAGCTATTTGGTACTAATAAGTTTGTTAAGATGAGTTTCAGGTTTGTACCAATTTTGGAGGCCATTACTTGCTATTGCAACATCTTCTAGGTTCATGAAGCTATGAAGGCATAGTGCACATCAAGGAAGGATCATAAAAGAAGAAGGCTCTAGCAAGGATAGCATGGCTCAAAGGTTTGAAGATTGCTATGCATATTTTATTTTTAGTTTTATAGTTTAGAAGTTTGTTAAAGAATAGTGGATAGGTTTGAAGCTCTATCACACACGTTTTTGCGCACATGTTCAATCCAAAATGTTTTCCTATAATTTATACAAAAATATTTTGCATACAAGATTTTGCCTACAGATATATATTTATGTTTTATACTAATCCCTGTTCAAAAGTATTTTTATCAAAATCTTAATCTTTTCTTAAATTCCTTCAAAGTTTGATTTTTGACCAGTTCCGGTCGACCGGCCGGTCGACCGAATCTGTGTCAGGATATACCGGTCGACCGTCCCAGTCGACCGAGGTTCTGGCAGATGCACGTATCCGTGTGCATGTCTGTCGGTCGACCGACACGGTCGACCGGACTATAGTTTTTGCTCTCTGGTTTTTCCGGTCGACCGGGTCGGTCGACCGAATGCCTGTAACGGTCAAAATTTTGAACTAGCGGTCGACCGCACCAGTCGACCGAGCTAGCCGTTGAACAGTAACGGGCAGTTTTTAAAGAGCTGTTTATTTTTGTCTTTTTGTGTTTAAAATTAGTTTAATTAATATATTCTGAACTAATTGCCTCCTAAACTTCAGTAATTATGTTTTATCCCTAAATCCTAGCCCTCTCCTATAAATAGGGGTGTTTGGGGAGAGATTTGTTACAACAATTATTGCTACAAAATTCAAAAGTTTAAGGCTTTCAAAAGTTCTTGGTTTTTGTGCTAAATTCTCTCAATTTTCTGAAGGGTTTTCAAAAGTTTTTCTCTGATTTCAATTTCTTTTCCTTACACACAAAAGAGCTTCAATTCTACTCATTATTCTCTAAGGACCTTTGTAAGGGAAGAGATTTTTGAAAGAGAGAGTTTGTGGTCTTGTGACTACTCAGAGATTCTTGTGATTGTAATTGTGGAGTTGGGTACTCCGGTTGTAATTGTTCTTTGTGATAGTGGAAGTAGCTAGAATCCTTCTGGGGAAGGCGGGGAGTAGAGCTGGGTGCTTGAACCTCGATAACATATCCTTGTGTTTGCGATTGGTTTACTTTCTTACACTCTTTACTTTACTATACTTGCTCTTATTCTTGCTCATCATAATCATTGTCATATTTACTTGCTTGCATTCATCTTGTGAATCTTAATTGGTAATTGTTGTAACTTTAAATTTTTAATTTGCCCTTTGATTAGCATTGTCACCTATTCACCCCCCCTCTAGGTGACTTTTCATCATTTGCCTTCATGCAATTTATCTTATGGACTCCTTTTATGTTTGAGATATGTATGCATATTATTAGTTTTGGATAAAAACATACATATACCAAGAAGTTTGTTTTAAGATGAAAAATGAATTTTTTTTATGATTTTTCATCTTTGTATGAAAAATGAATTTTCATGATTTTCATATTTGTTTGATTAAATGATATTTGTTTTGAGCTTCATTGATTATCTTCATGGAAAATGCTAATTACATGATTTTTGTGCACTCACACTTTATTTGTTTATTCATGACTTTGTTTCATGATTAGTTTTGAGCCTTATATATTTCGAGTGTCAATTCTTGTGTTTTTAGCATGTTTCATGGATGAATGATTTGGTTTCATGTTTTGAAGGATCTTTAACTAGTTTTTCAAAAATTACTTTTAACGAGTTATTTATTCTTCATTTGGTAGTATTTTCACTATAAAAAAATATATTCAACCTTCTATTTTTGAAAACCCCTACCAACCTCGTTATGGACGGACGGATGGGCGAGTATGCCTTGCAAGCCTTATTGAAAATCTTTTATCTTGTGCATAAAAAGGGTGAATTTTTATGAGTTACACACTAATTTCACTTCATAATCTCAATTGGTATCATAATTTCACTTGGTATCACAATTGATATATTTTGTATACTCATAATCTTGTTTATATATATGTATGCATCACATTTCAAATAATATCAATTTCTATTGGTATTTTCATTTTCATACATATATATGATTTATTTGAGCTTGATTTTCAAGATATTTACTTGTTTAAAGCACAAAGTATGTTTATGCTAAGCTTAATTCAAACCTTGATTTTCAATTAATTTCTCAATTGATATTTTTTTTTAAGCTTATGCATTATCTTCAATTGGTATTTTTTCAATTGTTTTTTTTAATTGATATCAAAATGTATAATATATTTCAATCGGTATCTATTGATCTATTTATTTCAATTAGTATCCATGAAAATTTAAATTGGTATCAAAATATAAAATACTTTCCTTCATTGGTATCAAAATTTCATTGTTATTTCAATTGGTAAAATGTTTCAATTACAATTAAAATTCAAAATTTGTAATGTTTATTTACAATTGGTATCTTAAAATTTGATTTACTGAGATATTTCAAAATTTGTTTTATTGAGAAAATTCAAAATTTTGTTTTAATAAGAAATATTAAAAATGTTTTGATGTGTATTGCCTATATGCAAGGGGAGCTTAATATCTCTTCTACATATAGATTCATGTTGAGTGTATCTTATCTTGAGGAGCTTGACAACTCTTTTTTATGTGATACACGTGTGTAGGGAGAGCTTCACAACTCCTCTTATGCATTGCATACTAGGCGTTATGTGAATTAGGGCTTGTCATCCCTTCTTCATGTAATGCATGTATGTAAGGAAGTTAACTTAGCGTCTTCCCCTTCATGAATGTATATCGCATATATCTCTTTATTGGTTGATTTGATTTCACCCCTTTATTGATTTTTGTTTCGAACAAAAAGGGGGAGAACATTGTTTTGTGTTTACTTTAACCTCTTTGTTGATGATTGACAAAAAGAGAGAGAAGTATTTTAGTATATATATGCATGTTTTCCTTGCTTTATACATAAAGAGGGAGAAAAATTTTTGTTTATGCATATTTGTTTTGTTTTGTAAAAAGGATTTGATGAGTTTTATGCTTGATTGGCATGTTTATCTCCTTATTTTTGCATACATGTTTGTTTAGTTTTATGTACTTTATTGCCATATATATTTGTTTATTGTGATGCATGAGTTAAGGGGGAGCTTCTTTGAAGCTTTACTTTAATCCATGCATATATAACTCCATGAGTTTTGTCATCATCAAAAAGGAGGACATTGTTGGCCCAAAGGCCCATCACTCTAGTTTTGATGATGATCAACTCATGTAGTTATAGTACTAATGATCTTGTATTTAATTAGTCTCAGATTTATGATCAAGATCTTAGTTGGTGTTTAGTTTCAACAAAGGATTTAAAGTCAAGTTTTGGAGCTAGCACGGTTTGATTCAAGAGCTTGTGCATCAAGACCACATCAAGTACTCAAGAGGAGTCTACCTCTTTGGATCAAGTTTGGACCAAGTCAAGAGGAGAAGAAGACTTCAAGTGAAGACCTTCAAGATCAAGGCTTGTGTCTAGGTTTGTTTTTATTAAGATTTTGTTTTAGTTAAAATGTAAAGGATAGAATAGTTGATGGATTGCTCAAGTATAGCATATACACACATACTCTTGATTTAGATGTGTTTTCATAAAAGAATTTTCATTTTGGAAAAGACTTCAATTTGACAAAATACTGGTTTGGTTTTTGGAGTTTATTATATACATGTGTTTTTAACCAAAATCGTTTTAGTGCTTATTGTCAAAAATATAGATATTTCATCATTTATGTATAGTGGATCATATCCATACTCACCATGCTTTACAAGTGTTTAAAATATCTTGTTTTTTTATTTGGAGAAGTTTTGGAAAAACAAATTTGGAAAATTACGGTTTTTGTTTTTAGCCAAAATTTCTAAGTTACAAAAATAGTTCAAAATGTTTGTAACTGAAGATTCACCTAGAGGGGGGGTGAATAGGTGAAGGCTAATCTAATGGTCACTTAATGTAAAATGATGCGGAAGCTAAAAGCAATTATGACCTAAACAAAACTTTTACACTAAACACCACGTATAACACAAGAGTGTTGCCGAATTCCCCGTGAATGGCTCTGGACAAACTCCTCTAGATTCCCCTTGAATGGGTTGAGGTGCCGCGATGGCTCTCTTGGTTGAATACAAGTGTTAGTCAATAATCCCAAGCAATATATCAATATGAGCACAAGGAATATATCATGCATATAAAGGTAAAGACAAGATAAGTAATGCAAGATATAAACAAGGAGATAGAGAGAGAGAGAGAAATGGAAATCGCAAACACAAAGGTATGTTTCGAGGTTCGAGCACACTTGCTCTACATCCCCGCCTTCGACACACGAAGGATTTCCACTATGCAAGATCCCAATGGATCTCTCCCCGGTGCCACAACACCTACAAACCTTCGGACTCCCTAGTCCCGTACACACGCAAGCCCACCGGCTCGCCGAAGCCGCACCTCAAACAAGGAGTTCGCACCCGAACCCGAAACACCGAGTCCACGCTAGGACTCGAAACAATGCGAACACAACCGTCCGCCTCCTCAAAGAAACAAAGAACAAGTCTTTGGTGATCACAATACTTTGATCACCTAAAAACTATCTCACTACAACACTCCTATAAGATGAATAGCAATGGATGGCTCAAGTGTTTGTGTGAGAAAACTAAGAAAGAGATGGTGGAGGAAAACTCAAGAAATTCTCTTTTACACACTCTTTGATAAACTCTCCTTTTAATTGGAAGTATTTGCTCTCAAATATGTGGAGAAAAACCTCTGAAAAGGATTGGAAAAACTAGCTCAAAAACACTCTCCAAATCTTTTTGAAAACAATGACCAAACCCCCAAATTTATAGGCTGTCAAAAATTAGCCGTTGGGGTCTGTCAGACCTGCCGGTCGACCCGCCGGTCGACCGCCAACGGTCAAAAATCCGACCGTTGGAGCCTGTCGGTCGACCGCCCGGTCGACCCAAAAGAACAAAGAGCACTGCTCTCAGTTCCGGTCGACCGACCGAGTCGACCGGCCAACTGCCAGGACAAGGCGTGCATGTCATGCACGTTGGTCGACCGGTCCGGTCGGCCGACTTCAGTGTTAGTCGACTATAAAGGTAGTAAGTCGACTATCTGAAGCCTGAAACAATTTTTCTAGGATTAAAAAGTTTGTCTTTTTGGCTCAAATAAAATCCCATAAAATACTTAAAAATCTACAAAAATAGTTTTACCAATATACTTTGATAAACAAACATGCTTGTACAAAATCAAGGCATGTTATAAATGATTTGGACTATTTTTGTAATATGGAAATATTGGCTTAAAACAAAACGGTATTTTTCGAAACTTGATTTTTTTAAAACTTGTTTTTCAAAACTCCTTTAAATAAAAACTAGATATTTTGAACTCATTAAAGCATAGTGTGTATGGATATGATCCACTACACAAATAAGATGAAATATCTAAGTTTTTGACATTAAGCTCTAAACTTGATTTTGGTTGAAAGATATGTAAACATGAAAACCAAAATTCAAACATGTATTTCCCAAAATAAAAATTCTTTTGTAAAAACAAAACTATCAAGAGTGTGTGTGTAAATGTACTTGAGCAATCCACCAACTACTCTATCCTTTACATTTTTAACTAAAACAAAAACAAAATCTTATACCTAGACACAAGTCTTCATCTTCTTAAAGTCTTCACTTGAAGCCTTCTCATCATCTTGACTTGGTCCAAATGCGATCCAACGAGCTCGACTCCTCTTGAGTACTTGATGTGATCTTGATGCATAGGCTCGTGAATCAACCGGTGCTAGCTCCAAAACTTGTCTTTAAATCCTTTGTTGAAGCTCCACACCTACTAAGATCTTGATAACAAATCTGTCAATAATTAAACACAAGATCATTAGTAAACATAACTGCATGAGTTGATCATCATCAAAACTAGGGTGGAAGGCCTTTGGGCCAACAATCTCCCCTTTTTAATGATGACAAAACTCATGAAGTTATATATGCATGGATTAAAGTAAAGCTCCAAAGAAGCTCCCCCTTAACTCATGCATAACACAAAACATAATAAGATATGACAATGAAGCACATGAATAAGTATGCAAATGATGGAGATAAAACAAAATCAAATTCTTTTTCACCTATTTGCAAAACAAAAAATATATGCATAAACATAAATTCTTTAATAAAAACATGCATATATAGCAATACCTCTCCCCCTTTTTGTCAATCATCAACAAAGGGTTTAAGGTAAAACAAAATCATCAAATCTTTCTCCCCCTTTTTGTCATAAACAAAGAGACCAAAGAAGGGGTAAACAAACAAATCAATAAAAGGTTATATGAGATATACATTCATGAAGAGGAAGACGCTAAGTTAGCTTCCCTACACATATGCATTACATGAAAAAGGGATGACAAGCCCCAATTCACATAACACATATTATGTAATGCATAAGAGGAGATGTGAAGCTCCCCCTACACACGTGTACCACATAAAGAAGAGTTGTCAAGCTCCTCAATATACAATACACTCAACATGAATCTATATGTAGAAGAGATGTTAAGCTCCCCTTGCATATAGGCAATATAGATCAAAACATTTTTTTTTGATTTTTTTTCTTAAACAAAAATTTTTAAAGGTATCAGAGCTTTTGTAAAACAAACAAATTTTAAGATACCAAATTGAAAGTAATCATTTTTGTAAAATATATTGATACCAATTGACATTTAACAAATATGAAGTTGAAACATATTGATACCAATAGTAAACATAATGATCAAAAAAAAAATTTCATCATAAACTTTGTGCTTTTAAAAATGTGAACCAATTGAAAGTTAAGCACATGAAAATCATATATATATATGTATGAAATGAGTATACCAATTGAAATTGATACATACATATATAAGAAAACAAAATATGAGTATATACAAAAATTATCAATTTAGATACCAATTGAAAGAATCCAATGATACCAATTGACATAACAATAAGATCAAGTTTATATCTCATATAACTACCACCCTTCATATGCTCAAGATAGAAGATTTTCAATGAAGCATACAAGGCATAATCGCCCATCCATCCTCCCATAGATGGTAGGGGTTTTCAAAAATTAGATTTAAAAATATTTTAGCATTGAAAATCACTACCAAATGAAGAACAATAACTAGTTAAAATAATTTTTGAAAAATTAGTTAAAGATCCTTCAAAACATGAAATCAAAGCATATGTATTTCATGAATCATACCAAATACAAGAATTGATACTCAAGATCTATAAAGCTCATAAAAAAATGTTCATGAAACAAAGTCATGACAAAATGAATAAAATGTGAGTGTACAAGAGTCATGTAAATAGCATTTTCATGAAAATAGACATTGAAGCTCAAAAAGTGTGAGTATCATTTTTAAATCATAAAAATTC
The DNA here is from genome assembly GCA_038442645.1 of Agave tequilana. Classification (NCBI taxonomy): domain Eukaryota; kingdom Viridiplantae; phylum Streptophyta; class Magnoliopsida; order Asparagales; family Asparagaceae; genus Agave; species Agave tequilana. Next base: position 31,129 of record JAVJIF010032925.1, read on the forward strand.
ATTTTTTTTCATAAAAACAAAGCACACTTCTAGGTATATGTATGATTTATCCAATCCTAACAATACACATACATATCCCAAACATAAAAGAGTCTATCAAATGTATTTGCATGAAGGCAAGAGACTCACGGGTATACATGTATATTTATTAGATTTGAATTAAAATACATATACATGAAGTAAAAATCATAAAGATTGGCAAAGCATGTATAAATGATAGAATCATCAAAACTAGTCCATACATATACACATAGTGGGTACAAATGAGCATGAAGTGCAAAAGTATATAAAACAAATGTAGCTCACTATTTGTACATGTATAATACAAGTTTTGATAAAAACTACATCTAAGCATGGTATTACCACATGAAGCACATAAAACAAATAAAGCATGATCATGCTAAAAATATCATGAATGAATAAGCATGAACATAAATAAAATGGGAGTTTAGAAATTGTTACCAACTCCAAAGCTCCAAATATGGTGGTCATCCCACCAAAATCTCCTTGATAGTGATGCATCCAATATGTGTCCATTAAATCCATTTGCATCCACCATCAAGGCACCATTCCTCTCACGTCGTGTGAGAGCCCTCACCTACATTAAATACACAAGGTGGGGGTTTTGGTACCCATATTTTCTTAGGCCCTTGGGGGTTAGTCTTGTAAGGAACCCAAAATCTTTTATTAGCAAAATTACAATGATTTAACCTATCATAACAAAATTTTGCTAAATGGCCTTTGCGGCCACAATGTATACATGTGTACACCTTAGTATGCTTATGTGTGTGGGTGTGATCATGACGTGCAACATAAGCATATGCATGATGATGTTGTGCATGAATGTGTGGAGTTTATTTCTTTGAAAACATTGACTCCAACCTAGTATGGTTAAATGCACAAGAGTTCAAGGTTGAACTCAAACAATCCATTTTATTTTTCAAAACATTAATCTCACTAGTGGTGGCATGTAAAGCATGGTGAGATATAGAATCATTTTTCTTTTTCTTTTGAAAAACATTTTCTTTTTCTTTTTCAACAAATTTTCTTTTTAAAGATTTATTTTCTTGCAAAATAATTTCCTTTTGTTTTTCCACCAAATCAATTTTATCCTTCAAAATAGTGTTCCCTTCACACAAATCATTTAATTTAGACATAAGGGAAACATTTTCATTTTTCAAAACATTATTTTCTTTTTCTAAGCATGCAATCTTAGTTCTAAATGAATCTTGTTCTAAATGCATGCAATCAAATTTCTTTTTCAAATTTTTATTTTCCTTTTTAATCATGTCATATTTTTCAAGCAATAATTGACAAAATGTAGAAAGCTCATCATATGACATGTCCTCATCCTCGGATTTGGTAGTTACCTCAAGGGGGTTATCCCCTTGGACCATGTAGCACAAGTTGGACGTGTTGCTTCCAACGTCTGAATCGCTCCCCGCATAGTATTGATCATTTTCGCCAAGGGAGATGAGGGTATTCCATACTACAACAGCCGAATCAAAGTTAGAAACTCTAGATAAATAAACATCATCTAGGGTAGACTTTAAAGCATTAAGGGCTTTTGCATTAGCCTCAATATTCTTACCATTTAAATAATATGCATTATTAGTTGTGGCAAGATAAACATGAATACCTAAGACTTTGAGGTACAAGGACATCTTCACCTTCCATATATGGATGTTAACAATGTCAAACATGGGTGGTGACATGAAGTCCATGGTGTTTGTACAAAATATTGTGATTAGCCTAAAAATGAGGATCTTTAACTCTAGGTTGTTAGACCCAAATCAGAGTACCAAGCTCTGATACCAATTGAAGGTTCACCTAGAGGGGGGTGAATAGGTGAAGGCTAATCTAATGGTCACTTAATGCAAAATGATGCGGAAGCTAAAAGCAATTATGACCTAAATAAAACTTTTTCACTAAACACCACGTATAATACAAGAGTGTTGCCGAATTCCCCGTGAAGGGCTCTGGACAAACTCCTCTAGATTCCCCTTGAATGGGTTGAGGTGCCGCGATGGCTCTCTTGGTTGAATACAAGTGTTAGTCAACAATCCCAAGCAATATTTCAATATGAGCACAAGGAATATATCATGCATATAAAGGTAAAGACAAGATAAGTAATGCAAGATATAAACAAGGAGATAGAGAGAGAAATGGCAATCGCAAACACAAAGGTATGTTTCGAGGTTCGAGCACACTTGCTCTACATCCCCGCCTTCGACACACGAAGGATTTTCACTATGCAAGATCCTAATGGATCTCTCCCCGGTGCCACAACACCTACAAACCCTCGGACTCCCTAGTCCCGTACACACGCAAGCCCACCGGCTCGCCGAGGCCGCACCTCAAATAAGGAGTTCGCACCCGAACCTGAAACACCGAGTCCACGCTAGGACCCGAAACAATGCGAACACAACTGTCCGCCTCCTCAAAGAAACAAAGAACAAGTCTTTGGTGATCACAATACTTTGATCACCTAAAAACTATCTCACTACAACACTCCTATAAGATGAATAGCAATGGATGGCTCAAGTGTTTGTGTGAGAAAACTAAGAAAGAGATGGTGGAGGAAAACTCAAGAAATTCTCTTTTACACACTCTTTGATAAACTCTCCTTTTAATTGGAAGTATTTGCTCTCAAATATGTGGAGAAAAACCTCTGAAAAGGATTGGAAAAACTAGCTCAAAAACACTCTCCAAATCTTTTTGAAAACAATGACCAAACCCCCAAATTTATAGGCTATCAAAAACTAGCCGTTGGGGTCTGTCAGACCTGCCGGTCGACCCGCCGGTCGACCGCCAACGGTCAAAAATCCGACCGTTGGAGCCTGCCGGTCGACCGCCCGGTCGACCCAAAAGAACAGAGAGCACTGCTCTCAGTTCCGGTCGACCGACCGAGTCGACCGGCCAACTGCCAGGACAAGGCGTGCACGTCGTGCACGTCGGTCGACCGGTCCGGTCGGCTGACTTCAGTGTTAGTCGACTATAAAGGTAGTAAGTCGACTATCTGAAGCCTGAAACAATTTTTCTGGGATTAAAAAGTTTGTCTTTTTGGCTCAAATAAAATCCCATAAAATACTTAAAAATCTACAAAAATAGTTTTACCAATATACTTTGATAAACAAACATGCTTGCACAAAATCAAGGCATGTTATAAATGATTTGGACTATTTTTGTAATATGGAAATATTGGCTTAAAACAAAACGGTATTTTTCGAAACTTGATTTTTCTAAAACTTGTTTTTCAAAACTCCTTTAAATAAAAACTAGATATTTTGAACTCATTAAAGCATAGTGTGTATGGATATGATCCACTACACAAATAAGATGAAATATCTAAGTTTTTGACATTAAGCTCTAAACTTGATTTTGGTTGAAAGATATGTAAACATGAAAACCAAAATCCAAACATGTATTTCCCAAAATAAAAATTCTTTTGTAAAAATAAAACTATCAAGAGTGTGTGTGTAAATGTACTTGAGCAATCCACCAACTACTTTATCCTTTACATTTTTAATTAAAACAAAAACAAAATCTTATACCTAGACACAAGTCTTCATCTTCTTGAAGTCTTCACTTGAAGACTTCTCATCATCTTGACTTGGTCCAAATGCGATCCAACGAGCTCGACTCCTCTTGAGTACTTGATGTGATCTTGATGCATAGGCTCGTGAATCAACCGGTGCTAGCTCCAAAACTTGCCTTTAAATCCTTTGTTGAAGCTCCACACCTACTAAGATCTTGATAACAAATCTGTCACTAATTAAACACAAGATCATTAGTAAACATAACTACATGAGTTGATCATCATCAAAACTAGGGTGGAAGGCCTTTGGGCCAATAGTAACATGTCTTGATTTTCCTCAAACATGTTTGTTTATCAAAGTATAATACTGAACCTATTTTTGTAGATTTTTCGTGAATTTATGAGATTTTATTTAAGATAAAAAGTCAAGTTTTAAATCCCTAAAAAGACCTATCCTGGCTTCTGCCGGTCGACCGGGCCGGTCGACCGAGCTAGGAGTCGGTTGACCGACGTGAATAGACGTGCACGCCAGTCTGGCTGGAGAGCCGGTCGACCACGACGGTCGACCGTCCAGAGAGCTCTGCTCTCTGGAAAGGCCCCAGTCAATTGGACGGTCAACCGGACAGAGAGCCTGCTCTCTCTATCCAGGCACGGTCGATCGGGCCGGTCGACCGAGGCTCCAACAGTCAGATTTTTGACCGTTGGTGGTCGACCGGGCCGGTCGACCGACAGCCGTCAGGGCTGCTGATTTGGCCCTAACGGCTAGTTTTTTAGAAGCCTATTTAAAGGGGCTTCCTTGGGCTGTTTTAGATAAGATTTTTGGAGAGTTTTAAAGATGGTTTTCCTACTCTATTAAGAGGTTTTCTCCACTTATTTGAGAGCAAATATTTCCAATTAAAAGGGAAGTTTATCGAGAGTGTTTTCAAAGTGATTTCTTGTGTTTTCCTCCACACATTCCGTCCTAGTTTTCTCACACAAATACTTGAGCTATCCATTACTATATCTACCTATAGGGATCTTTGTTGTGAGAGGATTTTAGGTGATCAAAGTGTTGTGATCACCAAAGTTTTACTTTGTACTTTGAGGAGGCGAACATGTGTGTTCGCATTGTTTCGAGTTCTAGTGGGAACTCGGTATTTGAGGTGTGGCCTCGGCAAGCTAGTGGGCTTGCGGTGTGTTCTTGCGGGAACAAGAGAGGGACTAGAGAGTCCAAAGAGCTTGTAGGTGTTGCGGCACTAAGTGATTCGGTTGGATCAATTTTAGTGGAAATCCTTCATGGTGTTGAAGGTCGGGACGTAGAGCAAGTGTGCTCGAACCTCAAAACAAATCTCCCGTGTTTGCGATTGCTCTCTCTATCTCTTACTTGTCTTTATATCTTGCATACTAATATTGTTTTTATCTTTATATGCTTGATATATTGTGTGCTTAATTGTTATATGCTTGGAGATTGTTTGCTAACACTTGTATTTGATTAGTCTACAATTCTGCATTATTATATCGCATTCCCTCACAGATTTATGAATAAATTATCGGTCTAAACTGTGTTTTGGTCTTTATTGCAGGTAGATCCAAAGTTCAAGGGCAAAGATGGAATAAGAGCTTAATTAAAACCAATTAAGGGTAATTAAATCTGCATTACTTGGAGGCCAAGAAAGGGAATTATCTAGAAGATACATCGAATCTAGCCTCTTGCGCACATCAGACGGATCTGCGGACGGATCTACCCGAAAAGGAATATACTAGGAAGCGTCTCGAAGCCCGACGGAGCCACGGACCAAAACCAGGGAGCTCTCTCCCTAGTTTTTCTGCGGATCCGCGGCAAAGCTGTGGAGCCACGCGTCGATTTTCGACGCGTGGCCCCGTCTCGTCTTCTGGATGCTTCTGAGGCCTATAAATACCCCTGCCTCTGGCCAAAACGAAAGCAGTTTTCGTTTTTAGGAGTAGGTGCAGATTTTAGGAGTAGTGTAGGTGAGTGTTCTTCATTTCTTGTATTTTCATTTCTTTTTAGATCATTGTAGTAGGGCTGAGTGATTTCTAGAGAGAGAAAGCAAGGGATTGATGTAATAGAGAGTGACACTCTATGTAAAGATGCCTCCTTTCTCTTCCAATGTAATCTCCTTCATCTTCTACATGATTTCTTGCTAGTTTTTCTTCTCATGGCAATCTAACTACTAACCACTAACCATCTAACCACTTACTTGATAATCCACATGAATCAGGTTGCCTCTACAAGGCCTTGTTCTTGCAAGAGCCATTGATGGCCAAAGATGATGGGTTCTAACATCTAACTTGCTAACTTGCTAACTTGCTAACCAAGCTAACTCTCTTTTATTTCATGCTCTTTTATTTCATGCTAGTAGTGTAATGAGTGATGCTTGTATTAGCTTGTTCTTGATGCAATGTTTTGAATGTGATGAACCATCATGAGCCATGCTTTGTACCATCTCTTGGAGCCAAGGATTGTGATGGCCAAGGATCAAAATGTGAGGCAACTATCTCGAAGAGGTTAGCATGGTTAGTGGAGCATTTAGTAGTTAGTAGCCATGAGTTTTCTTTTAGCTTGATTTAGAAATCGTTTTCCAAACTCTTTTCTCATTTTTCTATCGGTGTTTTTACCATCCTTCTTAGTTCAACCTTGTTCCATCTCTTTTTCTATTTTGATTTCCAAAGCACTTCACTTTTGTTTTTACATCGCCGTTTTCATCGCTCTCCTCACCTACCACATTCTGGATTTTCATTTTCTTTTCTTTTTCATTCTTTTTCATTCTTTCAACAAAGAAGAAGTGTTAACAACTGACGTGAATAGAGACTGTTAATGCTTCTATCACCTCCCTTCCCTGTGGATTCGACCCGTTAAGCCAATGCTATAACGGAAGTATCGAGGGTACATTAACACATTCGAGCGTTTACATCGATTCTACATAATACACACTTTGAGTGCTAGTTCCACCACGATCAAAATTTTGGCGCCGTTGCCGGGGAAGGGAATGGTTTTGTTTTCACGTTTTTGTTAACATTGTCTTCTCTGTTTTGGTGTGAAGGGCAATATTTACAGGTGCTTAACATTGTAGAATAAACCCTAACTTTGCATCTCCCTGCTCTAGAAAGCGGGGCCCCAGATTCTGAAACAAAGCCGCGCAACCGCGACATTTGCCGCGCAAACGCGGCAGTTTTGTGAAAATTGTATATCGTGTTGTTCTGGGATGTGTGAATTGTAATAGCTAGTGGATTTGTACTGCTATCTTTCTAGCTTTGATTGCCTACACACCATAATAAAATAAAGAACTAAAATACGGTATTTGGACGCTTTTAAAACGGTTTAGACATTTGCATTTAGGCACGTGTCAATTCAATTCCAATATACTGTATTTTGTTTTGCTGTTGTGATTTGGATGGAGATGTACATATGGCATTGCATATAGCATAGGACAAACACGTGGGTGATTTATCGCTTTGTGTTACATTCTTGTCTATATTGCACACTTGCACAAATTGCAATTAAGGGCAAAACCCAAACAAGATAAGGTGGGATTTCATCACCCTTCCTTTGCCCAAAAATCATCTCCCCACTCACACAACCCAAGCCCTAATAAAATTTGAATAGACGTTGGCCCCTAGGGACATCTAGGTCTAGGTCAACCCTTCTATAGGTTTGGTTTTGATTTTTTGTTTTCTTTTTGTTTGTTGTTTGATTTTTTCTTTTTTTGTGATTGTTTGTGAAATGGCATTCAACAATAACAATTCTTTCAATCCGAACATGAATCCATATTTCACACCAACTCCATTTGGTTCGGATAATTCCAACCCGGCGTTTTACAATATGCACCAACCAAATACACCGGGTTAGCCTTATCCGAATCAATACAAACCATACCCACATTCTTATGACTATAATTTCCAAAATAATTTCAACTCGTCACAGAGTCAATGGGGATTCACTTCCCCCGAGTTTAATTATCAACCTCCTTGTCCCCCATGTCCACCTTGTCCATCATATTCACCTTATCCACAATATTCATTCCCCGATTTCGCTTCTTATACTCCTTTTTCTGAACCACCAATTGAAGAAAAATCTGAGTTACTAAAGAGTTTAGAAGCCAATCTACAGAGGGCCGAGCAACAACTTCAAGAAACATTGGCCTCTCCAATTCCACAGTATTTTCAAGAGTCTTACTCGGTTTTACCTCCTCATAATGAACAATCATTTGCCTTGGAAACGAGTAAAGAACTCTTGTGTGAGTCCAAGCTTCAATCTCCACACATTTTTGACTCACATTATTCACAAAATTTTCAAAACCAAGTTATACTCCCATTCTAGAGCAACCACTTGGAGATACATCATATCTAGATAAGAGTTTGGATATCTTGCAGGAGTCTTTATTACAATGTCAAAAATCACATGCCGAGTCTATCAATAAGGTGGAAGAACAATTGAGTCAATTGGTTAACATTCTTAGGAATGAGGAAACTCTATCTTATCAACCTTTGACCAATTCAACTATGCCAAACTCTATTGATATGACCCAAGACTCTTGTCATTTTGAAAATCAAGATTCTATTTCAGCACACCCACCTGAACTTGTCCAAACTTTAAATCCCATTGACATTTTGGCAAGTTATCCTTTTCCTGAAATTGAAGTTGAGCATGAATATGATCATGAACCTCAAATTAGTGATTCAATTCTACTTCCTGATTCAATTATGACTCCGGTATCTTCACCTGATTTCAATCCTTTTCCCGAGTCAATATTGAATCCTGTACCAATTCATTGTGAAATTGAATCACCAATCATTCATGATGATCATATTGAACTTGACCAATTTTATACTTTTGAAAGTCCCACTGATAAATTGGCAAGTTCTCATTTTTGTGGAATTGAACTGAATGAGGAATGTGACTTTGATCCTCCAATTTGTGATCTTGTTCAAATTCCCGAGTCACTATTGACTCCTGTTATGTTACCCAATTTGAGCAACATTTTAGAGTCAGTTTTGATTCCCATACCTGTCATTTCTGAACTTGAATCACCACTCTTAGAAAGTCACATTCCATCATTGGGAAATGAATGTGGACTTAAGCTTCAACTTCTTGATTTGGACCCACTTCCTGAACCGATCTCGACTCCCGAACCTTTACTTGACTTGAGTCATTTTTCTGAGTCGATATTAGTTCCTGTACTTCCTGAGTCCAAATCAATCATTCCATTCTGGGACAAGGATTTTGAAAATTTTAACTCCGAAATTATTTTAAAAATTTGGAAATTGGATGGGGTAAAATTGTTAATAAAAATCATTCATGCATACATCTTTTTAGTGGGTTGTATTATGAAGGTTTCTGGTGGGTTCCTCCGGACTCCACGCAAGAATGATTGGGTCGCATTTCGTGGACCAATCAGGCCGCCACCAGAACCACCACCTTGAGGTAATCTTTTCCTTCCCTCTCTATTTGTTTCATGCATACATACATCACGATGCATTGAGGACAATGCATGAGATAAGTGTGGGGGAGGGTTTACTAACTTAGAGTTTTTTAGATTTTCTTTCTTTTACACTTCTTTTAGAAATCTTCCCTTTTGTATAGGAATTTTCTCTTTTTTTAAAAACTTTTTGAAATAAGAGACAAAGTTTTGATCTATTTTTAAGAAAATTAAGATGATCTTAGAAATTAAGGAAGTCTTAATTATGACATCTTAAACCTAGTTGAAATAATAGATCTTGTTTAAAATTATAGGCTAAGTAAGATAAATTGGAGAGATATTCTTATCTTGAATTATTGCCTTAGATAGTATGCATTTCACATTTACACAATTTTTGGGATGGAAACAAAGACCTAAAATGCCATAAAGTAAAAAAAAAGATTTTTAAATAAATAAAACATCACTTATTAAGCTGGATAATTATGCCTCAAGAAGCATGATTATTCACGCCTAACGGTGGTAAAGGTAATAAATAATCCCCTTTAGTTTTGTAGCCTTGTTTACTCGAGTCCTTAAACCCGAGGGATGTTTTCTCATCTGATGCCCTAGGACCATCTGGTTTGGGAGTCATCGGTTATAGGCTCGCTACATGGGTGAACTAGAAAGCCTAAACTAAGGGAAGAAAAAAAAAGGAAGAAAAAGAAAATAAATATATATAAATAAATGGGTTGATGGTTGGAGTTGAAGTCCCAGAAATCTTCACTATCACAATGTGCATATTATCTAGGCTTTATGAAAGATAAAATATTCAATCCAATTTTGAATTCTTACCTTAATTGAAGACAAGATCTTGCATAGAGACTAAGTTTAAGGAAGATTGATTTGTGGTGGACTTATGACCTTAGATCACTTATATTTTTGCAAAATTATTTTGAAAACATGTCTCTCTTTCAAAATGTGTTTTCAAAATACTAACATTTGTCTTCTTTCTTTTTTGGATTTTGTGGGTGCAATCCGCTGAAAACACTCAGGAGACAACACTCCTCCTCTAGGGTAACCTAGAGGTTTAATGGCTTATTGCACACGCTCAGTGCAATCGCGTCACCTGCGAAAGTGGTGTAATAACCCTTATAGTATAGTTTTTCTTTTCTTGTTTTGCTCGGGACGAGCAAAAGAATAAGTGTGGGGGTGTGATTAGTCTACAATTCTGCATCATTATGTCGCATTCTCTCACATATTTATGAATAAATTGTCGGTCTAAACCGTGTTTTGGTCTTTATTGCAGGTAGATCCAAAGTTCAAGGGCAAAGATGGAATAAGAGCTTAATTAAAACCAATTAAGGGTAATTAAATCTGCATTACTTGGAGGCCAAGAAAGGGAATTATCTAGAAGATATATCGAATCTAGCCTCTTGCGCACATCAGACGGATCTGCGGACGGATCTACCCGAAAAGGAATATACCAGGAAGCGTCTCGAAGCCCGACGGAGCCACGGACCAAAATCAGGGAGCTCTCTCCCTAGTTTTGCCACGGATTCGCGGCAAGAGCCGCGGATCCACGGCAAAGCTGTGGAGCCACGCGTCGATTTTCGACGCGTGGCCCCGTCTCGTCTTCTGGATGCTTCTGAGGCCTATAAATACCCCTGCCTCTGGCCAAAACGAAAGCAGTTTTCGTTTTTAGGAGTAGGTGCAGATTTTAGGAGTAGTGTAGGTGAGTGTTCTTCATTTCTTGTATTTTCATTTCTTTTTAGATCATTGTAGTAGGGCTGAGTGATTTCTAGAGAGAGAAAGTAAGGGATTGATGTAATAGAGAGTGACACTCTATGTAAAGATGCCTCCTTTCTCTTCCAATGTAATCTCCTTCATCTTCTACATGATTTCTTGCCAGTTTTTCTTCTCATGGCAATCTAACTACTAGCCACTAACCATCTAACCACTTACTTGATAATCCACATGAATCGGGTTGCCTCTACAAGGCCTTGTTCTTGCAAGAGCCATTGATGGCCAAAGATGATGGGTTCTAACATCTAACTTGCTAACTTGCTAACTTGCTAACCAAGCTAACTCTCTTTTATTTCATTCTCTTTTATTTCATGCTAGTAGTGTAATGAGTGATGCTTGTATTAGCTTGTTCTTGATGCAATGTTTTGAATGTGATGAACCATCCATGAGCCATGCTTTGTACCGTCTCTTGGAGCCAAGGATTGTGATGGCCAAGGATCAAAATGTGAGGCAACTATCTCGAAGAGGTTAGCATGGTTAGTGGGGCATTTAGTAGTTAGTAGCCATGAGTTTTCTTTTAGCTTGATTTAGAAATCATTTTCCAAACTCTTTTCTCATTTTTCTATCGGTGTTTTTACCATCCTTCTTAGTTCAACCTTGTTCCATCTCTTTTTCTATTTTGATTTCCAAAGCACTTCACTTTTGTTTTTACATCGCCGTTTTCATCGCTCTCCTCACCTACCACATTCTGAATTTTCATTTTCTTTTCTTTTTCATTCTTTTTCATTCTTTCAACAAAGAAGAAGTGTTAACAACTGACGTGAATAGAGACTGTTATTGCTTCTATCGCCTCCCTTCCCTGTGGATTCGACCCGTTAAGCCAATGCTATAACGGAAGTATCGAGGGTACATTAGCACATTCGAGCGTTTACATCGATTCTACATAATACAAACTTTTGAGTGCTAGTTCCACCCCGATCAGTATTCAACCAAGAAGCCAACACGGCACCTCAACTTTTATTTAGAGGAATCTTGAGGAGTAAGTCCAGAGCCCTTCACGGGGAATCCAGCTATACTCTTGTGTTATACGTGGTGTTTAGTTCAAGTAGCTTTTGTTTGCATTAAATAAGTTTTAATTCCGCATTAATTGACCATTAGATTAGCTAGTCACCTATTCAACCCCCCTCTAGGTGATTACACACCTATCACTTCTGAATTTCTTTACTTTTATTTTCTTTTTCTCATTCTTTAACAAAGAATAACTTATTAACAACTGACGTAAATAAGAACTGTTAATGCTTCTATGTCCCTATGGATTCGACCCGTTGAGCCAATGATATATCGAAAGTATCGAGGGAACATTAGCACACATATAATTTCACTGATTTCATAAAACACACATTTTCGAGTGCTAGTTTCGCCCCGATCATAAGTTAAGGTTGGTTACTGGAAGCTAATGAAGAACTGATGGCTCATATTTTTAGTGGTTCCCGTCCGCCTGAGACACAGCCGATGGGGCCTGAAATCCCCTAACACGCATTTTCTGGGTGCCTAAAAGCACCCTAACACGAATCTTCAGTTTAGTATTCCACCACTATAAGTAAGGTATCATACCGGCATTCATCACTTCCTTCCATTCCCCATGTAAGTTGTCCTTTTTATAGATTATTAAACATAATTATCATTTTACGGAAATGAGAAGGAACATAACTGATCATAATAGGAGTACATAACAAGCATAACATGAGTACATAACAAGCATAACATGAGTACATAATAAGAAATCAGGTACTACATTCATGTAATATGATAATCATGAGTAGAGAGTTAAACATGACATGTATCAGGCTTTAACATGACAATGACAAGTGATCGGACAAGTGACAGGAGATGAGTGATATCATATCTGTAAATCACCTAGAGGGGGGGTGAATAGGTGATGGCTAATCTAATGGTCACTTAATGCGGAATTAAAACTTATATGATGCAAACTAAAACTTCTTACACTAAACACCACGTATAACACAAGAGTGTAGCCGGATTCCCCGTGAAAGGCTCTGGACTAACTCCTCAAGATTCCTCTAAATAAGAGTTGAGGTGCCGCGTTAGCTCTCTTGGTTGAATACAAGTGTTAGCAAACAATCCCCAAGCATATAACAATTAAGCACACAATATATCAAGCATGTAAAGATAAAGACAATAATAGCATGCAAGATATAAAGACAAGAAGAGATAGAGAGTGAGCAATTGCAAACACGGGAGATTTGTTTCGAGGTTCGAGCACACTTGCTCTACGTCCCCGCCTTCAACACTATGAAGGATTTCCACTATAATAGATCCCACCGGATCACTCGGTGCCGCAACACCTACAAGGCGAGTTCACACTTGAACTCCTTGGACTCTCTAGTCCCGTACACACCGCAAGCCCACTAGCTCGCCGAGGCCGCACCTCAAACACCAAGTTTACACACGAACTCGAAAAACACAACGAACACACTCGTCCACCTCCTCAAAGCAAAGATGGAACTTTGGTGATCACAACACTTTGATCACCTAAAATCCTCTCACAACAAATATCCCTATAGGTAGATATAGCAATGGATAGCTCAAGTGTTTGTGTGAGAAAACAAGGATTGAAATGGTGGAGGAAAACTCAAGAAAATCACTTTGAAACACTCTTGATAAAACTCCCCTTTTGATTGGAAATATTTGCTCTCTAAACAAGTGGGAAAACCTCTAAATGGAGTTGGAAAAACTAGCTCAAAAACCACTTGAAAATCTTGTGTAAAACAGCCCCCAAAAGCCCCAATTTATAGGGCTAGAAAAACTAGCCGTTGGGAGCCAGATTGACCGCCCGGTCGACCGGCCAACGGTCAGATTTCTGACCGTTGTGCCATCGGTCGACCGGCCTGGTCGACCGAGGCCTGAATACAGAGAGCAGACTCTCTATCCGGTCGACCGGGGCTTTCCAGAGAGCAGAGCTCTCTGGCGGTCGACCGACCCGGTCGACCGGCCCTCCAGCCAAGCTAGCGTGCACATTCTGTGCACGTCGGTCGACCGACTCGGTCGACCAACTTCAAGCTCGGTCGACCGGTCCGGTCGACCGGCAGAAGCCAGGTCAGGACATTTTAGGGATCAAAAACTTGATCATTTTGGCTCAAATAAAATCCCATAAAATCATGAAAAATATACAAAAATAGGTTCAATATTATACTTTGATAAACAAATATGTTTGAGCAAAATCAAGACATGTTACAAACAATTTGAACTATTTTTATAACTTATAAATTTTGGCTAAAAACAAAAACTGTATTTTTCCAAACTTGGTTTTTCCAAAACTTCTCCAAATACAAAAACAAGATATTTTAAACACTTTGAAAGCATAGGGTGTATGGATATGATCCACTACACATACATGGTGAAATATCTATGTTTTTGACAATAAGCACTAAACATGGTTTTGGTTAAAGACATGTATACTTTGAATACCAAAAACCAAACAGGTAGTTTTCCAAAATGAAAACTCTTTTGTATGTTTCCAAAATAAAAATTCTTTTATGAAAACATATCTAAATCAAGAGAGTGTGTGTGTATGGTAGCTTGAGCAATCCACCAACTATTCTATCCTTTAGATTTTATCTAAAAACAAAATCTTATAAACAAAACAAACCTAGAAACAAGTCTTGATCTTGAAGTCTTCACTTGAAGTCTTCTCATCTTCTTGACTTGATCCAAACACGATCCAACGAGCTAGACTCCTCCTGAGTACTTGATGTGGTCTTGATGCACAAGCTCTTGAATCAAACCGTGTTAGCTCCAAAACTTGTCTTTAAATCCTTTGTTGAAGCTACACACCTACTAAGATCTTGATCACAAATCTAAAACTAAATAAACACAAGATCATTAGTACTATAACTACATGAGTTGATCATCATCAAAACTAGAGTGATAGGCCTTTGGGCCAACAATCTCCCTCTTTTTGATGATGACAAAACTCATGGAGTTATATATGCATGGATTAAAGTAAAGCTTCAAAGAAGCTCCCCCTTAACTCATGCATCACAATAAATAAATATGCAATGAAAGCTCATAAATATGTATGCAAATACAACATATATGCAAATAAAACTCATCAAATGCTTATCTCCTATTTGCAAAACCAAAACATATATGCATAAACATAAATATTTCTCCCCCTTTATGGATAAAGCAAGGAAAAACATGCATATATACCAAAATACTTCTCCCCCTTTTTGTCAATCATCAACAAAGGGGTTAAAGTAAAAACAAAATTTTTCTCCCCCTTTTTGTCAAAAGCAAAAATCAACAAAGGGGTGACATTAAACAAATCAATAAAGGATATATGCGATATACATTCATGAAGAGAAAGACGCTAAGTTAACTTCCCTACATATATGCATTACATGAAGAAGGGATGACAAGCCCTAATTCACATAACACATAATATGCAATGCATAAGAGGAGATGTGAAGCTCCCCCTACACACGTGTACCGCATAAGAAGAGTTGTCAAGCTCCTCAATATAAGATACACTCAACATGAATCTATATGTAGAAGAGATGTTAAGCTCCCCTTGCATATAGGCAATACAAATCAAACCATTTTTAATTTTCTCATTAAAAAAAATTTTGAGAAATAGAATCATATTGATACCAATTGAAAATTTTGTAAATAAACATTACAAATTTTTAATTTTAATCAAAATAGAATCATATTGATACCAATTGAAAAATTATTGCATATTTTTGATATCAATAAAAATATCAATTTTAAAACTAATGCATAAGCTTATTAAACAATCAATTGTGATACCAATTGAAAATAAGAATTTGAATCAAGCTTAGCATAAATAAACTTTGTGCTTTAAACATATAAACCTATTTTAAATTAAGCACAAATAAATCATATATATGTATGAAAATGAAAATACCAATAGAAATTGATATTATTTGAAATGAAGCATACATATATAAGAAACAAAATATGAGTATATACAAAATGAAAATACTAATTGAGATCAAGTATATAACTCATAACCTACCGCCCTTTATATGCACAAGTTAAAAGATTTTCAATAGGGCTTACAAGGCATACTCGCCCATCCATCCGCCCATGACGGTGTTGGTAGGGTTTTCAAAAATAGAGTTTGAAAAGTATTTTTAGTATTGAAAAACACTACCAAATGAAGAATACATAACTAATTAAAAGAATTTTTGAAAAACTAGTTAAAAATCCTTCAAAAACATGAAACCAAATCACATGTATATCATGAAACATACTAAATACACAAGAATTGACACTCGAAATCTATAAGGCTCAAAATAATCATGAAATAAAGTCATGAATAAACAAATAAAGTGTGAGTGTGCAAGAATCATGCAATTAGCATTTTTCATGAAGATAATCAATGAAGCTCAAACAAACATAAAACTCAAAAATCATGAAAATTCATTTTTTTTATCTTAAAAACAAACTTCTAGGTATATGTATGATTTATCCAATCCTAACAATATGCTTACATATCCCAAATTTAAAAAGAGTCCATAATGTAAATTGCATGAAGGCAAATGAATCTTGGGGTATACATGTATATTTATTAGATTTGAATACACATTACATATACATGAAGTAAAACATGAAATAGGCAAAACAAGTGTAAATGAGGAAATCATCAAAACTAGGCTATACATGTGCATATAGTGAGTACAAATGAACAATGAAGTGCAAATATATATGAATCAATTTGTTGCTCACTACTTGTACATGTATAAATCCAAGCTTTAATAAAAAACTACATTTAAACTAGTATTTACCACATGAAGCACAAAACAAATAATGTTGGCCCAAAGGCCCTCCACTCTAGTTTTGATGATGATTAACTCATGTAGTTATGTGTACTAATAATCTTGTGATTTTAGTTTCAGATCATTAATCAAGATGTTGTAGGTGATTAGCTTCATCAAAGATGGTTTGGAAGCTTTCACATAGTGATTCAAGAGCCCGAGCGACAAGATCATATATAGCACTCATTGGAGTCAAGCTCGGTGGATCACGAAGTTTTGGATCGAGTCGGCTTGGAGACGGCGCTCTACAAGAAGACTTCGTTACCCTAGTTTAGTTTAAGTTTTAGATCCATTTGTAAAGATTAGAATAGTATGATATCCTCAAGCTCACAACACACACGTTTCATGTTTTGAATATTGATTTTCGGTTTTTCCGTTTTTGGTTTAACCGATCTTGGTTTCATGAATAGATAGATCAAAACAAGTTTACATGGTTTAATGTATATTAGATTTGTTCTATATACATGCATGCTTCAACTTCTTAGACAAACTTAGTTTGATAGTCTATTTCATGAGTTTTATGTTTTGGTATTTTTAACAAAACATATTTTGGAATTAAAGTCAAAAACATGGATATATATATATATGCTTCATGTATATAGGATTATATCCATATACATCATGTCTAAATGTTGTTTAATATTATGTTTTTGTATTTGGATAAGTTTTGGACAAAATGTATTTTTCAATTCCAAAATCCAAGTTTTAGAAAATACAGTTTTTGATTTTTGGTAAAAAAGATAAGACACAAAAATGTTTCAAAATATTTGTTATTTGTGATGAAATTTTTATCACAAGTTTATATTTCAAAATAAAATGATAAAACTATTTTTGTGTAATTTTAGAGATTTTATGGGAATTTTTAGGATTAAAAATTACATGTTTTTCTGACCAGAATTGCTGCTGCCAACCGGACGGTCGACCGAATCAAGTAGCCGGTCGACCGTAGCGGTCGACCGACGTGCACGGATACGTGCACGCTGGCTTACCCATAAGCCGGTCGATCGCACGGTCGACCGACTGAGAGCAGGTTGCTCTCGGGTTTCTCTTGGTCGACCGAGCGGTCGACCGGCCAGAGAGCCGTTGCTCTCTGGTTTTGGGGACGGTCGACTGCCCGGTCGACCGGTAGCTGCCTGCGGTCAAAAAGTGACTGTTGGCCGGTCGACCGACCGGTCGACCGGTAGTTCATTTTAGGCAGTTTCTGCTGCCAACGGCTATAATTTTCTGGGGGCTATAAATACCCCATTGGAAAGAGGTTTTCTCTAAAATTTTTGGTGCTAATTTTTCCTGACTCTCTAGTGTTTTCACAGCAATCAAAAGAAGTTTTTGGGCTTTAAATTGAACAATCTATTTGGTGCTTTTGCTAGGGTTTGGAAAATTAAAGAAAAGGGTTTTTGGGAAAAGTGTTTGATTCAACTTCTTTATCTTGGTTTCTAGTTTTTTTCCCAAGGATTTTCTTTGAGTTTTTGATTTCCATTCCTTTGGTTTTCTCCACACTTGAGCTACATCTATTATCTTATTCTATAGGATCTTTGTGTTGGAAAAGAGATTGTTTGTGGTCTTTTGATCACCAAGTTGTAAACCCATTATTTGCATGGCTTTGTGCTTTGCATCATTTCACATTGTTCATTCATACTTATATGCTTGGCTTGATTGTGTGTGCTTCACTGTTGCTTGCATCTTTCATAATTGCAATTAGTTTTCAAATTTCGCATTAAGTTCTCTAGATTAGCATTATCACCTATTCACCCCCCTCTAGGTGATTTCAATTGGTATCAGAGCCTACGCTCCTGATATTTAGGTTTAACCACCTAGGAGTGAGATCTTGGTTTACTAATCTTCATTTGCATTTTTCATTTGCGCACATTTAGTTTGCACTCATGGATAGCCCTCCTATGTTTGATTTTTCTAGACATGATATTTGGAAGGCCAAGATGAGTAGTCATTTAAAAAGCCTAGGACATCTAGTTTATCAAGCCACTACTCAAGAATCCTACCCTAATGCTAGCAAGCATAAAAAGGCAAATGCATTAGCACTTAAGACACTTAGAGCATCTCTTAATGAAGATTTTTTACATGTGTTTGCTCATTATGATTCGGCTTTTGCAGTTTGGAGCATTTTAACTTCTCCCGATCTACTAATGATTATTAACAAGTTGAGAAGATCTAGGAGAGACAAGTCCGACGAGCATTGCCTCATGGTCCAAGGGAAAAACTCCCTTGAGGTACAATCGGATTCTCAACTAGATAATAGCTCTAGCTCCTATTGCCATGGTTGTTTTGAAGTTCAAACATTGAATATGGAACTTGCTCAAAAGCTTGAAAATTTTTTGGAAAAACATGATTTGTTGAAAAAGAACAATTTTGAACTAAAAGAAGAATTAAAGAATTTGTGTTCAAATTTTGAATTGATTTTACAAGAGAAGGAAGAGATTGCAAGTGAACGTGACTCACTTAAATCTCAACTTGACCTTGTCCTAAAGGAAAATGAGTTTTTGAAAAGCAAAAAGGATTGTGATGATGTTGTAAAAAACAATGAGGTTTTATCTTCTAAATTAGATTTTGTTTTAAAAGATAACCTTTCATTGAAAAATGAAATTGATTTCATTACAAAAGAATTGGATTTTGTTTTAAGGAAAAATGAATCTTTGAAAATTGAATTGTCTTCACATGTTTGCCATGCTATTGTAGCTTCTTCATCTAGCACACCTATTGCATGCTCCACTTTATCTTCAACTATTGAAAATGATATAAATGTTTTGAAGAAAAGTGTTGATTGTTTGGGCTCCACTTTGAGCCATTGTGCCATGAACCACACACGCTTGGAATCCTTGATTCGAAAGAAACAAGCTCCATCCTTGCATGCACACCCATCACGGCATACACATGCTTCCCACGGTCACCACCATCACATGTATGCTCATGTGTACACGTGTACACATTGTGATCGAAAAGGCCACCTTGCTAGATTTTGCTATGATCGTTTACATGTTGAAAATTTAGCAAATAATCTTGTTTGGGTTAGGAAAGATACTAACCCCTATGGACCCAAAAGAAAATGGGTACCAAAGACCACCCCTAAAATTTTTGATGTAGGTGTGGGCTCTCGCATCACGTGAGAGTAGCGGTGCCTTGAAGTGGATGCGTTCCGTGCTTAAAGAAAATAATTTGGATGCATCACTTTCAAGGGGAGTTTGGTGGAGAGGACCACCATTGGTTTGGAGAACTAGAGAGGTGTTTTCATCGGTTTTGGTATCAATCTCTAACTCCCGTTTATATTTGCATGCTTTTCATGTAGTTGATTTATAGCATGTCATGTTTTAAAGCTCATTATGATTATGCCATGTGATTTAGATTAGTGATATACATGTTTAGTTATTTGAGACACCCATGGACCTATCTTTGTGTTCTCACTTTGTTTTTAAACTAATATGTATGTCCTAAATCTAATGCATGTGCATGTACATAATGATCATATGTGTGTTTATGATTTTTGTTTTGTTTTGATGTTTATAGTTTATTATGTTAAATGCCATGATTCTTAGATCATTGACATGCATGTATAGCTTTTGAGATCATCCATGTTTATATGGACCCATATGTTGTGTTCTCACCATTTGTTTAGCTATTATGCACATCATAGCTCTAATAACATGTGGATTTACATAATGATCATGTTTATGATTTTCATGTTGATTTATATCCCGTTTTATGCTTCATGATTTGATTACTTGTTTAGATGTTAGTTTTCATTAAAATTAGGATATATACTTGTACATATAGTAGGCCACAAATAGATCATTATATGTTTGTGCTTTAATGCTTATTTGTACCCATTAGATGTGCTAGTATAGTATAGTTTTAATGACTCATACATTTTAAACTTGTATTCCCATTTTGGATATGTTTTTTTTTTGATCATGTGTTTTCACTTCATGTATATGTTTATTTTGCCAAACTTTAAGATATACATGTATACCCCTTGAGTCATTTGCTTTTCATGCAAATCTTTATTATGGACTCAATAGTGTTTAGGGATATGTATGTGTACTTATCGTTTTGTCAAAACATACATATGCCTTGAAGTATGATTTGTGTTCAAATGAAAATTTTCAAATGAAAATTTAAGTTTCTTATGATTTTCATGTTTTCATGTTTAAGGAATTTCAATTGAGCTTAATTGCATATTTTCATGATGATGTGTTTCACATATATCTTGTACACTCTCCTCACTTATTGTTTTCTCATGATTTTATTTTCATGAGTATGATACATGTTTTATGAAATTTGAGTATTTAGTGACATGTGATTTACATGTGTTTCATGAAAAATATTTATGTTTTATTCCTTACTTGAAGGATTTCGTACTAGTTAACAAGGTTTCCCATTTAACTAGTTCGTATTCTTCTTATGGTAGAGATTTTCAAACATACTCTATTTTCGAACCTATTTTTGAAAACTCCTACCTTCAACGGGCGGTTGGATGGGCGACCATGCCATGTATACCCTTCTTGAATATCTTTTAAACTTGTGCATGAATGGGTGGTAAGTTATATGAGGTATACATTTGATATTATTGTTGTTTCAATTGGTATCATTGGATTCTTTCAATTGGTATCAATATTGACATTTTTGTATACTCATATATTTTTTTTGTATATGTATGCTTGCACTTGAAAGAATATCAATTTCAATTGGTATCAAATTTTTCATACATATATATGTTTTTATTTGTGCTTATTATATTTATATATCTTAGAGCACAAATTTTGATCATGATAAAGCTTGTTTTATAATGACTATCTTGTTTCAATTGACTAGTTTTCAATTGGTATCCATATACAAGCTTTGCATGTTTTTTATTTGGTAATTCATAAAGAGGGAGAAAACTTGTATTTCATCTTTCAATTGGTATTTGATTTCCACTCCCATACTTTATGATTGAAAATTTCAATTTGGTATCATATGTTCAAAATGAAAAATATTTACAATTGGTATCAAAATTTTTGTTTAGAAATTCAAATTTTGTTATGTTTAATTTCAATTGGTATCAATGTTTTTTTTTGTTTCCTTTCAATTGGTATCAAGATGCTCCACTTTGACAAATTTTTAATTGATATCTTAATTGATTGTCACCCCTTATTTACATCATTTGTGTTTTACACAAAAAGGGGGAGAAGAATGTTTTTGTTTTCACTTGGACCCCTTTGTTGATGATTGACAAAAAGGGGGAGAAGTATTTGAGTTTATATGCATGTTTTGTTTTATTTATTAGTTTGTCGTTTAATTAGTATCAAGAGCATTATTTAAGAACATGTTTTTTATTAGTATCAAGAGCACGTTTTATGCATGATGCATTTCATATGTCATATGTTTGGTATCAAGAGCATGTTTTTGTATTTGGTACCTTGTTTTATGCATGTCTATGCATACATGTTTAAGAGCTTACATTGCATATCTATTTGTTTATTCCTATTCATGAGTTAAGGGGGAGCTTCTCTAAAGCTTAACTTTAATCCATACATATATAACTCCATGAGTTTTGTCATCATCAAAAAGGGGGAGATTGTTGGCCCAAAGGCCCTCCACTCTAGTTTTGATGATGATTAACTCATGTAGTTATGTGTACTAATAATCTTGTGATTTTAGTTTCAGATCATTAATCAAGATGTTAGTAGGTGATTAGCTTCATCAAAGATGGTTTGGAAGCTTTCACATAGTGATTCAAGAGCCCGAGCGACAAGATCATATATAGCACTCATTGGAGTCAAGCTCGGTGGATCACGAAGTTTTGGATCGAGTCGGCTTGGAGACGGCGCTCTACAAGAAGACTTCGGTACCCTAGTTTAGTTTAAGTTTTAGATCCATTTGTAAAGATTAGAATAGTATGATATGCTCAAGTTCACAACACACACGTTTCATGTTTTGAATATTGGTTTTCGGTTTTTCCGTTTTTGGTTTAACCGATCTTGGTTTCATGAATAGATAGGTCAAAACAAGTTTACAGGTTTAATGTATATTAGATTTGTTCTATATACATGCATGCTTCAACTTCTTAGACAAACTTAGTTTGATAGTCTATTTCATGAGTTTTATGTTTTGGTATTTTTAACAAAACATATTTTGGAATTAAAGTCAAAAACATGGATATATTTATATATGCTTCATGTATATAGGATTATATCTATATACATCATGTCTAAATGTTGTTTAATATCATGTTTTTGTATTTGGATAAGTTTTGGACAAAATGTATTTTTCAATTCCAAAATTCAAGTTTTAGAAAATACAGTTTTTGATTTTTGGTAAAAATAATAAGACACAAAAATGTTTCAAATATTTGTTATTTGTGATGAAATTTTTATCACAAGTTTATATTTCAAAATAAAATGATAAAACTATTTTTGTGTAATTTTAGAGATTCTATGGGAATTTTTAGGATTAAAAATTACATGTTTTTCTGACCAGAACTGCTGCTGCCAGGCTAGGTCGGTCGACTGGACGGTCGACCGAATCAAGTAGCCGGTCGACCGTAGCGGTCGACCGACGTACACGGATACTTGCACGCTGGCTTACCCATAAGCCGGTCGACCGCACGGTCGACCGACTGAGAGCAGGTTGCTCTCGGGTTTTCTCCCGGTCGACCGAGCGGTCGACCGGCCAGAGAGCCGTTGCTCTCTGGTTCTGGGGACGGTCGACCGCCCGGTCGACCGGTAGCTGCCTGCGGTCAAAAAGTGACCGTTGGCCGGTCGACCGGTAGTTCATTTTTGGCAGTTTCTGCTGCCAACGGCTTTAATTTTCTGGGGCTATAAATACCCCATTGGAAAGAGGTTTTCTCTAAGATTTTTGGTGCTAATTTTTCCTGACTCTCTAGTGTTTTCACAGCAATCAAAAGAAGTATTTGGGGTTTAAATTGAACAATCTATTTGGTGTTTTTGCTAGGGTTTGAAAAATCAAAGAAAAGGGTTTTTGGGAAAGTGTTTGATTCAACTTCTTTATCTTGGTTTCTAGTTTTTTTTTCCCAAGGATTTTTTTTGAGTTTTTGATTTCCATTCCTTTGGTTTTCTCCACACTTGAACTACATCTACTATCTTATTCTATAGGATCTTTGTGTGGGAAAAGAGATTGTTTGTGGTCTTTTGATCACCAAGTTGTAAACCCATTATTTGCTTGGCTTTGTGCCTTGCATCATTTCACATTGATCATTCATACTTATATGCTTGGCTTGATTGTGTGTGCTTCACTGTTGCTTGCATCTTGCATAATTGCAATTAGTTTTTAAATTGCACATTAAGTTTTCTAGATTAGCATTATCACCTATTCACCCCCCCTCTAGGTGATTTCAAATAAAACTGTTTTCCATTATGTTTGCAAGGGGGAAAACTTACAATAAAAGGGTTGAGGAGCTAAATTACAAGTATTCTTAAAAAGATTACAAGTAGATCTCCTCAGAGATTCTGGAGAAGTGTGCCGATAGGAGTCTGGTCAGCGCGCGACCACTTTGTCCCTTTGACGATGCGAGCGATGAGATTCCCTTCTCGCCTGGTTCCGGGAATCAGAGAGCAGAAGGTTGGTAGAACCCTCTTGCTGCTTCTCAAAATCGCCTTCAATTAGAAATTCCTTCTCGCCTGGTTCCGGAGATTCCTTGAGAAGAAGGACGATGTTAGGGTATCAACACCCTGGATAGAGAAAGCAATTCTCTAAAAGGTCTCTGAATTCGAGAGCGCACGGTGCGTCGTGAAGAAGCCTCTGCTTGTGGAGTCCTCTTTTCTCTCGATTGATCGATCTCTCTGTGTGTCTCTCTCTGTACCCCTGGCGGGTTATTTATAGGGAGAGCAAGGGTATAACCGTCCCTTAAAGATATGGAAACAGATTGAATCGAATCTGTTTAAATCTGGAAAGTAGCCTTGCTGCGAGGCTAAGATCAGCTTCTGTGAAGCTAGAATTGGCAGGTCGGTGGACACTCTTGATCCTTTCCATATCGTTGGAGGATTTTCCCTGATCTTCTTACTCGTTTTAGGAGAGTCAGGAGATTGTGGCAATCAACTGCCAAATTTGATCTCTGATTTGATCTTGATTGGATTTGATCTAATTGGATCCGATCTCATCTGGAGATTTGATTGGTCAAAGGTTGACCATGGTAGACCAATAGTGGCGCTGCCCGCATTGAGCTCGTAGCGGGGCTAGAAGCAGCTTCTAGCGAAGTCCGAAAGAAACCCTTTGGCGGAGCTGGAAGTCCTCTGTGGCGAAGTTTGGGAGTTAGCTTCTTGGCGAGGCTTTGAATGGCTTCAAGGCGAAGTCGAGTGATATTAGCCTCTCAAGCGAGGCTATCCCTTTGGGCTCATGTAATGCTAAGTGATAGCACCTTAGACCTGCTGAGGTCTGTTTAGAAACAATCCGGGTTCACTGTCTGCTTGCTGGATCAGTGGAGTCCAAGTTGCTTCCTTGTCCCTCGGAGATGGGTGAAAACTGGTCTTCAGCTCGTCTGTCACTTGTCTTTTGTAAATGTCAACAAGTTTAGACATTGTTCGGACCAATAAGAATCTTGTCTTTTTTAAGTGTCAACAAGACCCCCTTCAAAGTTTTTGAAAGTCTACAATAGCTCAGACTTCGAAATACTTTGAACTGCTTTGATCGGTGGAGTGTGGAGTATGAACTTCGCCATGATGGTTGAGTTCAGCTTCGCTTTGAATCCTACTTTGGGATGTAGATTCGCCGAGGAATCATGTAGACTCACGTCTGGGTAGCTCCGCATCTGGGCTTCTGGAGATACGTTCGCCCTGGAGCGTTTGTCGCTTTCCCGAGGCCAACTACCATGGGCCAGTTACGAGGAGGATAACTCCTTTCTTCGTGCTGATCGAGGGAGATATTCTCCGATTTGCACGTTTCCAAGGGAGGATATTCCCTTTCTTCAAGACGCCATAAGTGCCTTTATGAGGGAGACGTTTCTCCCTTTGCACGGTTCCAAGGGAAACCGTCCCTTTTCTCAAGGCGCAGTAAATGCCTTAAATGCGCTCGTGCTTCCACGCTTGAGGTGGCAGCGCTCAGGCCATGAGGCCTATAAATAGGACGCTTGAGGTCCTCTGAAGAGAAGCGATCTGCTCTTCTTCTTCTCTTCTCTTGGTTGAGAGAGATACTCAGATCTCTGAACTAGTGGGAATGCCCACTCTGGTCATTATCCGGCCAAGGACCGGTAAGTCTTGATCATTCAACGACTTCACCGATTTTAGGGAATTCATCTCCCTTAATTCAGCTTTAGCAGCTGCTTCAGGGATTAGTTTCCCTTACTCTTCATATTGCAATTAACCGGTCTGTAGAGAAGGATTTCAGCATAGCTTCCCAGCGAAGCTATCATCTTGACTTGGTCAGAGAAAGATCACTGCATGGTAAGTCTGCAGCACAGGCAGAACTTGGGACTTGGTCTCTTTAATAGTTGAGCCAGTCTTGCCATATAGGCAGAGCTAAGACTGCATCCCACGGGGTCAGTCTGGCTAGCCATATAGGCGGTGCTTGGACTTGGCGTTTGTTGAGCCAGCCCATCAGTGCTGTGCAGGCGAGGCCTGTCCTCTGCTTTTACTGAAATTGGATTGCTTTGACCCAAAAGATTCTGATTTGCAGTCTTTCCTGTGCTTAACTGCTAATTTGCTCTGATTTTGCATTGCAGTGGGCTATGCTCGCCGATCTTGTATCTTGATGAAAGAGATCGAAAAATTGCCTTATGCTTCCCCGGTTGAAGCTTTTCTTTTAAGCAGGAGGAACAACTTGGGGCGACGGGTGCGTGTCCCAGAGGCTATTGGCAGCCTCTTATCCGAGATGATTCGTTCTGAGGTGAGGCTGGTTGCCGCTTTTACCGGAGATGATCCGCTTCAAGATAGTGGGCGTCGCCTGTGGGATCGCTGGCATCATTGCCAACTTTTAACTTTGGTGGCCTTTGGGGGCTATCCACTTCGGGAAAACGGGCATCACACCCGTTAGATCACTGGTATCACTGCCGATTCCCATTATACGTGATCTATCGTGTTGGCGGCGATAGGTTTTTATTGCCAGGCTTCAACAAAAATGGCCTGGCAAGATCTGCCATTTTTGTGGAGAATAATGACCGTGTCCTTGCGGCACCACTGATTACAGCCCTGTGCAGGAGGAAGGCCTTCTTTGTCCAGTCGGTTTGACTTAGAAGCGGATAAAACCACTTGTATGCCTTTTGCGTGGATGACCTTGTTAAGCAACTGGGTGTGTTGTATGAAACACAACTTTGATGTAATATCAATGTACCCTTCCTTTTAAATCAATGAAAGTTCATCTTCTAATCATCTGATCTTTGCTTGCTTTCATTGAGAGTTTGGCCATAGCGGGGCTAAACTGCATGCGGAGTTAAGGACATAGTCCTTTCTTTGAGTGATCTTCGCGAGACTGGCATGTCAGCGCCTTTTTAGAGGGCTAAGGTAAGCCTTTCGGCTAAGTCCTTGAAGGATTGTGCGAAGTCCGCACTTTAAGCCAGGGCGAAATTAACCCTTAGCGGAATCGAAGCAGCGCTTCTCGGGAAGGCGCTTTGGGCGGCGTTTCGAATTAATTCGAAACGGCGGCATACGCCCTTTTCGAGGCCTCGTTTCAGGCGCTGATTGGCCTATAAAAGCCCGATCGGGCTGAGCAGGAAAAGATCTCCTTTTTCAGAGAGATTTTTTGACTTTCCCTCTTCCTCTTCCTTCTTTGTTCAGAGAACCTTGAGAACTCTTGCAACTCTTTAATGGCGCCCAAAAGACGAGCGGGAAAAGAAGTGGCGACTTCTGCAGCGGAGGGCCCTTCTCCTCCGGTCATCGAGCGACCAGTCACCGGTAAGGGATTTTCCTATCTGATTAGAGACTGTGGTCTCTCTCCTTTGGAGTTGACATTTGGCTATTAGGACGATCGAATATGATCTGTCCTCATTAGGGAACTCGTTTCCTTGAACCTTCCTTGCACAAGGGAATTAAGAACCGAACAGTTCTTCTTTAGGCTTCCGTACGAAGCCATTACTCGGGCAGTCTCCATCCTGTTGAGGAACAGGATATAGGTCTGTTCCTTCAGTCATGGCCATGAAGGGTGACTTTTGACCATGATGCCCTCTTGGTGACGTCAGCCCTTAGGGCTATACCACTTCCTGCTTAAGCGAAGTTGGTATTTTGGATGTTCTCTGCAAAAATGCAGTTTTATCCGCGAGATCAAGCTTCATCGAAGCTATCGCCTTGCTGGCCTTGCTCGCTGAGCGAGGCTATGCCTTAGTGGATTTTTTTTTTTTAATGCTTTGAACTAATCATAGTTCATTTCTGTCTTTGCAGTGCATTACACTTCCGGTCTCTTGAACAGTCTGTTTGGGCTAACCAGTCAAGCAGATGGTAACCTCAGCCTGCAATTCCATGGACAGGCTTCTTTGTTCAGTGAGCGGAGCTCCCTCGTCCGGGATACACTCATCCAAGGCGGTCATCCGCAGACCACACGGAGTATCTTGACCACGGCTCCTCTTGAGGATGTTGACCGTCGGACTTACAGAAAGCCCGACTTTATGTTCGGGGATGCCGCATCCGATCCCGATCGCCAGTTGCAGGCAGGCGAAGGACAATGGATCTTTCAATTGGATGGTGAGAAGTTTTACCTTCCGTCCACTAAGCGGCACTTTCCTTTGTCTTCTTTCGTGAATGTGACTCAGGCTTGGAAGATGGCGTGGGGCGTAAGCCGAAGCGTCGAATCCGTCCATGTTGGGAGATTGACCTTTCAGTCCGGCTATTCGAGGGCGGGCCCTCCCCACGGCATAATGGGGCTATACCCTGGGAAGGTATCGCGGGAACTTCCAGTGGGAGAGAACCCGGCTGTGGCGCAGACCTTTGGTACTCAGTTCTGCGCAGTTGACGGGAACTACCCTGCTACTGACTTCAGGGCTCCCGGTTGGGTTCATCCTCCTAAGACATGGTGGGCGGAGTTGACCAACTACATCCTCGCTCACTTCGAGGAGAACTTAGAGGAGCTGAACCTCTATGAGGCCGTCAGGGCGACCTGCTACGGCATTGAGATGAAGGTGGCGTGCTTCTACGCCATCCTTAAGTTGTACTGTCCGGCTTCGGGGACCTTCTTCACCCCGGTTGGCGAGTTGGGCATGGCTTTGCATGAGATGTGGGAAATCTCTGCTCTGTCTTTCGGGTCTCTTCCATACGAAGAGTACTTTCCCTGTGAGGCGGAGTTGGCTATTCTGGAGAAACAGGAGCCTGCTCTGCTCGAGACTTATCGGGAGTTGATGTGCCACTTGCATATCTGTTCCAGCATCCACGGTGGTGGCAAGGGTAGCTCGAAGAGCTTAAAGAGCTGGGGAAGTTACCTGTTCCCAGACATGAAGAATGCCCCTGAAGCAGCTCATCGCGGAGTTGCTGATGGCGATATTGTTGAAAGGATGGAGATGTGTCTCCAAAGGGATATCGTCATAACAGAAGACGCTGGTCCCTATGAGAAGGGTGATGCCCTTCGGAGCTTTCACCATCAGGCCCGTTGGCCTATGTCTCGAAAGGCGCTGCTGGCCGATTTCTTAACCGTCTGGTTAAAGAAGTGTGTTGTTCCTTCTTCCTCGGGTGACATCGTCCACCCGAATGTTCTGCTACCCGCCGTTCGCTTGGCCCATGGCCACCGTCTGGGTCTTCTCCCGGCCATGATGTGCTGTATTCAAAGAGGCCTTCGTGCATTAACGGAGGCTTTCTGCAGGCCACCGGCGACGAGGCGTGGGAAGAGTGCCATCCTGCCTTGTGATGGACCCAATCCTAGGGTAGGTCTGCCATACACCTACTTGATAGCGTGGTTCGCCTTACACTGTCCTACTTTGATTGGAGCTGGGGAGGACCCTCCGCAGGGTGTTCGAACGGCGCTTCTCCGCCGGTTGAAGGCTGTTCTTGGATGAAAACTTACGTGGCCGAGGCCCGTAAGTTAGTGCGTCGTCATAACGCTTATAGCCTGTTCCGCTGTTTTCCTCGCATTCGGGGCGCAGGATACAACGAGGAATTCTGAGATGCGGAGTCAGGGCGGTCTCCTATGAGTCGGGGCGTTTTCGAGTGGCTGGTCAGCATCCGGCCCTCGCACTTGCTGTACAGGAGTGGGGATACCTGCAACCTGGAACCCTACGTCCCGAGTCGATTTGCCCGCCAATTCGGATACGACCAGCTTTACGTGGGCAACCCCAATTCGGGCCTGGCTTTCATGGGGAGTCTTATTGATGGGGCCCGTGCCTGGCGGTTCTTTACCGCGGATGGCACTGGGGCGTGGCTACGCACGCCGCTGCAGGATCCCGGCCTCTCGACGACCCTGTGCTTTTGCCAGTGGTACACGGCTTCCAACTCCACACCTCCTGGATTTAATGCCAATAGTACGGGTGTGAAGTTAATCTTTCAGCGAATGAAGCGGAAGGCCTCTGAGAAAAAGGAAGGCGAACGGGTTCGTGTCCCTGGTTTAGAGGAGTTCATCGCTGTGGATGACAGCGAGGCTTCTGATGCAGGGAGTCCTCGCTTTGAGGCGGGGGCTGGAGCTGATACTCCTGCGGCTGGCTCTGGTGTGGTGGGGACATCTTCCCCACGACGTGCGGGAGAAGTGGAAGAAGAGGATTCTGACGTCCACTTCAAGAGAAAGCGGGCAAGTAGCGGATCTCGTAGGAAATCATTGGCGAAGAAGCCCCGTCGCCAAGCTCCTACGATTGTCGTAGAGGGTTACCCCTCTACAGCGACTCCTCGTGCCGCCCCATTAGCAGCTGAACCGTCGGTTGCTGAGCCGACTAGTGGTGAATTCGCTCCAGGTCTGGGTAAGATTAACCTTGTCCATATAATACGCCTTTGGTGTGTTCCAAATAACTCATCCGTTGCTTCTTGTTGCAGGAGCCGAGGCGGCTGGAGAGCAAGGGGGACATTATGATCCCCTATTCACTTATGGGGCTGCAGCCGGTTCTCCTGCTCACTCGGAAGAGTCTAGGAGTGGCGCGGCTGATGTTGGTCCTTCAGGCGTTGGGACTTCTAAAGGAAGTCCTGAGGCCTCGAGCTCTATCGGGTGGTCCACAGGATACTCGGCAAGTGAAAGCGAGCCGGCTATTCGTGTTGATTCTGCCAAAAACTTTCCGATGGGGCCTCTGGAGACTGATGTGGCTAGCGAGACGTTTGAGGCGACGTCATCTTACGGTATTGTCGTAACCTCTTAGTTTCTCCTGCATGCGATGTTCCGACTGACCGTAGTCTTGTTACAGGTGTGCGGCCTCAAGATGCATCAGCTTCGAGGGGACCAGGTGATTTTCCTGAAAAGTCAGGGGGTGATATGAGCGCTTCGACCGCGGCGGATGCTGTTGTGTTGGATGCGCTGTATGGCGACCTGCCTTCTTATCAGCCCAAATCAGCTGAAGGACCAGAAGTTGAAGGGGCGGCAGTCCCGGAGGTATCCTCACTCCCAATCACATCAACGAGTGAGGTGCCAATTGTTTTGCCAAGTGCGGCACTGAGGGTGATCGCAAGCTCTACTTCTCCAACCCTGGTGGTTGAGCCTGCTGCTCAAGAGGTGGTTGCCAGTCCAATCTCCGCGGTGGCTAGCGTGCTGGTTTCGATGAGGACTCCGCCGAGATCGCCTTCGGCTAGTCCTGCTGCTGTCAGTGTTCCCGCCGCTTCTTCCGCGACGGTGTCGACCAGGCTGGTAGATTACTCCGAGGTTTCCTCCCTGCCAGAAATGGCTGAGGCCGAGAATGATTACATAGGTGACCTGGTCGATAGCTTTTATAAAAGCTTGGAGCGAACCATCGTCCTAGTTTTGAAGGGCTCGCCTGTACCATTCTCAAAGCTGAAGGTGGTCCTCTCCCGTGACATTGAGAGCATTCGGGACTTTGAGGGGTATCATCAGGCTGCTGCTTTAGAACTCCTGGTAGATGAACTTGAGAAGGCTGTAGAGGAGTGGCGCCGTCTCTATCGCTCAGACCTGGCGTCCTTAGCTGATGAGCGGCTCGCCTGTCTTGTTGCCCAACAGCACGAGGCCCGGCTTGCTGCTCAAGAGGCTGCTAAGGCCGTCTCTTCTGATTTGGAATCCTTGGAAACAAGGCAAGCGGAGGTTGGAAGTGCAATTGACGCCTCCACTAGTGCTCTTCTTGGCGCTGAGGATAAGATTGCGAAGGCTGAGGAAATGATCAGGAAAGCAAATCTCCTCTTATCCAAGGCCATACCGGTGCGTCTTGAGGAAACTGCGCGGCTTGAACAACTCAAAGCTCAGAGTGAGGAGCTTGCGCGGCAGGAGTTGTCACAGAGGGCAACTTTGGCGGAAGTTGAAGTTCGTCTAGCCCAGGCAGTGGATTTTGATGAGGCTGAGCTGAGGTCACAAGCGCTTGCCCAGGCTGCTGATGACAGAAAGACGAGGCTAAACGCCCTCGGAGAGCGGCTTAGATCGTACAGTGTACGCTTGTAGGTCATTGTAAACGTGCCTCTGTGTGTCCCCATCTTTTGGAATTAATGAAAATTCTTTCTTTTGTTTTGGCTTCTGTCGAATCTCCAATCTTGTTCTTGCTTGAGGACGTAATCTTTGAGACGTGGCTATCCGTCGGTTCAGAGGTCGCAATGACATAACCGATTAAGACGTCAGCGATCTCGAGGTTAGCCCTTTGCGGGGCTGAAGGGGAGATACTTGCCTTTTGTAAATGTCAGCAAGCATCGGTGAGTCCTGTCTTTTGTAAGTGTTAACGGGGCTCGGAATTGAGACTTAGCTGTCTGCTGGTTCAGAAGTCGCAATGACATAACCGGTTGGGACGCTACTAAGCTCAATGGAAGACGAAACTTGGCTATCTGCTAGTTCAGAGGTCGCAATGACATAACAGGTTGAGAAGCCACCAAGCTTCAAAATTGGTGATACTCGTCTTTTGTAAATGTCAACGAGTATCGGGACCTGTCTTTTGTAAATGTCAACAGGGCTCGAAATTGAGACTTGTCTTTTGTAAATGTCAACAAGCTCAAAATTGGTGATACTTATCTTTTGTAAATGTCAATAAGTATCGAGACCTGTCTTTTGTAGATGTCAACAGGGCTCGGGGTTGAGACTTAGCTGTCTGCTAGTTCAGAGGTCGCAATGACATAACCGGATGAGACGCCACCAAGCTTCAAAATTTGGTGATACTCGTCTTTTGTAAATGTCAACAAGTATCGAGACCTGTCTTTTGTAGATGTCAACAGGGCTCGGATTGAGACTTGTCTTTTGTAAATGTCAACAAGCTCAAATTGGTGATACTTATCTTTTGTAAATGTCAATAAGTATCGAGACTTGTCTTTTGTAGATGTCAACAGGGCTCGGGGTTGAGACTTAGCTGTCTGCTGGTTCAGATGTCGCAATGACATAACCGGATGAGACGCCACCAAGCTTCAAAATTTGGTGATACTCGTCTTTTGTAAATGTCAACGAGTATCGAGACCTGTCTTTTTTAGATGTCAACAGGGCTCGGAATTGAGACTTAGCTGTCTGCTGGTTCAGAGGTCGCAATGACATAACCGGATGAGACGCCACCAGCTTCAAGATTTGGTGATACTCGTCTTTTGTAAATGTCAACGAGTATCGAGACCTGTCTTTTGTAGATGTCAACAGGGCTCGGGGTTGAGACTTAGCTGTCTGCTGGTTCAGAGGTCGCAATGACATAACCGGATGAGACGCCACCAAGCTTCAAGATTTGGTGATACTCGTCTTTTGTAAATGTCAACGAGTATCGAGACCTGTCTTTTGTAGATGTCAACAGGGCTCGGGGTTGAGACTTAGCTGTCTGCTGGTTCAGAGGTCGCAATGACATAACCGGATGAGACGCCACCAAGCTTCAAGATTTGGTGATACTCGTCTTTTGTAAATGTCAACGAGTATCGAGACCTGTCTTTTGTAGATGTCAACAGGGCTCGGGTTGAGACTTAGCTGTCTGCTGGTTCAGAGGTTGCAATGACATAACCGGATGAGACGCCACCAAGCTTCAAGATTTGGTGATACTCATCTTTTGTAAATGTCAACGAGTATCGAGACCTGTCTTTTGTAGATGTCAACAGGGCTCGGGTTGAGACTTAGCTGTCTGCTGGTTCAGAGGTCGCAATGACATAACCGGATGAGACGCCACCAAGCTTCAAGATTTGGTGATACTCGTCTTTTGTAAATGTCAACGAGTATCGAGACCTGTCTTTTGTAGATGTCAACAGGGCTCGGGGTTGAGACTTAGCTGTCTGCTGGTTCAGAGGTCGCAATGACATAACCGGATGAGACGCCACCAAGCTTCAAGATTTGGTGATACTCGTCTTTTGTAAATGTCAACGAGTATCGAGACCTGTCTTTTGTAGATGTCAACAGGGCTCGGGGTTGAGACTTAGCTGTCTGCTGGTTCAGAGGTCGCAATGACATAACCGGATGAGACGCCACCAAGCTTCAAGATTTGGTGATACTCGTCTTTTGTAAATGTCAACGAGTGTCGAGACCTGTCTTTTGTAGATGTCAACAGGGCTCGGGGTTGAGACTTAGCTGTCTGCTGGTTCAGAGGTCGCAATGACATAACCGGATGAGACGCCACCAAGCTTCAAGATTTGGTGATACTCGTCTTTTGTAAATGTCAACGAGTATCGAGACCTGTCTTTTGTAGATGTCAACAGGGCTCGGGGTTGAGACTTAGCTGTCTGCTGGTTCAGAGGTCGCAATGACATAACCGGATGAGACGCCACCAAGCTTCAAGATTTGGTGATACTCGTCTTTTGTAAATGTCAACGAGTATCGAGACCTGTCTTTTGTAGATGTCAACAGGGCTCGGGGTTGAGACTTAGCTGTCTGCTGGTTCAGAGGTCGCAATGACATAACCGGATGAGACGCCACCAAGCTTCAAGATTTGGTGATACTCGTCTTTTGTAAATGTCAACGAGTATCGAGACCTGTCTTTTGTAGATGTCAACAGGGCTCGGGGTTGAGACTTAGCTGTCTGCTGGTTCAGAGGTCGCAATGACATAACCGGATGAGACGCCACCAAGCTTCAAGATTTGGTGATACTCGTCTTTTGTAAATGTCAACAAGTATCGAGACCTGTCTTTTATAGATGTCAACAGGGCTCGGGGTTGAGACTTAGCTGTCTGCTGGTTCAGAGGTCGCAATGACATAACCGGATGAGACGCCACCAAGCTTCAAGATTTGGTGATACTCGTCTTTTATAAATGTCGACAAGTATCGAGTTTGTAGTGGAATTTGGGAGAAAGTCTCGTTTTCATAGGGAGAAACGAGGGAATTGCTGTTATAGGTTTAATGTTAACGTAACAGCGAAATGCATATGTGGTCTTACCATTCTATGGATGAGAATTGGTAAGTGATTTTGGAGGTCTCATTCTCACGGGGAGAAATGAGGGGACTGCTGTCATAGGTTTAATGTTAACATAACAGCGAAATGTATGTGGCCTTACCATTCTATGGATGAGAATTGGTAAGTGATTTTGGAGAGGGAATCAAATGGGAACTGATCCCTTAGGATTTTTAACAAATCCCCAGCTGTCAACGGGTTTGATATGCCTTTACCAACTACCGTTTGAATTGGGCTAGCCATGCTTTTCCCCTCAGCATGATGAGTTGTCGAGGACTTATGTTGGGCTTACAGGCCAGCATTTTCCTCTATCTTAATCGTTAAGGATATTGGATTATCGGGTTAATGTCTGCATAACCCTGACTCTCCTTTAGGATAACTGGTGCACGGCCAGGCTCCTGTCGGTTTATGGCTATATAACCTCACTTGGAGGAAGAGAAAGGCTCTCTTTGTGTGTGCTTCGGGCACGGAGATCTTGATCAGAGGTGTAGTGTTAACTTGATCAAGAGAAGGATCCTTGATTAAGGATAATACTTCTTTAAGAACTTGCCATTAATCGGCATCATGAGTAGGTCGCCCTCTGCAGTCGTGAGGCGGTATGCTCCGTTTGAATAGACTGTTTCTATTACAAACGTTCCTTCCCATTTAGGCTGAAATTTGCCTTTGGTCTTGTGCGTCATAATCATCGGTCGTCTGACGGCTAAAACCAGGTCTCCTTTCTGGAAGACCCTCTGTTTGACCTTCTTATTGAAGGCTTTCGAAATTCGAGCTTGATATAGCTCAATATGCTGTTGAGCTTGTAGCCGCTTCTCATCTAGGGCTTCGAGCTCTTGAAGACGCAATCGATCATTGTCCTCTGATGTGCTCTTGGTGGTCAGAGCGACTCGCAATGATGGCATCTGGATTTCCAACGGGATGACTGCTTCGCACCCATATACCAGGGAAAAAGGCGTATTGCCTGTCGGTGTCCGAACCGTGGTTCGGTAGGCCCAAAGACATTCACCAAGCTTTTCGTCCCAATCTCGCTTATTCGAGGAGACGAATTTCTTGAGCAGCTTGATGATTGTTTTGTTGAATGCTTCTGCCAAGCCATTAGCAGCAAGATTATAGGCAGTTGAAGCCACATTCTGAATTTGGTATTTATCGCAGAACCGATAGATTACTTGGCTTATGAATTGGGGACCGTTGTCGTGGATGATCCGCCTAGGGATACCAAATCGATGGATGACATGGTGTTTGATAAAGTGAACCACATTAGAGGTTTTGACTTCGGCCAATGGTATAGCCTCCGCCCACTTTGAGAAGTAATCGGTTATTGCTAGGATAAACCGGTGACCTCTTGTCGAAGAAGGGCTGATTGGCCCTACGACGTCTATTCCCCATGCTTCAAATGGCCATGAAGCAACGGTCGGGTGGAGCAGCTCCGAGGGCTGGTGTATGAAGTCCGCATGAATCTGACATGCTTTACACCTTCGTGCATATTGGATGGCGTCGGCTATCATAGTTGGCCAATAATATCCCAGCCTATGCAACCTGTCTTTAAGCTTTGGACCTGGCTGATGAGCTCCACAAGTGCCGTCGTGCGCTTCTTGGAGCGCTTCCTGTACCTCTGAATGAGAAAGGCAACGGAGGAGGACACCGTCATATGACCGACGGTAAAGTGTCTTCAAAGTCGGATCATAGTAGAAGCAGAGAGACCTTCGTCTGACGGACGCCGCTTCTTTAGGATCGTCTGGAAGCAGACCGTGCAAAGCATAGTCAATGAGAGGAAAGCGCCAATCCCTCGGCTCAAGATCCGTGGAGACATTATAGACTTCTCGAGTTCTTAGTATGTGCTTGGAGCATACAAGATGTCGAGTTGCGACTGTGAGGTGATACTCGGTGTCGGCTGGTAAGGCTAGTGTTGTTGCTAATGCAGCAAGAGCGTCCGCCTTGGTATTTTGAGATCGAGACACATGCCCGATGTAGAAACCTTCAAATAGGTTAGCCAATTCGATGGCTGTATGGTAATAAGGCACCAAGTCCTCATGGCGGACTTCGTATTCGCCTTTAACCTGATTGATGATCAGTTTTGAATCGCCGTAGGCTTCAAGGTAGCGTACTCCCATTCCATGGGCGAGCTGAAGGCCAATGAGCAAAGCATTGTATTCTGCTACATTGTTGGAGCACGATTCTGTCAGAGAAAATGCTCTGGGAAGAATATGGTTCTGCGGGGAGATAAAC
Organism: Agave tequilana; assembly: GCA_038442645.1. Lineage (NCBI taxonomy): Eukaryota > Viridiplantae > Streptophyta > Magnoliopsida > Asparagales > Asparagaceae > Agave > Agave tequilana. Next base: position 68,218 of record JAVJIF010032925.1, read on the forward strand.
ACAACCCCCAGTCCGGCAATAATCTTGCCTTTAGGGCCCATTCGCGATGCTCCATCAAAGAACATCTGCCATACTTCCTCTTCTGAGGTTGCATTAGACTCGAAGACCTCATCAGGGATGTCTTCGTGAAGCTTTGAATGTTCCGGAACTGGATGAGCAGCCAAGAACTCTGCAAGAGCCTGGCCTTTAACCGCCTTCTGAGGGATGAAGGTCATGTCATATTGAGACAATAAAAGTGCCCACTTAGCCAGTCTTGAATTCAATGATCCTGGCTTTGTCATGAGAAGACGTAATGGGTTTACTCTGGAGATGACATGTATGGTCTGGCCGACCAAATAATGTCGTGTCTTCTGAACAGCGAAGATGAGAGCTAAACACTCTTTCTCGATAGGGTTGTAGCGAGATTCCGCTCCTATGAGAGTTCTGCTCAGATAATAAATGGCCTGCTCGTGGCCATTGTCGTCCTTTTGAGCGAGGAGGGCACCGAGAGAGTAGTCCAGAGCTTTTACATAAAGCAAGAATGGTTTCCCTGATGTAGGGGCCACCAGGACTGGAGGTCTTGTGAGATACCTCTTGATGTCTTCATAAGCTTCTTGGCAAGCTTGATCCTATGTGAAGGAAGCACCCTTTTTCATGAGTCAGGTGAACGGTTGACAGCGACCTGAGAGATTTGCAATGAATCTTCTGATATAAGCCAGCCTGCCTTGCAAGCCTCTAAGCTCTTTGAGATTCCTCGGTGGATGCATGCTCTGGATGGCTTTGACTTTGTCTGGGTCAAGATGAATCCCTTTCGATGTGGCAATAAACCCAAGGAATTTGCCGCTTGACACTCCCAAAAAGGATTTTGTTGGGTTCATTTTCAGTTGATGAGCCCACATTATGTCGAACATCATTCTCAGGTCGCGAAGATGTTCATTCTTGTTGCGGCTTTTGACGGCGATGTCGTCAACATAGCACTCCACCGTTTTTCGGAGATGATCGCGAAAAATCATACTCATTGCCCGCTGATAGGTTGCTCCGGCGTTCTTCAGTCCGAAGGGCATTACAGTGTAGCAGTATACCCCCAATGATGTTCGGAACGAAGTATGCTTCTCGTCGTCGGGATACATCTTAATCTGGTTGTACCCTGAAAAGCCGTCCATGAAAGACATTCTTTCGAATCCACATGTGTTGTCGATCATGACGTCGGTGATGGGCAGTGGGAATTCGTCTTTGGGACAGGCCGTATTGAGATCACGGTAGTCGATGCAGATCCGTATTTTCCCGTTTTTTTTTAGGACGGGGACAATGTTAGCTACCCAATCAGGATGTTGTTCTTCCCGGATGAAGCCACATGCAATGAGCTTGTGAACTTCGGCTTCAATAGCTTCCATAATGTTCGGGCAAAACTGTTGACTGAGTTTTCCTGCACAAAAAATATGAATATTAGATCTGAGAATTAAAGGTGTGCGAGGTGCTCAATATTAATCCGCGGTAGCAAGGCTATGCGGGTCGTGATCCTCAGGGAGGGACTGCGATGGAAGCGTTAAGCAAGTTTCTCTAAAGTTTTTATTTTTATTAGTTAAATTAGAAAGGAAGTGGTATTTACAATGGTCGGAAAAAGAATATGGAGATGAGTTATGATTTAATCTACAAAAAGAAAAGAAAAGAAAAGAAAACTTACCTCTTTAATCTGCTTACCGTTTGAACCGTTACGATGATTTACCTTTTCTTGGAAGGCGTACAAGCATGGCTTATAGGATCGTCCGCCTTCTTAACTATGAAATAAAAGCAACTATGAAGACCTGTTCATCGCCATAGGCCATCAAGGTTCCTTCCTCGGCTAGGTATTCTCGAAGCAGTTGGATCTCATGGTGGGCAAGACATTAGAGAAGGAAATAGAAGGAAGTAAATACTGAGATACACAAGATTAAATAAGAAGAAAAGAAAATAAAACAATACAAAAATAAAAGCAAACCTCGATTTGATTATTAAACAATGGTGGAAAAATAGAACTTACACCGACTGTCACCATCAGTACAAGTAGATCCTTCCTCCATGAATACATCATCTCCTCTCAGTTTTTACAAAAAGAAAATAGAAATTTACAATGGAGGAAATAAAATCTAACCTAGAAGAAAAACCTAAAAACCCTAGCTTTTTGGCCCTCTGCTGGACGCTGAACGACCCTGTACGTTGCACTGCAGGGGGTATTTATAAGTGCAGAAGGCCGAAGAGTCCCGGATGAAGTTGCCCACAAAATCTGTTGCCTGATCTCATCCATACTGCCGCAGAATTGCGGCTTTTGCCGCAATTCTGCGGCAAAAATGTGGCTGTTGGCCACGCGCTTTGGCGCGTGGCCTCTCCTGGTCCGTCCATGTGGGCGCCTGCTTCTGGAAGTATGATCCTGGCTCTTCATATTGGGATTTCGAGATAACTTGATAATCAAGTTACCTAGATTTTGAATTCTCCCAATCTCTTTTAAACGAATTTCCTTATCTCTGCACTCTTTTCATTCTCATCTGCAAGAGTTTAGGGTTGGGTAGAAGTCTATCATTCCCTTATCTTTGATATTTGCAACTTCAGCCCTTTGTGTATTTGCACTTTGACAATCTGCTATTTGCACTTTGACTCTTGGGCTTCAAATATGGGCTTGGATCTGGGCTTTGGGCTCTTTAAGCTTTATTTATTATTAAAATAATAATTCGAGGCCTGCACACAATAAATTACAAATTATTAATAAATGTGCAGAATTAAATGAATAAATATGAAAATGTGATGGTAAATATGATGATAAAAATGCACTTTTCACTACCAATCACACCCCCACACTTATCTTTTTGCTCGTCCTCGAGTAAAAACAAAGAAAAAGAAAAAGAAAAGAAAAGTTAATCTAACCTAACTCACTTTCGTAGGAATCACGATTGCACTTAGCACGTGCAACAAGCCGTTAAACCTCTAGGTTACCCTAGAGGACGAGTGTTGTCTCGTGAGGGTTTTCAGCGGATTGCACCCACAAAATCCATAAAAAGGAAAATATTTGAATTATTATTGAAGAGACTAAGTAGTCTATAAGTTTTAGGATCCTCATTTTTATTCATTCTTTAAACTTAGTCTTAATAAAGTTAATTGTTTTCCATTTTAGGTAAGAATTAAAATTGAATTTCTAATATAGTCTTTTTCGTTACCAAAAATCATATGCATCCTTATGTTTTTACTAGGAATTCCTTAACTTGGACTCTCATGCCTCTTTATATATTTTTTTTCTTTTTTTATATTTTTTTAATATGTATAACGCATCTAATTTTCTTTCGTGTAAGCATCAAGGCTTCTTGAGGCCCTCATACCTAATTAATTGATTATTAGATGTGTTAATACATATATTATATTTCTTAGTCTTCTTAGGCTTTCTAATCCACCCATGTAACGAACTTAAAGTCGATGACTCCCAAACCGGTTGGCTTTAGGGCACCAGGTGAGAAAAACACCCCGCGGACTCAAATTCGAGTGAACTAGGCCCCAAAACTAAGGACTTTATTTTATTTACTCACCTTTAGGCATGAATACTTATGCTTCTTGAGGCACATGTATCAGCTTAATTGATGATTTTTTTTTCTTTTTTTTCTTTCTTTTTTTTGTTTATGAGGCACAAGGTCTTTGTCTTAGAATCCTAGATATGCATTTGGTATGCACATTTCATTAAGGTAAAAATCAAGACTAATTATTTATTCAATTTCTCCTCCTATACCTAAAATTTAAACAATTTATTTATTTTGACCAAGTTTTTAGAAATCCTAATCATGATTTTCCTAATCCTTAAAACTAACTTAGGTTTCTTTCAAAAAAATAAGTCAAAATACTGTCCTTATAACATTTTTTTTTAATTTTTTTTTATTAGCAAATTTTTTTTTTATTAGCAAATTTTGTTAGTATCTACTTATGTTAGTATGTTAGTAAAGCCCACCCCCACACTTATCTCATGCATTATCCTCAATGTATGAATGAATGCATATATGCATGAAACAGAACAAGGGAAGGCGGAAGTTACCTTAGGGTGGTGGTTCCGGAGGTGGTCTAATTGGTCCACGAAATGCGGCCCAATCTAGATAATGTAGTAGTTGGTGAAACCCACCAGAAATTTTTCGTCTATAACCCATTAAAATATATGTATAATCATTTTTTAAAATTTTCACCCCATCAAATTTCCATAATTCATAATTAGTTTCAGAGTCAATTGTGTCAACCTCCTTGTCCCAAAATGGAGTATGAAAAGATGGAATTATTGACTTGGATATTATAGGTGCGGGAACGAATACCGACTCAGGGAAGAGCTCAAATCAAGTAAGGGCTCAGGAGTCGGGCTAAGTTCAGGAAGTGGGTCCAAATCAATAAGTTTAAGCTCAAATTCACAATCATCTTCCCACAATGGCATGTGACTCAATGTTGGTGATTCAAGTTCAGGAATGATAGGTGTGGGAACCAAAACTGACTCTAAAATATTACCTAAGTCGGGTAACAAAACAGGAGTCAACAATGATTCAGGAATTTGAACTTGATCATAGATTTGAAAATCTAGGTCACATATCTCATTGGGTTCAATGTAATAAAAAGAACTTGCCATTTATCCATAGGATTTTCAAAATTACACAATTGGTCAAGTTCAATATGATCATCAAAAATGGGTGATTCAATATCATGATGAATTGGAACAGGATCCAATGTTGACTCGGGAAAAGTGAAATCAGGTGGAGACACTGGAGTCATTATTGAATCAGAAAGTAAAATTGAATCATCAAGTGGGAGATCATGATCATATTCATGTTCAAGTTCTATTTCAGGAAAGGAAAAACTTGCCAAATTATCAACAATTGGAGTTTCAGCAAGTTCAAATGATGGCACTGAAGTAGAATCTTGTTGTCCAAAGCAACTTGGTTCGTCGGCTCTACGAAAGTGGTCAATGATATCAGAAATGGCCGAACGGTGAGAACGTAAAGATTGAACCATCATATCTATATCACGATCACGGGCTAATCTAGCCTGAGTCATGGCTGCAAGCATCCCTTCATAGTTGATAGGTGCATCGTGTTGTGATTGGACTTGAAAGGGTGAAGTGTAATCGTGATGAAATTGTGAGTCGGTGGACTCACGCATAATCATTTCTCCGATTGATGGTAATTGTTGCTTGGACTCATGCATACTTATCATTTCCCCGATAGATGGTAGTCTATTCTGACTGGGTGGATCTAAGTATGACTCATTGAAAGAATGTGGACTGGGTGGAGACTGAGGACAAGTCGGTTGAAAATTGGACTCGGGGGACTCGAAACCCCATGAACTCTGTGACGAGTTGAAAGTATGAAAATCATGGTCATAAGATGGGGGGTATGGGGTTATAATTATTCAGATAAGACCATTCCGGCACACTAGATTTGTCAAAGTTATGATATGCCGGGTTGGTAATATCCGAAAAATAGTTAGGTGTGTAATATGGATTAAAGTTGGAAAAATTATTATTATATGCCATATCACACCAACACAAACAAACAAACAAATAAACAAAAAAAAGAAAAAATTCTATCCTAAGTTAGGGTAGACCTATGACCTAGACGACTCCTAACTGGTTAGACTGTCCACGGGAGGTCGAGTGCAGACTTTGACCACGAGTTAATCAGCCAGGTCAGGGCAAGAGTGGTGGGAGGTTTTCCGTCAAAGACGTTCCTTAATTAAATAACCACCAATCTTCGGGCTTTCGGCCCTCAATTCCTTTCTTAGACACTGATTTGGCAAGAGTCAACTTCCAGCACTGTTCCCCCTTAGGATAATCTCCTATTGAGTCCGAGATGTCCCTAGGGCCAATGTCTACTCTTTTTAAGTTAGGCTTGGGTTAGTGAGTGCTTGGGATATGATTTTTGGGCTAAGGAAGGGTGATGAAATCCCCACCTTATCTTGTTAATGGGTTATGCCCTTAAGATGAATTAGTGCAAGTGTACAAGATAAATAGATAAGATTCACTCAAAGCAGAAAATCAACCAAGAGATGAGTCCTATTCTACATGCAATGCGTACGTACCTTGCTCCAGCACTCTTCAACAGTAAAATAAGGTAATTGAAAAGACACGTGCCTAATATGCAAACGTCTAATCAATTTTTATTTTTTAACAACAAATAATTTACTGTTGAATTAATTAGCAGTATACAGGTATATCACAGAACAAATCAGAACAGAGCAGAAAGCAGTATTTTTAATTTGAAGCAATCTGCAAAAAACTGCAGTCAGTAATTCACTACTGAGGCCGCGTTTCCGCGGCTATGGCCGCGGATCCGCAGCACTACAGTAGACTCTGGTGCTCTGCCTTCGAGGGCAGAGGCACAGAGTAGCTGTATGTCCACTGCTGCTGCTGTTTTTCTGATTCCTGTTCTCCAAACCTGCAAACAGAAAAGAATAAAAGAATAGTTAATAAAAAAAAAATTTATTAGAGATAAACTTACCGTCCCTCCCCGGCAACGGCGCCAAATTGTTGACTGAGTTTTCCTGCACAAAAAATATGAATATTAGATCTGAGAATTAAAGGTGTGCGAGGTGCTCAATACTAATCCGCGGTAGCAAGGCTATGCGGGTCGTGATCCTCAGGGAGGGACTGCGATGGAAGCGTTAAGCAAGTTTCTCTAAAGTTTTTATTTTTATTAGTTAAATTAGAAAGGAAGTGGTATTTACAATGGTCGGAAAAAGAATATGGAGATGAGTTATGATTTAATCTACAAAAAGAAAAGAAAAGAAAAGAAACTTACCTCTTTAATCTGCTTACCGTTTGAACCGTTACGATGATTTACCTTTTCTTGGAAGGCGTACAAGCATGGCTTATAGGATCGTCCGCCTTCTTAACTATGAAATAAAAGCAACTATGAAGACCTGTTCATCGCCATAGGCCATCAAGGTTCCTTCCTCGGCTAGGTATTCTCGAAGCAGTTGGATCTCATGGTGGGCAAGACATTAGAGAAGGAAATAGAAGGAAGTAAATACTGAGATACACAAGATTAAATAAGAAGAAAAGAAAATAAAACAATACAAAAATAAAAGCAAACCTCGATTTGATTATTAAACAATGGTGGAAAAATAGAACTTACACCGACTGTCACCATCAGTACAAGTAGATCCCTTCCTCCATGAATACATCATCTCCTCTCAGTTTTTACAAAAAGAAAATAGAAATTTACAATGGAGGAAATAAAATCTAACCTAGAAGAAAAACCTAAAAACCCTAGCTTTTTGGCCCTCTGCTGGACGCTGGACGACCCTGTACGTTGCACTGCAGGGGGTATTTATAGGTGCAGAAGGTCGAAGAGTCCCGGATGAAGTTGCCCACAAAATCTGTTGCCTGATCTCATCCATACTGCCGCAGAATTGCGGCTTTTGCCGCAATTCTGCGGCAAAAATGTGGCTGTTGGCCACGCGCTTTGGCGTGTGGCCTCTCCTGGTCCGTCCATGTGGGCGCCTGCTTCTGGAAGTATGATCCTGCCTCTTCATATTGGGATTTCGAGATAACTTGATAATCAAGTTACCTAGATTTTGAATTCTCCCAATCTCTTTTAAACGAATTTCCTTATCTCTGCACTCTTTTCATTCTCATCTGCAAGAGTTTAGGGTTGGGTAGAAGTCTATCCTTCCCTTATCTTTGATATTTGCAACTTCAGCCCTTTGTGTATTTGCACTTTGACAATCTGCTATTTGCACTTTGACTCTTGGGCTTCAAATATGGGCTTGGATCTGGGCTTTTGGGCTCTTTAAGCTTTATTTATTATTAAAATAATAATTCGAGGCCTGCACACAATAAATTACAAATTATTAATAAATGTGCAGAATTAAATGAATAAATATGAAAATGTGATGGTAAATATGATGATAAAAATGCACTTTTCACTACCAATCAGAAACCGACGTTGTTGCTGCTTGACTGGCTTAACGTCGGTCTTGATGTTCAGACGGTGCATAGCGACCTGTGGATCAAGTCCGGGCATATCTTCGTAGCTCCATGCGAAGACATCTATATACTCCTTCACGAGCATTATCAATTCCTCCTTTTCTATAAGTGATAGGCTTTCACTTATAAAGATGGGCTTGGGGTGGTCTTGACTACCCAGATTGACCTGCATCACCTTATCTTCAGTGGGTGGCTCGCGCAGTTCGAATCGCTTTTCCCATTGAAGGTCTAATTGCTGGGCCCATTGCTCCTCGTCAGTGGCTTCTGCGGGCTCCAATTGACTGCTTGAGGTCATATTAGCAGTGAGGTCTTTGAACATTCCTCCTATGCTGATATCGGAGTCCCACTCGGAGGATGAAGCCGAATGTGATGGAACTGATCCGTCGTCCTTGGCCTGAACCGTTACTGACGATGTGGGTGTAACATACCCTAACCCCCTGCGTGTACTATCATAGTAGTTTGCAGGCTTCCCTTTAGGCACAAAATTTCGCATCAAACCGCGCCTTCCTTTTTCGAAATTCAGGCCTGCTCCATGCTTCAAGTCGTACCCCATTTTCTTCATAATATAGCGCGCTGGCCGCGCGTAATGAAAGAATTGTGGAGTGTCTGAATCTGAACTTGAATCTGCGGCTGTGGGTCCCCGTGGTTGGGTTCTACCGAAGATTATCGGTAACTGACCTTCTTTGGATGGCGGGATCACCAAGACGGCTTCCTCTGCGGATTCCATGGGCGTACTGGACGCACTTGGCTTGTGTAAAGGCATGTGCAGAGAGCTACCCGTAATGGATTCAAATAGCCCAATAGTCGCGGGATAATCAAAAGAAATATTATCATTAATTACCCATTCACCCTCATCCTCTGAAGGAGTATTACATAGGGGATTATTGAGACATGCTATAATTGGTTCGCCAATCAGAATGGCTGGCATGCCTGCTTCGGATTCTGAATCCGCCTCGTTGCCACTTTCATCATCGTCCGGCAACGGTTCTTTGAGTGCTCCACCGGCCTCTTGATACAGGAGAGCGTCAGTGAAGTAGTTTCCACCCCTTTAAATGGTTGCTTTTCAGCAAAGACAGTTCGTACTGTCGCGTCATCTTCAACATATTTGAAGCATTGGTGCAGAGTAGAGGGAACGATCCAGTTGGCATGGATCCATGGCCGTCCCAGCAGCAGGTTATATGATGTGTCAGCGTCGATGACATAGCATGTCACTTCTGACTTCAGGCTCCCGATTCTGCAACGGAGTCGAATTTTCCCCAGTGGATGACTGCTCCCGGCGTTGAAACCGTATATTGTAGTAGTGGTTGCGGACAACCTGTACAGCGGTATGCCGAGGAAATAGAGAAGCCTTTTGGGGATGATGCTGAGTGCAGACCCTGGATCGACTTGTACCCTCTCAATGCATGTTGAACCGATATATCCGGTGTAGTACAGAGGTCGATCGTGCTTGTTGTCTTTGAGAAGCATATCTTCCGCCGTGAAGGTAATAGCGGGCACCTTTGATCGTGCATGATGACATTCTGGGCAAGAAGACTGAGCGTCATCATTAGGGGCTTCAGGCATGCATGTCAGAAAGGATTCTGAATTGGCTAGCGCATCCCGGAGTGCTTCTCTTGTCTCTTTTGAGAGGCGAAGGAGCTCGTGTATGGTGATACGAGCTGGGATATTGGCCAGCTGAGCCAATATGTCAAACTGAAAGGGCGTATTAAACCCTTGGCCTGGTGGTTTCTTCAACACATGGTCGAACCGTACCTCTTTAGGCTTTTCTTTTCCCTTTGCTGGGATTGGAGTGGATGCTGGTGCTTGTACTGACGTCGTTTGCTGTTGTGTCTCGTCAGTAGACTTTTCATACTGCCTCAAGTATGATTTTCCGGATCGGGTTCCCGTCTGTTGAGGCGTATCGGCTTGCGCCGTGCAAGCAAGCTTTTCTCCTTCTGAATCACTGAGGGAAAGCGATGTAAGATTGCCGTCGTCTGGCAGGATGGAGATGACATTGCAAGACTTGCCCTTTGAGTGGGGCTGTTTTGGATCCCGCTGTACGTCTTGGACGAGGTCTGGATATATCCACATGACTTCTCCTGTCTCCAATGTTAAGGGAACAAGACCCTTATTGTTTTGAGCTGTAGCTGGAGGATGCTTGACTTCCAACCGTGGCGCAGGGACGGAATAAGTCCCGTCAGAAACTGTGACCTTTGGAGCTTTGCCGAACTCAAGAGTCACCATATTGGCAGTGACTTTCTTCTGCTCCGTTTTCAACGTCAGAACCCCGGCATCGACCAGGGCTTGTATTCTGTCCTTGAGGACATAGCACTTGTCAGTAGGATGGTGGATCATCTTATAGTAGAGGCAGTATTTAGGGTCGTTTGTGCGCCCTATCTCATTGGGACGCCGAGCATCTGGCAGCTTCATTTTGTTCCCTTTGTGGAGCAGATGAAATATCGTGACCACCTGATCGTCTTTGAAGGAGTACTGCTTCGGAGGGAACTTAGGCTCCTGATTGTTGAAGCCGCTCTTCTTGGTTTTAGACTGCACATCTCCGGATAACTCCACAAACATAGTCTCTTTGCCTTTAGCTTGAGAAGATTGCGGTAGGTCGCTACGCCCTTTGTTGTTCATCCCCCACTTGCCTCTAGGGGCGGATGGTTCGAACTTTTTAGCCGACTTCTCGGCTATCTCAGCTTGTTTGACCAATTCTTTTCAGGTGTGGGCTTTGACAGCCCCCATGCGAACTTCGACTTGGTCTAGGAAGTTGTGTCTGCATGTCTGTAAGAGCATGGGTAATGGCATCCCTGCTGGGCACATCAAGGATAAGTTTCTGAACCGTTCAATGTAGTCACGGACAGATTCGCCCTTCCTCTGCACAGTGGAGAGGAGCTTGTCCATGGTCACTTCGGTATCGTCCTCATAGAAACGAGAGAGGAACCGAGTTTCCAGGTCGATCCAGGAGTTGATAGAGCCCGAGGGGAGACTTCGGAACCAGTCAAATGCCACCCCCTTTAAGGTGCCAATGAAAAGCCTAGCCATGATGGCGTCATTGCTTATAACATTACCAGTCTGAGACCGGAAATAGTAGATGTGCTGATTTGGTGAGCTCTTTCCATCATAGGTATGCAGCATTGGCGGTTTGAACTTCGGTGGATACGGCACCGAATCCCACTCCAGCGGATAAGGACGGACTGCCCCTACCTTCTTTAATTTATCCCTCTGAGCCAGGGATGCGATCTGAGCTTGGAGGCCCTTAAGGACTTCGGCGTCTAAGGAAGAACCCTCCTTGGATTTCTCCAACTTTGGCTGCTCATTGCTGAAATGTCCCTCTTCATCGTGATTGCTCCCAGCATCATTGTTGTTCCGGTCACTGAGGAGTTGTGCGAGCATCTGTTGAATATTGTCCAGAGCCTCTTGCTGAGTCTTGGAAGTTTGCTCCTGAGCTTCCAGGCGCCGACGAAGATCGTCGTTGACGTTATCAGCCATATTGACTGATGCTCTGTCTGTTCGCACTGAGCTAACGGTCGCCGAAGAGGCGTACCCACTATCTTCATCTTCTTCGTCCGATGATTGGAGTGATCTCCTGGGCTGTGACGAGGCTAGGGCCGTCGAGGAAGAAGGCTGTTCATAAGTGTAGGGTATCGCCACCCTGGATCTGGTGTTTCGGAAAACACCTTCCTCATGCACCAAGACTTCGCCTAAGCCTGGGCTGTAATCTGGATCTGGGGACTCTCGTCCTCTTCCGGTCATGTTGACGGATGCAGAGGGTAGATCTCGCGAGATGCTCCTTTTGCGGTGTTTCATCGGGGCTTGCACCGATAGCCGATCAAAAACTGACCGTCGTCTTGGAGGCATGGCGGGGATTGGTCCCAGCCGGCAATGGACAGAGTGGAGTGTCACCAGCTGACATCCCACTTGTTGACAACAGGGGGAAGAGGTTTGTCTATCCGTCAACAATTTCCTCAAATCAGACCCGGTTGGGTCCCTGCAATCGAGCGCAAAGGCTCTTTTGGATCGCACATAGGGCGATGTCCTGCTTCTTTTATCCCTGCAGATGGGATTAGCACTGAATAGTGCTTTGGTTCTAGCTTCGCCATCAGACGCGAACTTAGTGCTTGACGCACTGGAAAGCGGAGCACGCTGTGGTCCTTTACCGCTATGCTGCTGCGAAGGTAATTAGCCTTAGATGGTACTTTGGCTTCGGCTTTGCGGTCACGAACCCTGCGCGTACGCTGTGGTACAGTAGCTTCGCTTATGAGAACGAGGCCAGCGTGAGGCGTTGCTGCTCTTAAATTGGACGATGGTATGATTGCCATCGTAACTTTGTGATTGGAGCAGACAGGCATCTTGCCTTTTTCTTCGCGAGAGAGGCGCAGTTTAGGCGTTGCTACGCCTGAAGCTTCGGTCGGTGACTTCTGTTTAGGCTTCCATACCCGCCTTGGCAGAGGAGACTTAGGTCCGCAAGGAACCTGATTAGCCACATGCGAGGCTGAGGGGTGTTGGCAGAATTCTGCTTCCGGTTTCTGCTTTGAAACCTTGGTCGTGGAAACCCTCCTATGCTTCCGTGCTCGAAGCATTGGGCCACCCCCAGAGAGGACTTCTTCAAATCTTCCTTGATCGAACTGAACCACCAAGTTCTCACAAGTAAAGGAATCAGACTGCGGACGTGCTTCCTTGTTGCGCCAGAGGACTGCAGCAGGTTCGCAGGGAACCTTTTTAGTCTCTGCAGAGACTTTCCTTGAAGATTTAGCCAGAGGGGCTCTGGCTGCACCGGCTTTTCTGAATTCAGAGTTAGACTCGAAGGTCTGTTCGTCGCATTGCGACACTTGATTCTCGGCAGTGGAGAATTTCTTCCCCAGCGGAGTCGCCATCTTGTTTTCCATTATGTTTGCAAAGGGGGAAAACTTACAATAAAAGGGTTGAGGAGCTAAATTACAAGTATTCTTAAAAAGATTACAAGTAGATCTCCTCAGAGATTCTGGAGAAGTGTGCCGATAGGAGTCTGGTCAGCGCGACCACTTTGTCCCTTTGACGATGCGAGCGATGAGATTCCCTTCTCGCCTGGTTCCAGGAATCAGAGAACAGAAGGTTGGTAGAGCCCTCTTGCTGCTTCTCAAAATCGCCTTCAATTAGAAATTCCTTCTCGCCTGGTTCCGGAGATTCCTTGAGAAGAAGGACGATGTTAGGGTATCAACACCCTGGATAGAGAAAGCAATTCTCTAAAAGGTCTCTGAATTCGAGAGCGCACGGTGCGTCGTGAAGAAGCCTCTGCTTGTGGAGTCCTCTTTTCTCTCGATTGATCGATCTCTCTGTGTGTCTCTCTCTGTACCCCTGGCGGGTTATTTATAGGGAGAGCAAGGGTATAACCGTCCCTTGAAGATATGGAAACAGATTGAATCGAATCTGTTTAAATCTGGAAAGTAGCCTTGCTGCGAGGCTAAGATCAGCTTCTGCGAAGCTAGAATTGGCAGGTCGGTGGACCCTCTTGATCCTTTCCATATCGTTGGAGGATTTTCCCTGATCTTCTTACTCGTTTTAGGAGAGTCAGGAGATTGTGGCAATCAACTGCCAAATTTGATCTCTGATTTGATCTTGATTGGATTTGATCTAATTGGATCCGATCTCATCTGGAGATTTGATTGGTCAAAGGTTGACCATGGTAGACCAATAGTGGCGCTGCCCGCATTGAGCTCGTAGCGGGGCTAGAAGCAGCTTCTGGCGAAGTCCGAAAGAAACCCTTTGGCGGAGCTAGAAGTCCTCTGTGGCGAAGTTTGCGAGTTAGCTTTTTGGCGAGGCTTTGAATGGCTTCAAGGCAAAGTCGAGTGATATTATCCTCTCAAGCGAGGCTATCCCTTTGGGCTCATGTAATGCTAAGTGCTAGCACCTTAGACCTGCTGAGGTCTGTTTAGAAACAATCCGGGTTCACTGTCTGCTTGCTGGATCAGTGGAGTCCAAGTTGCTTCCTTGTCCCTCGGAGATGGGTGAAAACTGGTCTTCAGCTCGTCTGTCACTTGTCTTTTGTAAATGTCAACAAGTTTAGACATTGTTCGGACCAATAAGAATCTTGTCTTTTTTAAGTGTCAACAAAAACATGAACATACTAAAAATGTGATACAAGTAAAAGGCATGTAAACAAAATTAGGAGTTTAGAGATAGTTACCAAACCATAAGAACTATACTCTAAGTCTCCAAAACATGGTGGTCGTCCCACCAAACCTCCTTGATAGCGGTGCATCAAATATGTGTCCATCATGTCCATATGCATCCACTATCAAGGCACCTTCCTTCTCACGTTTTGTGAGAGCCCGCACCTACATCAAAAACACAAGGTGGGGATTTTGGTACCCATTTTCTTTTGGGTGCTTGGGGGTTAGTCTTATAAGGAACCCAAATATTTTTGTTATTAGCAAAATTAATATGATGCAACTTATCAAAACAAAATTTTGCTAAATGGCCTTTGCGGCCACAATGTGTACATTTGTACACTCTAGGATGCATATGAGTGTGGGTGTGGTCATGGCGTGCAAAATGTGCATATACATGATGAGGGTGATGTGCATGAACATGTGGAGCTTATTTCTTTGAAAACAAGGACTCCAACTTCTTATGATTAAATGCACATGTGCTCAAAGTTGAGCTCAAACAATTAATTTTATTTTTCAAAAATTTAACTTCATTTTTATCAATATTAGCATGTAAAGCATGATCAACAATCTTTTTCTTTTTAGAAACATTTACCTTTTCTTTTTCAACAATTTTTCTTTTTAAAGAAGTGTTTTCATGCAAAGCAACTTCTTTTTGATTTTCCACCAAAATGATTTTATTTTTCAAAGCATTATTTCCTCTACACAAATCATTCAATTTGAAAAGTAAGGAAACATTTTCATTTTCAAAGATTCATTTTCTTTTGAAATATTTTCAAATTTATCTTATAAAGAATCTATTTCTTTTAACAAATAATCAAATTTATTTTTCATTTTCTTGTTATCTTTCTTAAGCAATTCATATTTTTCAAGAAGTTGTTGACAAAAAGATGTAAGCTCATCATAGGACATATCAACATCTTTATCTACCTCGGATTCGGTAGTTACCTCAAGGGGGTTATCCCCTTGGATCATGTAGCACACGTTGGAGGTATCACTTCCAACATCCGAGTCGCTCCCCGCATAATACTGTTCTTGTTCGCCGAGGGAGAGAATTGTGTTCCAAACTACAAAAGTCAAATCAAGATTAGCAACCCTACATAAATAATCATTGTTTAGGGTACTTTTCAAAGCATGAATGACTTTTGAGTTAGCCTCAATATACTTGCAATTATTAACATATGAATCATTAGTGGTAGCAAGATAAACATGAATACCTAGGCCTTTGAGGTACAAAGACATCTTAACCTTCCAAGTTTGGATGTTAAGGATGTCAAAGGTGGGAGGTGTCATGAAGTCCATGGTGTGTGTACAAATATTATGATTAGCTAAAAAATGAGGATCTTTAACTCTAGGTTGTAAGACCCAAATCAAGAGCACTTGGCTCTGATACCAATTGTAAATCACCTAGAGGGGGGTGAATAGGTGATGGCTAATCTAATGGTCACTTAAGACGGAATTAAAACTTATATGATGCAAACTAAAACTTCTTACACTAAACACCACGTATAACACAAAAGTGTAGCCGGATTTCCCGTAAAGGGCTCTAGACTAACTCCTCAAGATTCCTCTAAATAAGAGTTGAGGTGCCGCGTTAGCTCTCTTGGTTGAATACAAGTATTAGCAAACAATCCCCAAGCATATAACAATTAAGCACACAATATATCAAGCATGTAAAGATAAAGACAATAATAGCATGCAAGATATAAAGACAAGAAGAGATGAGAGTGAGTACACGGGAGATTTGTTTCGAGGTTCGAGCACACTTGCTCTACGTCCCCGCCTGCAACACTATGAAGGATTTCCACTATAATCAATCCCACTGGATCACTCGGTGCCGCAACACCTACAAGGTGAGTTCACACTTGAACTCCTTGGACTCTCTAGTCCCGTACACACCGCAAGCCCACTAGCTCGCCGAGGCCGCACCTCAAACACCGAGTTCACACACGAACTCGAAAAACACCGCGAACACACTCGTCCGCCTCCTCAAAGCAAAGATGGAACTTTGGTGATCACAACACTTTGATCACCTAAAATCCTCTCATAATAAATATCCCTATAGGTAGATGTAGCAATGGATAGCTCAAGTGTTTGTGTGAGAAAACAAGGATTGAAATGGTGGAGGAAAACTCAAGAAAATCACTTTGAAACACTCTTGATAAAATTCCCCTTTTGATTGGAAATATTTGCTCTCTAAACAAGTGGGAAACCTCTAAATGGAGTTGGAAAAACTAACTCAAAAACCACTTGAAAATCTTGTGTAAAACAGCCCCCAAAAGCCCCAATTTATAGGGTTAGAAAAACTAGCCGTTGGGAGCCAGATTGACCTGTCGGTCGACCGCCCAGTCGACCGGCCAACGGTCAGATTTCTGACCGTTGTGCCATCGGTCGACCGGCCCGGTCGACCGAGGCCTGGATACAGAGAGCAGACTCTCTTTTCGGTCGACCGGCCCGGTCGACCGGGGCTTTCCAGAGAGCAGAGCTCTCTGGCGGTCGACCGACCCGGTCGACCGGCCCTCCAGCCAAGCTGGCATGCACGTTCTGTGCACGTCGGTCGACCGACTCGGTCGACCGACTTCAAGCTCGGTCGACCGGTCCGGTCGACCAGCAGAAGCCAGGTCAGGACATTTTAGGGATAAAAAACTTGGTCATTTTGGCTCAAATAAAATTCCATAAAATCATGAAAAATATACAAAAATAGGTTCAATATTATACTTTGATAAACAAACATGTTTGAACAAAATCAAGACATGTTACAAACAATTTGAATTATTTTTGTAACTTGTAAATTTTGGCTAAAAACAAAAACTGTATTTTTCCAAACTTGGTTTTTCCAAAATTTCTCCAAATACAAAAACAAGATATTTTAAATACTTTGAAAGCATAGGGTGTATGGATATGATCCACTACACATACATGGTGAAATATCTATATTTTTGACAATAAGCACTAAACATGGTTTTGGTTAAAGACATGTATACTTTGAATACTAAAAACCAAACCGGTAGTTTTTCAAAATGAAAACTCTTTTGTATGTTTCCAAAATAAAAATTCTTTTATGAAAACGTATCTAAATCAAGAGAGTGTGTGTATATGGTAACTTGAGCAATCCACCAACTATTCTATCCTTTACATTTTATCTAAAAACAAAATCTTATAAACAAAACAAATCTAGACACAAGTCTTGATCTTGAAGTCTTCTCATCTTCTTGACTTGATCCAAACACGATCCAACGAGCTAGACTCCTCTTAAGTACTTGATGTGGTCTTGATGCACAAGCTCTTGAATCAAACCGTGTTAGCTCCAAAATTTGTCTCTAAATCCTTTGTTGAAGCTACACACCTACTAAGATCTTGATCACAAATATGAAACTAAATAAACACAAGATCATTAGTACTATAACTACATGAGTTGATCATCATCAAAACTAGAGTGATATGCCTTTGAGCCAACAATATCAAGGGGCAGGTGACAAGAGAGAGCATGGTAAGAGATAGCACATCAAGTATAAGCATATCAAGCGATACAAAAAAACCGTACCGGTATAAAAGATCAGTATGAATACTAAAAAACCATCACATTTTTAGAAAAACAGTATAAGTAAGATTTCAAACTCTTCACAACCATTAACAAAAAAACGGATAAACTGGCGAGCAGGTAATAAGCATGCAAGCGAACACCCAAGTAAAGCTAAGCAAGTTGGAGGTACGGACAACAAGCAGTATTTAACACTAGAGCGCTTGATAGAGCTAACAGAATGACCCGGCTTAAAAGGTAAGTCTAAAATCTGACAGAATTTCACATAGACGAATCTAGTGATAAAGCGTTGAGCGCTAAGCATGCCTACCAGGTTGAGCATGAGAGATCTAAGCGCACTCCTCTTTCAAGAAAGTGGGCGAGAGCCCGGATACTAAAGTACGCTTGGGGTCTAAGCGCACTCTTGGTAGCTACCACGAAACACATAAGGGTGCATGCCTAAAACCAATTGGGTAGCTAGCCAGAGTGTGCAGAAATTCAGAGTTAGTACAAGGGTACCTACAATGTTAGTACTGCACGAGCATGCATATAAGCGTGACAATATCTAAGCTATCATGGAGTAGTGAAGCCCGGAGGCTGAGTGTAAAGAGCTCGGAGGTTAAACGCAACCCGAAGGTTGGGTGTAGAAAGCCCAGAGGCTGAATGCAGCCCAGAGGCTGGGTATAATACATGCAAAAGTGTTAGTATCAATCACACGCACATAATGAGGCAGTAGTGGGCAACATCACAGGCATAGTACATGTACAGGAATATAAACTATCTAGTACAATCATTCGTCACAGGCATATACATGCACAATACTAGGCACACGATCACATACAAATACAAGGGCACAACCCAATACAAAATACCATAAAAATACATAATAAAATATACGTTGACCTGACGAAGCGGAGAAACCCAAAATGAGGCGAGGACACTCACCAAATCTTCGAAAAATGCCGCAAATCCCCGAAACACTAGAAACACGTGTACGCACCACAATTAATATATTAAATATATATACATTTTAGAGAGAGAATGAATGAAAGAGAGATGAGAGAGAGAGAAAGAGATGTGAGAGAGAGGGTGCAGCAGCCCCCCACTAATGGCACGACCCGGCTCTGTCAGGCTGTGGCATGGCCAGACCCTGGCCGAACCAGGGCGCTAGTGGTGACACCCAAAGCGACGGCAGCAGGCGCCGGCCATCTCCAGAGAAGGGGGTGGCGCGTGGCCACTCCAAGGAGGAGGGAGGATAAGGGATTGGTGGTGATTTTGATGGTGGTGGGTGGTTTTGGAAATAGAGAAGATGATGTTGGTAGTGGATGGTAGTTTTGATGGGGTGATGTGGTGGTGAAGAGGTGGAGAAGGTGGTGGTTATGATGGTGGATTGGCTGGAGTTAGCGATGGAGGTGATGGATTGAAGAAGAAGTTGAAGAAGAAGATGTTGGAAATGGTGGTGGTTATCTTGGAGGAGGAGGAGATGGGTGGGGCTGCCGGAGTTGGCCACGCCGGTGGTGGCTCACTGGTGGTGGGAGGAGGCGCCAGGGGTGGAGGTGGTGGGCGGTGATGGTAGGGGAGAGAGGAAGAGGGAAAGGTGAAATTGGAAGGTGGAGGAGAGAGAGAGAGAAAGAGAAGAGAAGGAGATTGAAAGGAAAAAGAAAGAATAAAGGAGAAAAGGGGGTGAATTTTGGGAGGGAAGGAGAAGGAAGAGAAGGTGGTTGCATTGGCCGGGGAAAGGAGAAGGAAATGAGAAAGAAAGAGAAAAGGAAAAGGAAAAGGAAATAAAAAAAAAGAGAAGATATTTGGGGTAGGTTAAGTGGTGGAGAAAAATAGAGAATAAGAGAAAAGAAAAAAATAAAAAAATAGAGGAAAAAGGAAGTGGATGAGAAAAATGGGGAAGAAAAGAAAAGAAAGAAATGAAAAATATATAGATAATACTCCGGATCTGGAAAAATCCCAAGAACACCGAAAATGCTGAAAAATTAGACTGATCCGGAAAGGTTCAAAAATAGTAAATATTATTTTAAGGTATTCAGAAATTTGATGTGGTTCTTAAAATAAAAATCTTGAAATTTACCTACAATACTAGTCGACACCAAATCCGGTTAAATTTCAATAAATTCAGAAAATTTCCTAAAAATGTACTAAGATAGAAAATGTGATTCTAAGAAATAATTTGAAAGCAGATTTTAGAAATTCAACTCCATTTGTAAACTAAAAATTTAAGAATTGATCAGCGGCACTGGTTGACACCAGTTTGAAGATTTACAATTTAGTTTAGAAAAATACCAGAAAATTATTAAAATATTAAAAAATGATGTTTGAAACTGAAATTAGTCAAATCTAAATAGAGGAAAGACCAAATCGAGCAATACTTTAGGACCGGGCCCCCGGTTCAGATGAGGGCTAACTTCGAGTCCACGACTCCAGATCCAAAGCAAAATGATCACATAAATAATTCACAGAACAAAACAAATATAAAAAATACGATCAAAAAATAAGAATACGCAACTAAGTATTCCGGGAACGGGTTGTTACAGAGGTAGGGTTAGGGTTGGAATTTGGGGGAACAGGGGTTGAGAGGATTTAGACAGGGGTTAAAATAGATGGTACGTATTTCGAAAAGAAATATAACGTCGGTTCTTTTAAAAATTGATCTTATAGTATTTTGCACGCTGGTTCTAAAAAGAACTGACGTGCAATTAAATAGATTACACGTTAGTTCTCTTTGGCACCGACGTGGAAGATAATTCATTTTTTTTAAAAACACCTACCCCAATAATAGTTTGTTTTTATCTACAAGTTTGCCACCGCCATATAATATATGTCAATTGCGGCAAAACAGACGTGAAAAGGCATTTCTGTACTAGTAGGAGGAGAAGGTCTATTTGTACTGAATTGTTGGCTTGGAGGCGAATGGAACGCTGGCAAGATTCGCGTAACTGCCACGATCTTCATGTGCGTAGTTGTTGTAATAATTGTGAACATGGGCACTTGACTATTGGGATTTCCCTAAATATCCTACCCAGCCCTTAACTGCACGGGACGTTACGAATGTAGGGGAAAATCAAGCTGCGTAACTGAAGACGAAAATCAAGGAAGTCTATTGCTATAGCTATTTGTAGACGGAGATCAAAGAAGGCAGTTGATGTAGCTATCTTACTCGAAGCGAAAATCTCTGAAAAGGAAAGGACCTTAGGATGATTGGGAGCATGAGAGTTTAGTTCTCAGGACGGAGTGTCCTCAGAAGGAGGAACGGCCTCGGGAACAACTGAGCCTTCTTGGAAGGAGGAGCGACTTCAGAAACGGCTGAGTTCCTCAGAAAGGACCAGTCTCTGGAAAGTGCTCAGCCTTCCTCAGCCTCGGGAAGATGCTCAGTTTTTCTTTTTTGGCCCGAAATGGACCTGCCGGTACGTCTAGCTTGATATTTGTTCGCAGAGACTCCTGATCAAATGGAACACATGTCGGATACTTAATAAATATAAAAATCTCACTGCTATGTGTCTGTGTTCCTCACTCTTTCAAGAAAACAAATGGGGATCGAAGTGGCATGCTCTGACACGTGCGGGGCCCACACGACAGCTGAGACGGGCCCCACACCTCAGGCTCCAAGCGGACGAGCTAACCCGGGGGCGCTGAGAGACCTCGAGTGGGACCCACTGCACCGTTGTAACCAGTGCATCGGCACGGATCCCCATCCCGAAAACAGCGCCAAAAAAAATCAGTGGCAAATCCGGCAATTAAGTCCCAACCCAGTGGCCGTCTCGTTACGCGATGACGAGCTATCAAATCTGATGCGCAATTACTTTGGATTCCGATTGTTTTCTCCCCTCAAAACTATGCCGGGTCCGTAACAGCCTGTGCCCAGCTGTACCCCATCCACGTTCAACTCGCAAATATAACCCCCCGGCTCCGTACACATTCTCTCCGCCGGCTCCTTGCTTTAATATTCGGGCTCCAAATAAAACAAGCAGCAGGCTTCCCCTCTTTAAATTAAAGCGTACGTGTGGATCACCAGCTCATCCCCTTCGCGCACGCTTCTCCATGCATCCTTGAACTCCCCAGCTCATCCCCAATCCAGCCTGTCATCCTCCCTCCTTCCCGCAATAAAATCTCAATCCTCTTCCACTCTCCCACAAAAACCCTTGGGTCCCTAACCCTAAAAAATATTTCTCGCCCAGCGGCTGAGCGCTCTCTCTCCCCACTCTCTCTCTCTCTCTCAATGGACCCGTGTCCTTTTGTGCGGGTTCTCGTCGGCAACCTCGCCCTGAAGATCCCCGTCGCCTCCCGCCCCGCCCGCGCCGGCGTACACCCCTCATCCTCCCCCTGTTACTGCAAGATCCGCCTCAACAAGTTCCCCTACCAGACCGCAGCGGTGACTCTTGTTCCCGCTGACTCCGCCGGTGACCAGAACCAGCAAACCCCAACTCTAGCGGCCAGCTTCCACCTCAGCCAGTCCGATCTCGACAAGGCCGCTGCCAAGTCCGTTATCTTCGACGGGAAATCTAAGCTGAAGGTGGCGATTTACACCGGACGGCGGGGATCGACGTGCGGGGTGAACTCCGGGAGGCTGCTGGGGAAGGTGACGGTGCCGCTGGATCTGGAGGGAGTTGAGGGGAAAGCTCGGGTCTTTCACAATGGATGGGTTTCGGTTGGGAAGGAGAGCAAGGGGTCGTCAGCGATGCTGCACTTGACGGTGAGAACGGAGCCGGATCCGAGGTTTGTGTTCGAGTTCGACGGCGAGCCCGAGTGCAGCCCGCAGGTGTTTCAACTTCAGGGAAGGATGAGGCAGCCGGTGTTTACTTGCAAGTTCAGCACTTTCCGTCCTGGCGATCGGCACTTGAGATCGAGGTATTTTTTTCCCTTTAATTCTTTTCTTTTTCTAAATTTATATCTTAATTTATAAAATCACATAAATTGCTTCGGATACTCTAAAGCCTAATGTAGCTTCTTTTAGTCTCTAGTTCAACAAAAAATTTATTGTTTCTGATCTTTTCAAAATCTTATTCAATTTAAGAAATCCTCATAGAATCCTCTCTGTTTCTAGTTTTAGCCGTCAATTTATCTTCAAGAAAACTTAATCTTAGATATTTAAATTTGTTTTTTTTCAGCTCTCTGCCATCAGAACCTACAACTTCAAGAAGCTGGCTCTCGTCCTTGGGAGCCGAGCGCGACCGCCCCGGCAAGGAGCGCAAGGGCTGGTACGTGACCGTGCACGACCTCTCGGGCTCGACCGTCGCCATGGCCTCGATGGCCACCCCATTCGTCGCCTCTCCCGGCACCGATCGAGTCAGTAGCTCGAACCCCGGCGCCTGGATCATCTTCCGCCTCGGCGAGGGCACCTTCTTGAAGCCCTGGGGCCGCCTCGAGGCCTGGCGCGAGCGCGGTGGGTCCCACGACGGCCTCGGCTACCGCTTCGAGCTGATGCCGGATGCCAAGAACATCAACGGGGTCGGAATCTCTCTGGCCGAGTCCACAATTAACACGACCAAGGGCGGTAAATTGACCATCGATCTGACCGGCAATGCGTGCGTCACGAGGCATTCATCACCCGGGTGCAGCCCTAGAGGGAGCGGGGACTTCGGCTATGGGCTGTGGCCCTTCTCGAGCTACCGGGGTTTGTAATGTCGTCGACGGTGGAGGGGGAAGGGAAATGCAGCAAGCCTGTGGTTGAGATCGGAGTTCAGCACGTCGGATGCACGGAGGATGCGGCGGCCTTCGTCGCTCTGGCCGCCGCCATTGATTTGAGCATGGATGCTTGCAGGCTTTTCTCTCAGAAGCAGAGGAAGGAGTTCTCGTTGCAGCAGGGTGGATCAGGGTCGTTTTGATGATAATTTTCTTTTTAAAATTTTTGAGTGGGTGTGCAATTGGGTGTTTTGAAATTAGTGAGTTTAAGTTTTAGGAGCTTTTTGGCCCACTGTACAGAGTAGCGAATTCTTTTTTTTTTTTTTTTTTTTTTGGGGTGTCGTTTAATTTGGGACTTGTTCTCTTCTAGGGGTTTTTTATGTGAACTAGAAGGAGCTGGGCAGCAGGTTAGCCTGTAGTTTTTCGTACGTGAGATGAAAATAAATTAAAAAAATTGGATGAAAATTGAATGCTTTTTTTGGTTGGTTGAACTGATAATTTAGATTTTTGGTTGTGGGCCCGGGTGAGTTCACATGGGCTTGAACTGGCAAGGGGCTGGCTTTTTGCTGGAAAGGGATCCGATGGGGATTTGTTTGTCGCCTTCTGTTTTAGTTTTTAGTATTGGGCGAGCAAAGTTTGGGAGAGAAATTTAGTTAGTTTGGGTGGGGATTTGGTGGAGATGACGAAAAAGTCAATTTTTTCTTCAAAGGCGATGACACCTAATCTCTATCCATAATTTTAAACTAGAAATTTTGATTTTTAAAGAGTTTGTGGGTAACTAGAGATTTTGATTTTAAAAAAGTTTAAAGATAATTTCTTTGTTGTAAGATACTCTTCTATATAAAATGTGATTAAATATATGAAGTCTTATTTAGATTTCAGATGTGCGCACCTATGGACGAGTTTGCTCAGAGCTTTTCTATAACCTCTAATAAATTTATTTTTAATAAACAAGTCAAATATTAAGTGTTGCGGAGATTTTTCGCTCCGAACTATTGAATGGTTGATCAACACAAGTGAGAGAATCATCAGAGAAAAAATAATGAAAAAATAATGTGCAATACAGACAGAGAGACACAATTTTACGTGTAAATTCAAATCAGGAAAAATTACGAGGAGGAAAGAGAGGAAATTCATTATAATATGTGAAGTACAAGAATTACATGAATTCTCTGTGTCGAGCTTAATGCTAAGCTTTTTTGCTCTAGGAAAAAGATGATCGCCTTCTTGTTAAAAGAGAAGGTCTATTTAAGTTATGTTTGATCTGCTTGCATGAGGGCGGATGATACGAGCGTTGATCCTCATAACCACACGAACTGTACATGTTGATTGGTTGTAACGACTGTGATTACTAGCGTGTTTGATTGTTGGGATTGCGGGCAAAGAAATGCACCTCGATTCATAACTGCTCAGACTGGAGGGTGTTGACACGTGGGAGAGGAGTGAATGCGTAACTGTAAACGGAGATCATGGGTGATCTGTTACCATTGTCGTCTGATGACGGAGATTAAAAAATAGTTTGTTGCTTTGCTCCTGTCAGTCTTTGTGCGGAGCTGAATCTTCGAATTGGGACGCTCCGAGATGACTAAGAGCATCTGAGATATCGGGATGAAAGCGTCCTAGAGGTGAAAAAAGCTTCTGCAGTGACTCTGGAGTGACATAGCTAGGGATGGCTAATGGGGCGGGTCGACCTGCTTCGACCCGCCTTGTGCGACCCGTTTAAGTCGCACAGGGCGGGTTGCGGGTCAACCCAGACCCGCCCAGTTTAGGGGCGGGTCAACTCGAATTGACCCGTCCTGTTTAAACGGGACGGGTCAGATTCGTCCCGTGACGAATCACGGGACGAATCGGGTCGGGAAAAATTTTCCCCGACCCCTCATCTTTTTTATTTTTTTTAAAGTCCTATATTATTATATATGTGAGACGGGAAAATTAGTTTCAGCCCCCATTTTATTATTTTTTATTTTTAGCCCTCAAGAGCTCAAAAAATTGCTTATTGTAGTAAATTTGAAATTTTCAAAAATAAAATAATAATAAAATTCGAGACGGTAGACGGCGAATCAGGTAATGATCGTTACCCCGATTACTTGATTCGTCTCGTTTGAATGCGTTACGAGACGGGTTCAACGAATTCGTTAGCTAACGGGACGAATCAACCCAATTCGTCCCGTTAGCCATCACTAGACATAACTTTTTGAGGGCGAGAGATGGATTTTGACCGCTGCATTAACCATGTTGTGTTCTCTCGTTTACAACATAATACATCCCCGGAGGGAAAAAGGAAAGAGGAATATTACTGGAATTTCAAAAGGAAGCTTCTTTGATGGGGTCCACAATAAATTTGGAATAATTACAATAATAATTATTAGATGTGACAGTGGGATCGGGATGCAGTTTATGGCTGTTAATAGCTGGATCTGATAGTGTTTTGTTGGATAGGTGGCGAGTGGTGCCGATATTTCTGCAAGCAGAGGTGTGACTAATCTGAATTAAAGCTTACTTGCATTGCACACAATAATAATCAAAGCCAGCTGTCATGTGAGCTGGCGCACTTGTCATTTTCTGGATAATAAAGAGAGACTGTAATCCAAAACTGATAATTTAATAGTTTCGTGCGGTTTAGGATCAGGAATTTGAAAAGAATTAAGGGTAATTGTGCAATTATGATGCCTTAAAAAGGTAATTTTAAAAAATATGAAAGTTTAAAATAATAAATATGAAAAAAAAAAATCGTGTTATGAATTTGGCATGGGGCCAAATTAGACATGCCCCAAAATTTGTATGACATGCTATCAAAAGACTTCGTTTAAAAAAAAAAAGCACCACGAGAAAATTGGGTAGGTCCCTGTTGCTTACCCGCTACCTACAAAAATTAATAGAAATGAGACCGGGTAGGGCCCGTTTTGATGAAGTTAAGTTTTCTTGAGTGTAGCTTTCTACAGCAAAGTCTCGTGAGTCCAAGAACCAACTTAACGTCTTGTTTGCCTATTATTCATAATTTATTGGAATGTAGGGATTGTTTGTTAGTGGTAAAAAGTCGTAATTTGTAAATGATTTACGGCCCAATTATAATTACGGTGTTTGTTTGGCTCATAATACGTAAAAGCTTACACAACTCAATTAGCACTCACTTGCAATTCAATTACCACTCACTTACAACTCACTTACAGTTAATTTTGTGATCATGCAAATTTATATTATTTTTATATTAATATTATTTTTTTAATATTTAGTGTTTTTTACTATTTATTTGCAATATTTAAATTTTTAAATAATCAAATAATTAATTTTGTGGTCAACTTTTTCACTTACGACTTAAACATTACGACGACCAAACACCGTAAAACACAATACACTTTTCTACTTACAACTTTAAATTACCAACTAAACACCGTAAAACTTACATGCATGTAGCTCATTTATAACCGTAAAGAAGTTTACCAATTATGACCAGTGTTCTAAAAAAAGGTTTAAGTGGTCGATTAATCGTCCGCTTAATTGTTTTCGACTTGAAACCGAGCAGAACTTTAAGAAAGCGGTCCGATTACTCAGTCAGGTGATTAATTCGCTTAAGCGATGATTAAGCGTCTAATCGGTGATTAATTAGCGTCCGTTTAAACGTTATTCAATCATTTTCTAAATAAATTCGAATTTCGAATCCATTAAGCTAATTGAACTCAAACCCGATCCAATAATTGAGGATATAAATTGTCACGTATTGGAGAATTAGGGCTCGTGAGCCCTAATATCTGGATCCTCGATCCTCCTGCGGCGACGACGAAGCTCCCGAATCTCACGAAGAAGCTCTCGATGCTCACTGCGACGAGACGACAAAGGTCCTGAAGTCCTAATTTTATCTGAAGCTCTTGAAGCTCACGGCGGCGACGATCCTCCTGGGAAATTAGAGCTCCCGAAGCTCGACGACGAAGAAGTTCACAAAGCGTTAATCCTCCTATGGCGAACTCTCCTTTCGACGACGACCTCCCCTTGCGGTTGATCCTCCCACTGTGACCTCCCTCTTTGTCGACAAAGATCTCTCCTTGTGGTTAGCTCTCTGGTCAGCAGCAAAGCGTCAACGATGATCTTCTCATGCGTCAATGACGATCTTCCCTTGGTTAGCTCTCTCTCCCCCTCGCATGTACGTATTTTGCCCAAGTTCTTACCAATGGTCTTTGTTTCTTTTAATAGGCTGATGAGTCCCTCAAGCGTGGGCAGGATAGAGTTGCATCTAGCAGTGAACCAAAGTTGTTGGAAGTATGTTGCTTTTTGAAAGAAATACATATATTTTTTTTATTTAAAAAGCATTTTTTAACTATAGTTGTTGGAGGAGGAAGTACATTGATGTACTTCGAACTGATTGTCATTGTTACTTTTAAATTCTTCTTTGTTCTAGCAATTTAATTTTTCAAGTTATGTTTACTATATCTTTTATGTTTTTTTTAGAGTTTATAGAACTCATATTTCCATGTTTTAAGTATTATCATATTATTATATATTAAAATAATAATAAAACGTGTAATCCGTTTAATCACCGTTTAAACCGTTTAAGCATTATGCGCTCCCGGACCGCGCGCGCACTGAAACCGCTTTTTAGAACATTGATTATGACTTATGAATTACGGCCAATTACAACAACCAAACAAATTACCTATAAAAATGAGGTTTAACTACAGCATAAAAAAATTCTAGCCATTCTAGATTTCTCTTAACTCTAAAATGTGGAGGAAAAAAAAATGAAATTTGAGATAACTCTATTTTGTATCAAAAAAAAGAATATACAATTAGTGAAAAAATAATTTAGAAAAGATACAATTATAAATTATAAATTGCAGACCGATAACTACAAGTTAAAATAGAATAGAATTTAGAAAACTCAAAATCAAACTGGCCCTTGCCCCTATCTGCAACATATGACCATATCTTTGGCATAATGGTCAACAGTTTCTACACACATTTGTTTCTCTCGTTATTATTTTTTTGGATAGAGAATAATACTACAACTTCAAAATTTTATTTTTGTGTTTCTCGTAGGACTATTGTAACCCAGAGCACATCCTTTAGTGGGCTTTATTGGGCCAGTAGCTCTATCGCGGGCTTTTCGATTTGGAGCGAGTCTGGTATGGGCCTGATTACTCATTACAAGCGTTTAGAGTATGAGCCTATCGAGCCTTTTTCTTTTGTGGGTCCACCCCAAGTTTGGGCTTCTTGGATTTCCGCCGGATTTGGTCACTTGGACTGGGAAAAGAGTGGGCTCAGACCTCAACCCAATATAGGATGCAGAATTGAGTACAATGTTGACCACACTTCACCCTGATAAATATTTGATTTTAATGCAAAACTATTATGAAACTAAGAGAAATTTAAGAGGAATGAGAGGAAAAAGTCAAGAGAAATTGTTCTCAAACTTGTATGTGTTTCATTCTTCTTTGTAGCATTTATTTATAGGCATGTAGAGTATAGGTTACAAGGAGGAAGATGGAGAGGCCACCCACTATCTCATGCATTCATAATATGCATTTATAAGGGAGAAGGTGAATAGGTCACCCACTAACTCATGAATTCATAACATACATTAACAAGGAAGAATGTGAAGAGGTATGGTGGTCATCCACTATTTTATGTATTTATAACACTCCCCCGTAGATGTCCACCATTCGTCCAGTAAAATCCAGTGGGACAAAACCTGAACTAAGAAAAAAAGAGTACATATGCATTTGGTGAGCATGTGACACTGCCTAGTTAAAACCTTGCCAAGAAAAACCCACTGGAATAAAAACTTGGACGAAAGAAAAAGAGTACAGTGTGTAGACCTAATGATGACACGCTCCCCCTGATGAGATAAACTCTACTTTCAACATGTAACACCTTTGAGGCGACACATTTCAATTTTATGTACCAACTTCTTGAATATCGATCAACAACACTTTTGTGAATAAATTTGCTAGATTGTCACTTGATCATATTTACTGAATATCGATATTGCCTCTTATATGGAGCTCACATGTGTAGAAAAAATTCGGTGATATGTGTTTGATCCTGTCTTCTTTAATGTAGCCTCCTGTAATTTGTGCAATACAAGCAACATTATCTTCAAACAATATTGTCGGGGTATCTTTCGTTGAGGATAATCCACATGATTATCGAATATGCTGGATCATAAATCTAAACCATATGCATTCACAGCTTGTTTTATGAATTACAAGAATTTCTGAGTGATTGGATGAAGTGGCAACTATATTTTATTTTATAGATCTCCATGAAATAGCAATGTAATCGTACGTAAAGACATAGCCTAAATTAACTGTTCTTCAAAAATTGAATCCTTCAGGGATCTTCATGTGTGTGTGTGTGTGTGTGCATTATCTAATGACTCATGTAAATATACCGTAACTACATCCATAAGACGCATGCTTAGTCCTTCTGAGACTATCAAAATGATCAAATGGCGAAGATGTAGCATCCATTATAGAAAGTATGTTTTTCTTTAATCAATTCCAGGTCTCCACAAGAAATCTTGTGCTACAAGTCGAGTTTTGTATCTTACAATCTCGTTATTTTCATTTGTTTTTCGAATAAATGCCCACTTATATCCTACAGGTTTTATATTCTCAGGCGTTTGGACTACAATTTATATGTTGTTAAAGAGTCTAATTCTGCCTATATTGCTTCTTTCTATTTTGACCAATCATGTCTACATTGACATTATCCGATGGTTTGTGGCTTAGTATCCTTATCATTTCTGGTGATTTCAAATGCTACTGTGAATGCGAATATGTCACCAATAATAATATTATTTTTATTTTTATGTCATATATCTCCAGTTGATACAAATTTATTAATATCTCCATATTTTCAGGTACCTATGTCTCTTTAGGGACTTTTTATTCTTTATCTATTAATTCTATTGCATGCTTTTGTTATATGTACTCTTCTGTAGTACCCATTTCTATTGCCTTCTTTTATTTTGTGGACTCCTACGGAATATGAATTTTCTTATTCAATTCATATAGCATTCTCTTCTGGAGAACCATATCTTTTGCACTGACTATTTTTGGTTCAGGACCCTCATTATATATTACAATATCTAAAGCGATCGCATATGCAAAGACATTATCAA
Organism: Agave tequilana; assembly: GCA_038442645.1. NCBI lineage: Eukaryota > Viridiplantae > Streptophyta > Magnoliopsida > Asparagales > Asparagaceae > Agave > Agave tequilana. Next base: position 98,568 of record JAVJIF010032925.1, read on the forward strand.
CAATAATTTTTTTCTATCCCAGCTTTCTCTTGTACTCATATAATTGAAAGAGATCTCTTCAGATGTGTGCGCTTATTCAGATGTGTGCCTCTTCAGGGGCTATTATTAACTAATCAGTTATTTTCTCTTAAGTATAACCTTTTGAAAATTTATCTTTTTTGTGTTCTTTTCTTTCGGGGATTTTTATCTTTTGAACCAACATGATTACCACACTTTAGGCGTGCTTTTGAAGTATTATCAAGTTGACCTTCAGGGATATCAATCTGAGCTGGAGTATTTTCAGCCGATATATGAGGTATTTTCTTTGTCAGTAAATAATCAGATAATTGGTTTGCAATTCTTTGCAAATGAATAATTATTTGAATTTCGAGTTCACTTTAATTTATATATTGGTGAAGATGAGACAATAATGATGCATTTCATATAATTTAACATAGTTCTTCAGGAAGCGCCAGTTATCTCCCCCTAACAGCGGGAAAATTATCTCATCAAAATTGCAATATGAAAAACATGCCTTAAACATATCACCCCAATATAAATTACAATTGTGAGTAAGCCAACATAAACACATTCATTATATAAAAGAATTTTCTTGTTCTTCAATGAATGATTATGTGAAATTTTAATTATTCAACTCATTATTGTTAACCTTGGGTAACTAAGTTGGTCATGTTAATGCATAAATAGTTTTGGATCATTGAACTTCGGGTTTATCATGATATTTAATTCTATTGTCTTTATTTTTATAAAATATAATTTATATGAGAAAGCTAAGAGTTTTTCTACTACATACTTTTGGCATGAGGCGATAGAAATGATACAGAGCTATTACATCTCCCCATTATTCATAGTTTCAATATAAAGCCAATTAAGATGTATACCTTTAAAACTGAGCAAATTTCTTCTGGATCTGTTATAATACAATGCATATTTGACATAATATTAGTTTCTTCAGGTAGTGTTATATATGCTATTTCAGAGTCTTCAATTAAATTTGCACTATTTAATATTATATTGACGTTAGGTTTAGCTAAATTTAGACTTAAGAGACATTTCTTATCCCAAAAAATAGTATGCATCGTTGCACTATCAATCAGATAGACATCTCCATCATGTTAGCCCAAAGGTCTATCACCCTAGTTTTGATGATGATTAACTCATGTATTTAAAGTACTAATGATCTTGTGCTTATTTAGTTTCAGATATTTGATCAAGATTTTAGTCGGTGTTTAGCTTTAACGAAAATTTTCGAAGTCATTTGAAACTAGCATGTGTTGATTCAAGAGCTCGCACTTCAAGATCGCATCAAGTACTCAAAGAGGAGTCTAGCTCATGGATCAAGTTTGGACCAAGTCAAGATGGAGAAAAAGTTTTTCAAGAGAAGATTTTCAAGACGTGTGTCAATTGTTGGCCCAAGGTTACAATCACCCGTTTTTAGTGTGTTTTGATGATTACAAAACATATTAGTTATTTGTACTAATATTGTTTGTTGTTTAAGTTTGTTTCAGGATTCTATCTCAACTAGAGGAGTTCTTCCCTAAAGGAAGGTGCTTTGGACTCAAGTTAACTCAATTTGGGCTCAAGATGCAAGTTTGAAGATCATATGGAGAAAGCCCCTCTTGAAGAACTTGAAGTCTTTAGAATCATTGTAAGAATAGAATGTTAAAGTTTGAGTATTGGACATTTGGCTCTAGGATACACATACACAATTTGTTTTTGCTAAAATGTGAAGTTTTGTTTTTAAGTTTTCATGTTTTAATTTTTGTCTCATGCCTTAGTAGATATTTACATGATCTTAAGTTTTACAAAATAAATAACAAGTTTAGATCATGTGCATATACCCCTACTAGCATGATACTTAAGATTGTTCAAACCCAAAACTATTTTACAAAATTTTCCTAACTCAGAAAAATACTGATTTTCCCTATTTCAGGCTGACCGGCCGACCGCCCGGTCGACCGGCGCCAGTGCCAGGACGTGCACGTTTGTGCACGTCTGTCGGTCGACGGCCCCGGTCGACCGACTGTAAGCAGGTCCACTCTCGGTTTGTTTGGGTCGACCGGGCGGTCGACCGCCTTAAGGAAACTGTGTTTCCTTTGAAGGAAACGGTCGACCGAGCGGTCGACCGGAGTCCAACGGCTCTTTTGCCAACAAGGCAAACAGTCGACCGACCGGTCGACCGCTACGCCTGCAAGAGCCCAACGGCTCTTTCCTCTTTGGTGCAATTCTGAAATCTGTTTTTATTTTCTATTTTAACAGACTTTTTGAGAGTTGTTGGAGACCTTTTTCAGGCCAAATTAGGTGTAAAGAAATTATTTTTAACCTATTCTCTCCTTATAAATAGAGGGGAATGGGTCCTTACTATTTACCAAGAAAAATCCCAAGTTTTCATTGTTTTTCAAAGGAGAAGAAAAATAGTTTTCAAGGCTTCCAATTCCAATTCTTTTTAAGCTTGTTTTTCAGTTGTGTTTGATTGCTAATATCACTCTACAACTGAAGTTTTTCTCACTACACTTCATAGAGCCAAAAATCCTTTACTCATACTATAGAGAAGTTGTAAAAGAGCGAGAGATTGTAAAAGAGTTTGGGAAAGAGTTTTGTGATCTTATGGAGATCACTATTGTTCTTGTGATCCTTGTTCTTGTGGAGACACCTCTTCGGTAGAGGTTATTGTAAGAGCTCGGTGCTCCGGTCTTCGGTAGACCATTGTAAGGCGTCCTCGGTGGATAGTGGAAACCCTTCACGGAGGTGAAGGCGGGGAGTAGAGCGGTGGCTCGAACCTCGAAACAAACTTCTTGTGTTTGCGATTGCCTTGCGTCAATTTTGTCCTTAAATTCTCTTGCACTTTATTACTTTCAATTACTTGCTTGTGATCTTGTTTCTTTATTTGTGCTTTTATTTCAAGCTTGTAATACTTGTGTGCATCTCACCATTCATCCATCATATCTTGCCTTGATCGATCATAATCTCATACAACAAGGTTGCATTGCGCACCTCTAACCCATTTAAAGGGGAATTGGGAGGAAGGAGTTCAGAACCTCTACGGGGTATTCGGCTCTTAGTCTTGTTTTGAGAGATCGTTGCATCATTCATCATACTAAGTTTTAAAAGGATCATTAGATTAGCAATCACACCTATTCACCCCCCTCTAGGTGTATTTCAATTGGTATCAGAGCTTGGTTACTAGGTTCTTGGCTTAACAACCCTAGAAAGATCCTAATATTGCTAATCATTTCATTCATTCTCACTTAGTAAAGATGGCCGATGGTATTAAGACACCCCCTAAGTTTGATGGACTTAACTTTCCCATATGGAAGGTTAAGATGACCGTTTTCTTGCAATCTCTAGGTAGTCGAGTTGCAAAAGCCGTGACCAAACCTTTTAGTGCACCCCCCGGTGATGAATCCACTTGGTCCGAAATAGAGACCAAATAATTTGATGCCAATGTTAGGGCTCACTATGCACTACTTCAAGCCCTTAATGATGATGACATAGCTAGAGTGATTCATTACAAGTCCACATATGAAATTTGGACACATTTGCTAGTTACACATGAAGGGACCTCACAAGTGAAGAGGGCTAAGATTGATCTTCTTCGGTCCCAATATGAAAATTTTTGCATGCAAGAACATGAAACCATAGATGATATGGTTACAAAATTTACTAAGATCACTAATGGACTTTCTTCTCTAGGTGATGGTATTGATAATGATCAAAAGGTGAGAAAGATCATCCGGGCTCTTCCTCCTTCATGGGAAGTAAACGCAACTACCTTGAAGGAACTCAATGACAAAGAAGAGATGGAGCTCATAGGTCTCATTGAGAACCTCAAAACCCATGAGATGGAGAGGAAAGAAAGGGAGGATATGGCTCCTTCCAAAAAGAAGACTATAACCTTCAAAAGTCAAACCATCCACTCCGACGAAGATAATGAAGAAGAAGATGACGAAGAGCTATCACTTCTTGTGAAGAACGTCCGGAGGATGTACAACAAGGCAAAATTTCAAGGAAGAAGGAGATGGCAAGGAGGCAAAGAAGAAAGAAAGATCGTGTGCTTCAATTGTCAAAAACCGGGACACATCGTAGCGGATTGTCCGGATAAGGTGAAGCCCTCCACATCCAAGAAGCCTTACAAGAAGAAGGCAATGAAAGCAACATGGGATTCCGAGAGCGAATCCGAGGAGAAAATTGACACCGCCAACATGTGTTTCATGGCAAATGAAGGCACAAGCAAGGTAACCCCTTCCACTCTTTTTGATGATGAACTTTCCATGGATGAATTAGGAGAAGCTTTTATAGAACTTTCACATAACTATGACTCTCTTAAGAAAAAGTATCTAAAAATGAAAAAGGAAAATGAATCCCTTAATCAACAAGTTTTTACTCTTTCTAAAGAAAAGGATGAATTACTTTCCACTCTTGTTTCCACTCAAAAAGATTTTGACAAGTATAAGATTTCTTGTAAAGGCAAGTCCCCACTAGTTGATTCTAATGAGATTACCATGCTTAAAGAAAGAATAGACTCATTAGGAATTGTTTTGAAAAATTGTGAGTTTGATAAGAAGAAGATAGAGGCTATGTTTCCTAAGAAACAAGCCCCTAAGAAAAATGTTTACCATGCTCATGCCCATGTTCATACCACACAACCTTTACATCGTGGCAAACCCCCAAGGCATGCTCACACTTCACACACACATGCTCACACTCCACACACACATCATGCATTCATGTATGGTAGAGTGTTCTCATGTTCACATTGTGGGCGGAAAGGGCACTTAGCTAATTTTTGTTATGATAGACTAAGTGCATCTCATCATAATGTTTGGGTTCGAAACACTAACTTCCAAGGACCCAAGAAAGTTTGGGTACCAAAATCAACGAATTTGTTAAATGATGTAGGTACCTTCCAAAACCCAACGACGTAGAGGATTGTGGTATCTTGATAGTGGTTGCTCAAGGCACATGACTTGGGACATCAACAACTTTGCAACCCTATCAAGATACCATGAAGGTGGCACCGTCACCTTCGGAGATGACGCCAAGGGTAAAATCATCGGTATCGGTAATGTAAAACTTGGCACATCCCCTTTAATTGAAAATGTAGTTTTAGTTGACGGCCTCAAGCATAACCTCTTGAGTGTTAGTCAATTATGTGATAAAGGTTTTGATGTTGTTTTTGATCATATAGCTTGTAAAGTAATTGATAGAATTTCTAATACTTGTGTGTTTTCCGATTTTCGTGAAAGTAATGTTTATATGATAGATATGTCTAATATGTCTTGTAATATTACTTGTTTAAAAGCCCTCGATGACGACTCTTGGTTGTGGCATAGAAGATTAGGCAATATTTCATTTGACCACATATCTAGGTTAAACACAAAGGAAATGGTGAAAGGTATTCCTTGTTTGAGTTTTGAAAAGGACCGAGTTTGTGACGCATGTCAATTTGGGAAACAAACTAAGTCTTCTTTCAAGTCAATTAAGGATATCATGACATCACGTCCTTTGGAGTTAATCCATATGGATCTATTTGGCCCTACACAAACCAAAAGTCTAAGTGGGAATAGATTTGCATTTGTTTTGGTTGATGATTTTTCACGGTTTACTTGGGTTTTCTTTCTTGAACACAAAAATCAAGCATTTTCATATTTCCAAATTTTTAAGAAAAGAGTTGAAAAAGAAAAAGAGTCTTCAATTTTAAGAATAAGAAGTGATAGAGGAGGTGAGTTCATTAACCTACCCTTTACCACTTTTGTGAAGAACATGGAATTAAGCATGAACTTTCTTGTCCTAGAACTCCACAACAAAATGGAGTAGTTGAACGAAAAAATCGAACCTTACAAGAGATGGCTAGGACAATGCTAAGTGAATATGGTCTACCACATTATTTGTGGGCCGAGGCCGTAAATACATCATGCTATATATCAAATCGTGTTTTCTTGTGTAAAAATACTTCAAAAACTTCTTTTGAAATGTACTTTTCTAGAAAACCAAATGTTTCATATTTCAAAGTTTTTGGATGCAAATGCTTTGTTTTAAATACTAAAGATAATTTAAGAAAATTTGATGCTAAAGCTTATGAGGCAATTTTTGTTGGGTATTCTAATACAAGTAAGGCTTATAGAATCTTCAATAAATCATCATTAACTATTGAGGAATCTATACATGTTAAGTTTGAAGAATCTAACTTGTTTGTTAAGAATGTTGTAGAAATAGATGCTTTGATGAAGGCTTGGAGAAAGTGACCTTGGAGGATACTACTACTATGGGAGACAAGCCAAAGGATGATGAAGGAAGTGAAGCAAAAGTAGAAGAGGCTCAAGGAAATGAAAATCAAACAAATAAAGTGGAGCCTACTCAACAACTTCCAAAGGGTTGGAGATACAATCCTCATCATCCCAAGGACCTCGTCATAGGTGAAGTATCAAAAGGGGTAACCACTCGCTCTAAACTTCATGACTATTGTGGACATTATACATTTATTTCACATGTTGAACCCAAGAACATCCTCGAAGCCGAGGCCGATTCATATTGGTTGCTAGCCATGCAAGAGGAGCTCAATCAATTTGAGCGCAACCAAGTTTGGCACCTTGTTCCTAGGCCCCACGATAGACCAACAATTGGTACTAAGTGGATCTTTAAGAACAAGTTGGATGAATCGGGTAACGTTGTTAGGAATAAAGCTAGATTAGTTGCCCAAGGTTACACTCAAATCGAAGGGATCGATTTTGAAGAAACCTTTGCACCCGTAGCACGGCTTGAAGCCATACGGATGACACTAGCATTTGCCTCATATAAAGATTTTAAATTGTTTCAAATGGATGTTAAAAGTGCTTTTCTAAATGGTTTTATTGAAGAGGAGGTGTATGTTGAACAACCACCCGGGTTTGTTGATCCTACACATCTGGAGTTTGTATTTAAATTAGATAAAGCTCTTTATGGTTTAAAACAAGCCCCTAGGGCTTGGTATGAAAGACTTTCTTCATTTTTGATTTCAAATGGTTTTAAGAAAGGTAAAATTGACACAACTTTGTTTACAAAACATGTAGAAAAAGATATTCTTGTTGTGCAAATATATGTTGATGATATTATTTTTGGTTCTACTAATGAATCTCTTTGCCAAGCTTTTGAATCATGCATGAAGGATGAATTTGAAATGTCTATGATGGGGGAGCTCAACTATTTCCTTGGACTCCAAATCAAGCAAAGGAAGGATGGGATCTTCATCAATCAAGCCAAGTACACAAAGAAATTAATCAAAAGGTTCGGGCTTGAAGGATCGAAAGTAAGCAAAACTCCCATGGCAACAACTACCAAGCTTGACAAGGATGAACAAGGTAAAAGTGTAGACATTAAACTTTATAGAAGCATGATAGGTAGTTTATTGTATTTGACGGCTAGTAGGCCGGATATCATGTTTTCCGTTTGTCTTTGTGCACGTTTTCAATCATGTCCTAAGGAGTCTCATTTAGTAGCGGTAAAACGCATAATTAAATACCTTAAGGGCACTATTGAAATGGGTTTGTGGTATCCGAAAACCGGACTATTTGATATGAAGAGTTTTTTGGATGCCGACTATGCGGGTTGTAGGGTAGATAGGAAGAGCACAAGTGGAACATGTCAATTCCTAGGTAATTGTCTTGTATCTTGGTCTTCCAAAAAGCAAATTCGGTAGCCCTATCAACCGCCGAGGCGGAGTATGTTGCAGCCGGAGCTTGTTGTGCACAAGTTCTTTGGATGAAACACACTCTCCTTGACTATGATTTACACTTTGATCAAGTTAAAATATTTTGTGATAATACTAGTACTATTCACATGACAAAGAATGCAAATCAACATAGTAAAACCAAACACATTGACATTAGGTATCACTTTCTTAGAAATCATTATGAGAAAGGTGATATTGATATTGATTATGTTTCTACCGATTTTCAACTTGATATTTTTACTAAACCTCTAGATTATGCTAGATTTTCATTTATTTGTGGTGAGTTGAATGTTTGCATTATGGATTCTTAGAGATAAATTTCTTCTATTTTGTTTGTATAACCCTTTTTGATGTATGACAAAAAGGGGGAGAAAAAGTATGAGTTTGTTTGATTATGTTGGTTGTTTATTGTGTATAAGTTTATTGTGTATACGTTAATGCATTTGAATTTTGAGTTTTTGATATGCATTTGAGTTTTTTGACAAAACTATGTGTTTTCAATGCCTTATGTATTTAGCTCTTCATTGACATTTTTTTTGATACATAGCATTATTTGAGGGGGAGCTTTCCAAGCTCTTCTTCCATTTTTTAAAATAACTTATATGTTTTGTCATCATCAAAAAGGGGGAGATTGTTGGCCCAAGGTTACAATCACCCGTTTTTAGTGTGTTTTGATGATTATAAAACATATTAGTTATTTGTACTAATATTGTTTGTTGTTTAAGTTTGTTTCAGGATTCTATCTCAACTAGAAGAGTTCTTCCCTAAAGGAAGGTGCTTTGGACTCAAGTCAACTCAATTTGGGCTCAAGATGCAAGTTTGAAGATCATATGGAGAAAGCCCCTCTTGAAGAACTTGAAGTCTTTAGAATCATTGTAAGAATAGAATGTTAAAGTTTGAGTATTGGACATTTGGCTCTAGGATACACATACACAATTTGTTTTTGCTAAAATGTGAAGTTTTGTTTTTAAGTTTTCATGTTTTAATTTTTGTCTCATGCCTTAGTAGATATTTACATGATCTTAAGTTTTACAAAATAAATAACAAGTTTAGATCATGTGCATATACCCCTACTAGCATGATACTTAAGATTGTTCAAACCCAAAACTATTTTACAAAATTTTCCTAACTCAGAAAAATACTGATTTTCCCTATTTCAGGCTGACCGGCCGACCGCCCGGTCGACCGGCGCCAGTGCCAGGACGTGCACGTTTGTGCACGTCTGTCGGTCGACGGCCCCGGTCGACCGACTGTAAGCAGGTCCACTCTCGGTTTGTTTGGGTCGACCGGGCGGTCGACCGCCTTAAGGAAACTGTGTTTCCTTTGAAGGAAACGGTCGACCGAGCGGTCGACCGGAGTCCAACGGCTCTTTTGCCAACAGGGCAAACGGTCGACCGACCGGTCGACCGCTACGCCTGCAAGAGCCCAACGGCTCTTTCCTCTTTGGTGCAATTCTGAAATCTGTTTTTATTTTCTGTTTTAACAGACTTTTTGAGAGTTGCTGGAGACCTTTTTCAGGCCAAATTAGGTGTAAAGAAATTGTTTTTAACCTATTCTCTCCTTATAAATAGAGGGGAATGGGTCCTTACTATTTACCAAGAAAAATCCCAAGTTTTCATTGTTTTTCAAAGGAGAAGAAAAATAGTTTTCAAGGCTTCCAATTTCAATTCTTTTTAAGCTTGTTTTTCAGTTGTGTTTGATTGCTAATATCACTCTACAACTGAAGTTTTTCTCACTACACTTCATAGAGCCAAAAATCCTTTACTCATACTATAGAGAAGTTGTAAAAGAGTGAGAGATTGTAAAAGAGTTTGGGAAAGAGTTTTGTGATCTTGTGGAGATCACTATTGTTCTTGTGTCCTTGTTCTTGTGGAGACACCTCTTCGGTAGAGGTTATTGTAAGAGCTCGGTGCTCCGGTCTTCGGTAGACCATTGTAATGCGTCCTCGGTGGATAGTGGAAACCCTTCACGGAGGTGAAGGCGGGGAGTAGAGCGGTGGCTCGAACCTCGAAACAAACTTCTTGTGTTTGCGATTGCCTTGCGTCAATTTTGTCCTTAAATTCTCTTGCACTTTATTGCTTTCAATTACTTGCTTGTGATCTTGTTTCTTTATTTGTGCTTTTATTTCAAGCTTGTAATACTTGTGTGCATCTCACCATTCATCCATCATATCTTGCCTTGATCGATCATAATCTCATACAATAAGGTTGCATTGCGCACCTCTAACCCATTTAAAGGGGAATTGGGAGGAAGGAGTTCAGAACCTCTCACGGGGTATTCGGCTCTTAGTCTTGTTTTGAGAGATCGTTGCATCATTCATCATACTAAGTTTTAAAAGGATCATTAGATTAGCAATCACATCTATTCACCCCCCCCTCTAGGTGTATTTCATTATTTGTAAGTGTTAATATTTTATTTTTAGATAAAATGTAAATGATAGATTAGTTGTGGAATGTCAAACTTATACACACACAAAAGTTGGTTTTCAAAAAATATGATTTTTGTTTAAAGCTTTAAATTCTATGCTTAAAAAATAGTTCACATGTTTATAATATGTGTTGATTTTTTATCACACATATTTGTAACTTATTTTTGCGGTATTTATGAAGATTTTATAGTATTTAAAATGTATTTAAAAAGTTATTAAAACTGTTTTTTGGGCTGCTAGCGGTCGACTGACTGGTCGACCGAAGCAAGGCTCGGTCGACCGACATGCACAAGACGTGCACAAACCCATGTGACTTGAGCTGCGTCGACTGACCGGTCGACCGCAGTAGAGATCGGCCGACCGACCGGTCGACTGACCGTGTTTGTAGAGCTCTCGGGTTTTCTCGGTCGACCGGGCGGCCGACCGTTCTGCTGATTTGCTCGACACCCTTGTAGATTTCTAGTCATAACTTTATATTCTTATATTCAATCAGCATGATTTAAATTGAATTTTAAAGATAACTTTTAGAGCTATATTTTTTATTCAATAGGCATTTTCTGATTCAAATGTTAAAGATGTCAAGTATTAGGTTAAGTCTATTCTTGTTCTGAAAATAGTTTACAGTTTCTGGTTTGACACCTTTTAATAGTTTATTGATAACTTTATACTCTGAAATGATATTGAGTTGATTTAAGTTGCATTAGAAAGAAGACTTAAATATATACAAATTATTCCTATATACGTAGTTTCAAATTCTGATATATTTTGGTCTTAAAACTGTGCTCAAAGTTGACCTATTACACAGACTGGGTTTGTGGTCGGTCGACCGCCCGGTTGACCGCCAGACTCCAATGGTCAGAAATTTGACCGTTGGTCGGTCGATCGGGTAGTTGACCGACAGGCCATTCTGGCTGATTTTTGGACCATAATAACTAGTTTTTCTTGACCTATAAATATGGGGTTTTGGGTGAGTTTTATACAAGATTTTGGAGAAATTTTAGAGCCAGTTTTTCCCATCTCTCTTAGGGTTTTTCTTCAATGTTTTTGGGCTAAAACTGAAAGTACACCTAGAGGGGGGGGGTGAATAGGTGTACGACTAATTTATGAACAATAATGCGGAAATTAAAACTTAATTGCAACACACTTAGTATAACCAAAGAGTGTAGCCGAATTCCCGGTAAAAGGCTCTGGACTAACTCCTCTTGATTCCTCTGAATAAGAGTTGAGGTGCTATATGAAGCTCTCTTGGTTAAACACAAGTGAGCCACACAAACAAACCAAGCATGTATATGATATGACAATATGAATCAATGCACAATGTAGGAGAGAGAGAGAGTAAGAGAAAGTGGATCAAACGCAAACACCAAGATATGTTTCGAGGTTCGAGCACACAGCTCTACGTCCCCGCCTTCACACAGAAGGATTTCCACTAACTCGTCCACACAGGACTTCCCACACAGGGAACCTCCACTGAGGATTTGGGGCAATTACAATTGGGAGTACACAACTCCTCTCTCCAACAAATACAACCTCTACACTTAGAGGCAAGGCACAAAACAAATCACCTCTACACTTAGAGGGATAGGCACTTAGCCACTCAATCAACAATCACCTCACACTTAAGGGATTCCAACACAATCTCCACCTCTCACTAGAGGGAGCCAAATACCACTTCCACTATCACCTCACACTTGAGGGATATCAACTCAATCACCTCTCACTATGGGGATATCACAATCAATGGAAGGTTTACAACTTGGTGATCACAAAGACCACAAACAACTTCTTTTCCCACAAAATAAAGATCCTAATAGATAGGATAGTAGATAAGCTCAAGTGTGAGAAATCAAGGTGTTTGGAAATCAAATAACAAAGAAAAATACTTGGGAAATCAACTAGAATAGATGTAGAATGAAGAACAAAATAAATATCCCAAATCTCTATTTTTTTTTTATTTTTCCAACCCTTGAAAACAAATAAAGATGAATCTTTTTGCCTTAAAAACTCTTTTGAAAACTTGTATTAAAACACTAGAATGTATGAGAATTTTGGCTATTGAAAATCTTGTTAAAAATCAACTCAAATGGGGGTATTTATAACCCATTTGGAATCTGCCCGTTGGCAGCTGAAAAGGGCATTTTTGCCCTTCCGGTCGACCGGCCGGTCGACCAGCCAACGGTCAAAAAATCGAACGTTGAGCCCTCCGGCCGATCGCCCGGTCGATCGTGCCAGATCCAGAGAGCAACTGCTCTCTGGCCGGTCGACCGAGTTGGAAACAGAGAGCATAGCTCTCTGCCCGGTCGACTGCCCGGTCAACCGGAGGCTTTCCAGAGAGCAGAGCTCTCTGGCGGTCGACCGACCCGATCGACCGGCCTCCCCAGCATGGCAGCGTGCACGTTCTGTGTACGTCGATCGACCGGCCCGATCGACTGCTCACTGCTACGGTCGACCGGCCCGGTCGACCAGCAGCCTGCCTGTCTGACTAATTAGGGTCTTAAAAACTTGAGTTTTTATTATAAATTAAATCCTATAAAATCACATAAATTTCACAAAAATCAGTTCATGTATTATCTTTGAAATACAAATATGTTTGAGTAAAAATCAAATCATGTTACAAACAATTTGAACCATTTTTGTGACTTGGAAAATTTGCCTTAAACCAAATTCTGTATTTTCCAAAAATAGAATTTTTGAAATGGAAATCCGATTTTTTCAAAACACATGTAAATACAAAAATATGATATTTAAACAACTTTGAAGCATATAGTATATGGATAGAATCCAATATACATGAAAGGTATTATATCTATGTTTTTGACATTAAATTCAAAAATAAGTTTTGTCTAAATACAAAACTCCAAACACATGAATAGTGTATCAAAATAAGTTTTTCTAAATAGATAAAGCATATATGTATATAGATCAAATCTAATATACATTAAACCATGTAAACTTATTTTGATTCTATCTATTCATGAAAAACCAAGATCGGATAAACCGAAAACCAAAACCAATAAACATGAAACTTAAAACAAGTGTGTGTGTTGTGAACTTGAGCATACCACACTATCTAATCTTTACAATGGATCTAAACTAAATCTTAAACTAAACAAACTGAAACCTTCTTGTAGAACGCCGTCTCCAAGTTGACTCGATCCAAACGCGATTCCACAAGCTTGACTCCAACGAGTGCTAGATGTGAACTTTGACGCTCGAGCTCTTGAATCAGCATGTGAAAGCTCCAAAATACCTTTGTTGAAGCTAATCACCTACTAATAACTTGATCAAATATCTGAAACTAAATATCACAAGATTATTAGTAAACTATAACTACATGAGTTAATCATCATCAAAACTAGAGTGGAAGGCCTCTGGGCCAACAAAAACTTCCATATCAAAAGGAGAGTTTTTAAGAGTGTTTTCAAAGGAGATTTCTTGAGTTTTTCACCACAACTCTATCTTGTTTTTCTCACACAAATGTGAGCTTTTCATTGCTATATCAATCCTCTTAGGATCCTTGTTGTGAGAGTTATTTTTGTGATCAAGAAAAGTGATCACAAGTATTCATTCTTGTATTGTGAGGAGTGTAGAGGTTGTGCCCTCGGTGAAGAGAGTTTTATGGTGATCAAGTGAAGTGATCACCAAGTATTTCAACTTGTAGTTGGAGGAGTTGTAAGAGGTGCGACCTCGACAAGCTAGTGTGTTGTGTGTGTTGTTCTTGCGGGAACAAGTGAGGGACTTACGGGTCCAAGATTTCTTGAGGGAGCTCATTGTAGGTGTTGCGGCACCTAATGATCTTGCAGGATCGATCATAGTAGAAATCCTTCATAGGCGGGGACGTAGAGCAAGTGTGCTCGAACCTCAAAATAATTCTCCCGTGTTTGTGATTGCTTATCTCTCTCTCTCTCTCACGCTTATCTTTATATCTTGTATGTGCTTATTGTTTATATATTTTACTTGCTTGATATTCCTTGTGCTTAATTGATATATACTTAGGATTGTTTGCTCACACTTGTATTCAACCAAGAGAGTTATAGTGGCATCTCAACTCTTAATCTAGAGGAATTTTGAATAGATAGTCCAGAACCCTTCACTAAAAATTCACCTACACTCTTTGGTTATACTTTGTGTGTATGCATTATAGTTTTAATCAGTTTTTTATTCCACATCATTTGTCCTAAATTAGCTTGTACACTTATTCACCCCCCCTCTAGGTGACTTTCAATTGGTATTAGAGCTTGGTGCTCTTGATTTGGGTCTAACAAGTTTGAGTTAAAGATCCTATTTTTAGCTAATCACAATATTTGTACACACACTCATGGATTTCATGACACCTCCCATGTTTGACATTCTTAACTTTTAAATTGAAAAGTTAAGATGTCTATCTATCTTAAGGCCTTATGAATTCATGTCTATTTTGTCACTACTAAGGATTCATATTTTATTAATGGCAAACATCTTGAGGTTAACACAAAAGCCATCCATGCTTTAAAGTTAACCCTAAATGATGAATATTTATCTAGGATTTCTAACTTTAATTCGGTTTTTGTAGTATGAAACACACTTGTCTCTTTTGATGAACAAAAGCAATACTATATGAGCAGTGACTCGGATGATGGAAGTGATGCTTCCAACATTGGCTACATGGTCCATATAAAAAATTTGATAAAGATCAACTATGTATATATGTACTAATATATTTGTTGCAGGGGGAGAACAAAATATTTCTCTATCTGTTATAACCCATTTCTGCAGGGGGAGGAAAAGATAACATATTTTCTGCAGGGGGAGGACTTGTGCACACAAAGCGTCGTCATCAAAAAGGGGGAGAATGTTGGAACCTATTTCGATGAAGACGTTTTTGAAGATCAATTCATTTGGAGCTCTTACACATGACGAATCAAGAGTCCGACATGATCAAGATGTGCCAAGGAGAGTTGATAGAGTGTGGTTTGTAAAGTTAAAATAGCATGTAAAAGCCTTGACACCAACATACACTTCATTGGTCCATTAGTCGACTTGAAGACCATTATAAGTCGACTAACCCATTGACTAGTCGACTAACCCAAAAGCCCAAGTCGACTAATCCTGTGTCCTGAAACAGCCCAACTCTCTGTTTCTGTATTAGTCGACCAACAGTCAACTATAGTCGACTAATACATTTTCTAGTCGACTAACCCTTGTCCCCAAGTCGACTAATAACTGGTGACTATAAAGTAGTTGCAGTCGACTTGAAGTAGTTATTCTGAAACTGTTTTTCCAACGGCCACTGACCTAGTCGACTAATAGCTAAACATAGTCGACTAATAGAAGGAATTTTGCCTAGGTTAGTCGACTAACTCCATGGGCAAGTCGACTAATAGGCAGTTCTGACTGTTGGACAGTTTTCATTATCTGGTCTTTTGTGCAACTGTTTTCAACGTTCCTTTGATTCAAATTGCACCTATTAACTCCCTAACTAACCCTAGTCTTCAGCTATAAATAGGGAAGTTATTGCAAAGGCCATTTACCAAGAGTTTTTCTCAGTTTTTCAAAAAAGCCAAAATCTGCAAATCTGAAAAACTGTTTTCTAACTTCAGTCTTCACCAAATTCCAAATTCTATTTGTGAAGTCTTCTGAAGTTTGTCTCCTATACTAGACCTTGTCCACATACACATCTGTACCAAGGCTTATAGGATAAAAGTATTATAATTCTCAAAGTGTTCATTGTACACGGGAGGCTTCTTGGTTGAAGAGGCAGTTGTACAAGGTGTCCATTGTACACGGGAGGCTTCTTGGTTGTAGAGGCAGTTGTACAAAGGTAAAAGGTGTTCTCTTGGTGGAAGAGAAGGTGTACACATTTGGCGAAGGGGATTCGACAAGTGGTGTACATGTTGTATTGATTTTGGGTGGCAAGATCAAGGTTAAAGGAAAATCTCAAGCGGGTGGCTTGGGGACTGGATGTAGGTCACAAGGACCGAACCAGGATAAATCTCTTTGTTTGCGTTTGTCAATTTCTGAGATTTGTTTTCCTTTACATGCAAGTTATTTATTTTGTTTATTTACTTAACGCTAATCCTTCTTGTTTTAGATTTGTGTTGACTTGAGTTATTTCAGATCTATAGTTGCCTACAAGAGATAATTCCGCAATTAGTCCTTATCTCAACGATCCAACATTTAGTATCAGAGCGAGGGTCATCAACCGGCATCTACATTCCTACTTCATCAACCGGAGTACACGCTCTGATCCTACATTTGATATCAGGGCGGGTACAAGTCAACAACAAGGAAGGCAACGGAGTTCTCATCATCCCAATTCAAAGAAGGACATTCTACACAACGTCCACCGCTATTTGACGGAACCAACTACAACTATTGGAAGTGTAGAATGAAGATATACTTGCAGTCACTCAACTACGACCTTTGGAACATCGTAGAAGCATCGTACACCAAGCCCACAACCAACTACAACGCTTGGAGTGAAGATCAAAAGAAGAACGCGAACCTTGACGCCAAAGCGATGAATGCTCTATTTTGTGCCCTTACCAAAGAAGAGTTCAACCGTGTTTCAACAACAACTTCTGCACATCAAATATGGCATACTCTTCAGGAACACACGAAGGCACTAATAAAGTTAAGGAATCTAAAATATCTGTTCTTGTCCACAGGTTTGAGTTATTTAAAATGGAGGAGAATGAAACCATATCCGAAATGGTTACAAGATTCACCGACATCACCAATACTCTTGCATCCCTTGGAAAGGACTACACCCAAGTCGAAAGAGTTCGAAAGATCCTTCGTGCACTCACACCAGAATGGGAGAAGAAGACAACCGCCATTGAAGAGGCGAATGATCTCTCAACTATGACATTAGAAAACCTAATCGGTAATCTAATGGAATATGAAGTGCAGTTAGAAGAAAGGAAGAAGGACGAACGACAACACCGTTCAAAGAAGAAAGAACTCGCCTTCCATGCATCTTCCGACACGGACAATGATGACGAAGAGGAGATGGCAATGCTCTCAAAGAAGTTCAGGAAATTTCTTAAGCAAGGTAAATTCAAGTGTTTTAATTGTGATAAACCAGGACATATGAAGATGGATTGCCCTTTGCTCAAGAAGAAAGATAAGTACAAGAGTAAGAAGTTCAGAAAGAAGAAGAACTACGAAGCATCTTCAGAATATAGTGATTCCTCATCTTCTGATGAAGAAGAATCCACTGAACATGTTAACTTATGTTACATGGCCATAGAAGATGAAGAGGTATCATTTTCTGAACTCTCTGATGCATTTAATGAGTTATTTATGAATATAAAAAATGAAAAACTGAAAAACAGATTTTTGTTAAAAGAAAATGAGAAACTTTTATAGGAAAATTCTGTTTATGCATTACAATGTTCTTCTATAAATTCTCAACAAGATGAAACTGAAAATGTCATATCATTCTTGAAAACTGAAAATGAGAAGTTTATAAAAGAAAACATTTTCTGAAAATGGAAACTAAGTCTTTGAATGATAGAATTTCTATATTAGATAAAGATATGTTAGTTTTCAAAAAGAAATATGAAGATCTTATGCAAAATGTGACTAAGTTTAATAAAGGAAAAGAAAAATTAAATGATCTATTAACTTTTCAGAATTTGTCACATGATAATCATGGTATTGGTTTTATTGCAAAATCTTCATGTTATAGTAATCCATATAGTTCTTTTGTAAAAAGAAAGCCTAAGAAAAGTAAGTTTATATGGATTCCTAAAAATTTAAGTTTTCATGATAAAAATACATATATTGCTTCATACATTCATGATATATGTGATTCTTGCAACTATGTGTATACTAACAGGTGGAAACCAAATTCTAAATAGATTTGGAGTCCTAAAGGTTAGATATGATCTTTTATAATTGGTACCAACTAACGTTTATCTTGCAGGTACCATATAAAAAATTTGATAAAGATCAACTATGTATATATGTACTAATATATTTGTTGCAGGGGGAGAACAAAATATTTCTCTATCTGTTATAACCCATTTCTGCAGGGGGAGGAAAAGATAACATATTTTCTGCAGGGGGAGGACTTGTGCACACAAAGCGTCGTCATCAAAAAGGGGGAGAATGTTGGAACCTATTTCGATGAAGACGTTTGTGAAGATCAATTCATTTGGAGCTCTTACACATGACGAATCAAGAGTCCGACATGATCAAGATGTGCCAAGGAGAGTTGATAGAGTGTGGTTTGTAAAGTTGAAATAGCATGTAAAAGCCTTGACACCAACATACACTTCATTGGTCCATTAGTCGACTTGAAGACCATTATAAGTCGACTAACCCATTGACTAGTCGACTAACCCAAAAGCCCAAGTCGACTAATCCTGTGTCCTGAAACAGCCCAACTCTCTGTTTCTGTATTAGTCGACCAACAGTCAACTATAGTTGACTAATACATTTTCTAGTCGACTAACCCTTGTCCCCAAGTCGACTAATAACTGGTGACTATAAAGTAGTTGCAGTCGACTTGAAGTTGTTATTCTGAAACTGTTCTTCCAACGGCCACTGACCTAGTCGACTAATAGCTAAACATAGTCGACTAATAGAAGGAATTTTGCCTAGGTTAGTCGACTAACTCCATGGGCAAGTCGACTAATAGGCAGTTCTGACTGTTGGACAGTTTTCATTATCTGGTCTTTTGTGCAACTGTTTTCAACGTTCCTTTGATTCAAATTGCACCTATTAACTCCCTAACTAACCCTAGTCTTCAGCTATAAATAGGGAAGTTATTGCAAAGGCCATTTACCAAGAGTTTTTCTTAGTTTTCCAAAAAAGCCAAAATCTGCAAATCTAAAAAACTGTTTTCTAACTTCAGTCTTCACCAAATTCCAAATTCCATTTGTGAAGTCTTCTGAAGTTTGTCTCCTATACTAGACCTTATCCACATACACATCTGTACCAAGGCTTATAGGATAAAAGTATTGTAATTCTCAAAATGTTCATTGTACACGGGAGGCTTCTTGGTTGAAGAGGCAGTTGTACAAGGTGTCCATTGTACACGGGAGGCTTCTTGGTTGTAGAGGCAGTTGTACAAAGGTAAAAGGTGTTCTCTTGGTGGAAGAGAAGGTGTACACATTTGGCGAAGGGGATTCGACAAGTGGTGTACATGTTGTATTGATTTTGGGTGGCAAGATCAAGGTTAAAGGAAAATCTCAAGCGGGTGGCTTGGGGACTGGATGTAGGTCACAAGGACCGAACCAGGATAAATCTCTTTGTTTGCGTTTGTCAATTTCTGAGATTTATTTTCCTTTACATGCAAGTTATTTATTTTGTTTATTTACTTAACGCTAATCCTTCTTGCTTTAGATTTGTGTTGACTTGAGTTATTTCAGATCTATAGTTGCCTACAAGAGATAATTCCACAATTAGTCCTTATCTCAACGATCCAACATCCTTATGATGCTAACCCTCGTGGACCCAAAAAGATATGAGTACTAAAATTCTCACTTCTTGTGTTTCATATAGGTGTGAGCCTCACAAAATGTAAGAGGGTTGGTGCCTTGGTGGTGGATGCATTTCAAGTTTGAAGGTCAAACCAAATTGATGCATCTCTATTAAGGAAACATGGTGGGAGAACCACCTCATTTTGGAGAAATGAATTGGCTATATCAGTTTTGGTAGCCATTTCATCCTCTTCTTTTAAAATGCTTTAAATATTTATATGCTAGTGTAGTAAGCTAGACTTAATCATATGTGTTTTGTGCTTAATGGTGAGTTGATTGGTTGTTATCTATGCATGCATTTTTTTGAAAACTTTTCAATGGATTTACATGTCAATTTTTTTGGATTGATTTATGTTTTTGTATGCTTTGATTAAAGCATATATTGATTTAAATGTCTATATCATGTTCATATGCATATTCTATTAAAACTTGTGTTATACATGTACAATTTTTGAGATACATACTTTACATATCTTATTTTTTTACGTACTCAATTATTTGTTTGATTGTACATTGTATGTCCTAGTTTTGATGATACATGCATAACTATATAATATATCATGTTTTTGAGAAAAAGAATTTCAGTTAAGTTTTTTTATTTGAGCTTTATTGTTTATTTTTATGAATATGTCATTTACATGATTCTTATGCACTCACATCTTTTTGTTTACCCATGACTTTGTTTTTATTAGCTTTATAAATCTTGAGTGTCAATTTTTGTTTAATACACATGTTTCATGGGATATATATGATTTGGTTTCATATTTTAATGATCTTTAACTAGTTTTTATAAAACTATTTTAACTAGTTATTATTCTTCACTTGGTAGTATTTTCAATCTACAACTATTTTTCAAATCCTATTATTTAAAAACTTCTACCATTCAAGGGCGATTGGTTGGGTGACCATGTCTTGTGTGCTTTATTGAAAATCTCTTTAACTTGTGCATAATAAGGGTGATAGTTATGAGTTATACATAATTTTCATGATCTATTCATTTTGTATACTCATATTTTGGTTTCTATTTGTATGCATCAAATTTTAAGTGGTATTTCCATTTTCATACATACATATATATGATTTAAATTGTACTTATTTTACAATGTCACATATTTTTTTAAGCGTAAATTATGTGTATGCTAAGCTTGACTTAATTCTAAATATTAATTTGTATCTTTACTAGTTTATGCATTGATTTCAATTGATATTTATTTGGTATCAAAATATATTTCATGTTTAACCTTCAATTGTATCAAAAAGTTACAATGAATTATAATTGGTATCAAAATTTACAATTGGTATCAAAATTTATTTTGTTGACTCAAGAAATTTTAAAATTTTGTTTTAAGTATTATCAAAAATTTTCTTTTAATTTGTTGATATGTATTGCTTATATGCAATGAGAGCTTAACATCTTCTCTATATGTAGATTCATGTTGAGTGTATCTCACATTGAGGAGCTTGACCTCTCTTTTTTACGTGATACACATGTGTAGGGGGGAGCTTAACATCTCCGCTTATAAATTGTAGATTATGCTTTATGTGGGTTAGGGTCTAGTCATCCCTACTCAATGAATGTAATTATGCAGGGGGAGCTAACTTAATGTCTCTCATTTTCATGAATGTATATCGCATATACATATTTATTGTTTGTTTGTCTTCACCCCTTTGTTGATGAATTGACAAAAAGGGGGAGAAGAATTTAGAAAGTTAATATATGCATGTTTAATATTTGTTGTTTATGCATATATTTGTGTTCTGTTTATGAGCTTTTCTTGAATATCCTTATTGTTTTTGCTATGCATGAGTTATGGGAGAGATTCTATAAAGCTTATCTTTAATCCATGCATATATAACTCCATGAGTTTTGGCATCATAAAAAAGGGGAAATTATTGGCCCAAAGATCCATCACCCGAGTTTTGATGATGATTAACTCATGAAGTTATAGTACTAAAAATCTTGTGCTTATTTAGTTTCAGATATTTGATCAAGATCTTAGTCGGTGTTTAGCTTCAATGAAGTCAAGTTTTGAACCTAGCATGTGTTGATTCAAGAGCTCGCGCTTCAAGATCGCATCAAGTACTCAAAAAGAAGTCTAGCTCATGGATCAAGTTTGGACCAAATCAAGATGGAGAAGAAGTTTTTCGAGAGAAGATTTTCAACACTTGTGTCATGTTTGTAAGTGTTAAGATTTTATTTTTAAATAAAATATAAAGGATGAATGCTCAAGCTTATACACACATACACAAAAAAAATGTTTGGTTTTCAAAAAATATGATTTTTGTTTTAAGCTTTAAATTCGATGCCTTAAAAATAGTTCACATGTTTGTAATATGTGTTGATTTTTTATCACACATATTTGTACTTCATAGTATTTCAATGAACTTATTTTTATGGGATTTATGAAGATTTTATGATATTTAAAATGTATTTAAAAAGTTATTGAAACTGTTTTTTGGGCTGCTGGCGGTCGACCGATCGGTCGACTAAAGCAAGGCTCGGTCGACCGACCGGTCGACCGACGTGCACAAGACGTGCACAAACCCATGTGACTTGAGCTCGGTCGACCGATCGGTCGACTGACTGGTCAACCGATTGAGTTTGTAGAGCTCTCAGGTTTTCTCGGTCGACTGGGTGGCCGACCGTTCTGCTGATTTGCTCGACACCCTTGTAGATTTCTAGTCATAATTTTTTATTATTATATTCAATCAATATGATTTAAATTATATTTCAATGATAACTTTCAGGGCTGCATTTCTTATTCTAGAGTCATTTTCTGATTCAAATGTTAAAGATGTCAAGTATTGGGTGGAAGTCTGTTCTTGTTCTAAAAATAGTTTACAGTTTCTGGTTTGATACCTTTTAGTATTTTATTGATAACATTCTACTCCAAAATGATATTGAGTTGATTTAAGTTGCATTAGAAAGAAGACGTAAAGATCTATAAATTCTTGTAATATATTTGTTTTCAAATTCTGACGATTTAGGTCTCAAAATAGTACTCAAAGTTGACCTATTGCACAGACTAGGTCTGTGGTCGGTTAATCGCCCGAACGACCACCAGACTCCAATGGTCAGAAATTTGACTGTTGGTCAGTCAATCGGGCTGTCAACCGATAGGCCATTCTGGCCAGTTTTTGAACCATAACGGCTAGTTTTTCTTGGCCTATAAATATGAGGTTTTCAGGTGAGTTTTATACAAGATTTTAGAGAAGTTTTAGAGCCAGTTTTTCCCATCTCTCTTAGGGTTTTTCTCCACATGTTTTTGGGCTAAAACTTTCATATCAAAAGGGGAGTTTTTAAGAGTATTTTCAAAAGAGATTTCTTAAGTTTTTCATCACAACTCTATCTTATTTTTCTTACACAAACTTGAGCTTTTCTATTGCTATATCAATCCTCTTAGGATCCTTGATGTGAGAGTTATTTTTGTGATCAAGAGAAGTGATCACAAGTATTCATTCTTGTATTATGAGGCGTGTAGAGGTTGTGGCCTCAGTGAAGAGAGTTTTATGATGATCAAATGAAGTGATCACCAAGTGTTCCAACTTATGTTTGAAGGAGTTGTATGAGGTGCGACCTCAGCAAGCTAGTGTGCTTGCATGTGTTGTTCTTGCGGGAACAAGTGAGGGGCTTGAAGGTCCAAGAGTTCTTGAGGGAGCTCATTGTAGGTGTTGCGGCACCGAGTGATCTTGCGAGATCAATCATAGTGAAAATCCTTCATAATATTGAAGGCGGGGACGTATAGCAAGTGTGCTCGAACCTTGCAACAATTCTCTCATATTTGCGATTGCTCATCTCTCTCTCTCTCACTTGTCTTTATATCTCGCATGTGCTTATTATTTATATATTTTACTTGCTTGATAATTCTTGTGCTTAATTGATATATGCTTAGGACTGTTTGCTCACACTTGTATTCAACCAAGATAGCCATAGTGGCACCTCAACTCTTAATCTAGAGGAATCTTGAGGAGATAGTCCAGAACCATTCACCTGGAATTTAGGTACACTCTTTGGTTATACTTTATGTGTATCATAATAGTTTTAGTTGCATAATCAGTTTTTTTATTCCACATCATTGGTCCTACATTAGCTTGTACACCTATTCAGCCCCCTCTAGGTGACTTTCACATCATACATCTTAGAATTGCTTAACACATTGAAATTCTCCATGCTTCTTCTTGCAGATACGGATTGGTACATGGTGCACAATTATATCAAGAATATCAAATTAAGTACAAATACACGTATCATATAGAGGATACCTCAAATATGTATGTATCATTAATACACCAATATAACTCAAATCTCACATAAGCATGTACAAGATTGAGTAAATAATTGATCTCATCAAATATAAGTTTGTAAGATATTTGATATAGCGCAATAAAGCATGTACGGATATGCATAATATGCACAAACTCATCTATTCACATATATGCATAAAAGAATAAAATCAATTATAGCATGTACATATATAAGAATACTTGTATGGCTAAAACTAAATAGAGGTATACGAGAGATACTAGTGCATTCATACTATAAAAATATCATAAATACTCATTAAAAGTGAAAAAAATCACACATATTTCATCATACTTAAATGTGTTACATATCATATACTTCCACACATGCCTATATATCAAATATGCACAAATGATACAATTAGTATCCATACATATATATGAATCATTAATAGCGAGCATATGCTTAATATTAAAAATATTAACTTGAACTCATTCATGTGAAGTATTTATAAAAAAAATTATGAATGAATTAGGTGTATATAAGCATATAAATGTCTTAAAATTGAAAAGTTACAAATTATTACATGAATGCGAAAGTACACCTAAAGGGGGGTGAATAGGTATACAAGCTAATCTAGTGAAGATGATGCAAAATTAAAAACTAATTTGCTAACACACTATGTGTAACCAAGAGTGAGCTTGAATTCTCCATGAAAGGCTCTGGAATTACTCCTCGAGATTCCTCTAAACATTGGCATGGCCTTATGCACATCCTTGTGCACATCGATTGACCGACCGATCGACTTAGCTCTGGTCCGGTAGACCGCCAGCGGCTCAAAATGGGTTTTAGGTTTTGAAATGTTGACTTTTTAATACCTATAAAATCACATAAAATTCTATAAACTTCACAAAAATAAGTTCTTATAAATATTTGAAGTACAAATACGTGTGACCGAAATTCATCACATATTACAAACTATTTGAACTATTTTTGAGGTATAGAATTTAAGCTTTAAACCGAAAATCGTATTTTCTGAAAACTCGATTTTGAAATGAAAATATGTTTTCTTCAAAACTTGTATAGATAAAAAAAACATAATACTTGAAACACATATGAAGCATATTGTGTATGCAATGAATCTAATACACATTTAAATGATATACATGTTTTTGACATTAAATCTAAAACTAAGTTTTGTTAAAAACAAACTCTAAACACATGAATTAGATAAGTCAAAATAAGTTTTTAAGCATTATGAATCAACAATGTATATGGAAGAATTGCAACATACATAAAACCATGTAAACTTGTTTTGATTCTATCTATTCATGAAAATCAATAAATATATTCTTGAAAATCTAAAAACGGTTAAACTGAAACCAATACTTTTGAACTTATGCGTGTGTGCGAACTTGAGCATATCAAGATTCAGCTATCCTTTACACAAGATCTAAATTCTACAACTAAATAAACCTAACTGATGTCTTCTTGTTGATCTTCATCTCCAAGACGACTCGATCCAAACCCGATCCAAGGAACTTGACTCCATCCGAGTACTAAATGCGATCTTGACGCGCGAGCTCTTGAATCAACACGTGTTAGCTCTAAAATTGGTTTTGAATCTCTTATTGAAGCTAATCACCTACTAAGATCTTGATTAATATCTGAAATTTAATAAACATAAGATCATTAGCAAACTAACCTTCATAAGTTAGTCATCATCAAAACTAAGGTGAAGGGCCCAAAAGGTCAACAATCTCCCCCTTTTTGATGATGACAAAACTTATGAGGTTATATATGCATTAATTAAGGATAAGCTTCATAGAAGCTCTCCCTTAACTCATGCATATGAATAAAACAAATAGATATACAACATAAGCTCAAGATACCAATAAAAACATATGTGTGTGTACGTACGCGCGCTCATAAACAATTAATAAAACATGCATATCTAAACACAAATCTTTCTCCCCCTTTTTGTTAATCATCAACAAAGGGGTGAAGGCAAACAAACAAAATCAATAACATATTTTAAAATAGAATTTTGATACTAATAAAAACTATCAATTGAAAGAAAATAATCTTTTTATCAATTGAAGTGAAATAATCTTTTTACCTATTGATACAATAGAAAGATATAATACCAATTGAAAGTAAAAATCAAATTTTTTTAGGTAAACACTAAAAATCATTTTGCAATATAGATACCAAATTGAGAATAATACAAATTTAAGATTATTGATACCAATATTGAAAATGTTAACATATGCCAAAATAAAATATTTTTCATCATAAAGAGTGCGAGTAAGATACCAATTGAAAATAAAATCAATTGAAAGATAAAACAAGAATTTTTCTCCCCCTTTATGAAATACCAATAAAAACAATGCATAAGCTTGTAAAGATATCGATTATTATTAAGAACATAAATCAAGCTTAGCATGAAATCAATTTTGCTTTAAACATGTATGGACATTGTATAATAAGCACAAAAAAAATATCTATATGTATGTATGATCAGAGCAATATAATATCAATTTAGATATGATCCATACATATATAGAAAACATGAGTATACAAAAATGAATTTTCATTAAAATCGTGTGTGACTCATACCTATCACCCTATTCAGCACATGTTTGAAAGATATTCATTAAAGGCATACAAGGCATGGTCGCCCATCCAACCGCCCTTAAAAGGTAGGAGTTTTCAAAAATAGGATTTGAAAAGATTTTAGCATAATTGAAAACTTTACCAATTGAAGAATAAAGACGAGTTTAAATATAATTTTGAAAACTAGCACTAAATCCTTTAAGTAAGCAATAAAACAAATATATATCCATAAAAACATACTAAGTACATGGATATCGATACTCAAAATTCATTAAGCACATATGGCTCATGAAAAAAATCATGAGTAATACCAAACATAGAGTGTATTAAAGTCATGTAATTACAAAATCATGGAGATAAGATAATTAAGCTCAATCAAAATTCCTTACTCAAAAAAAAGAAATCATAAAACTTTAATTTTCATCAAAACTAAACAAACTTCAAGGTATATGTATGTTTTGTCGAAACTAAAGTATACATACATATACTAAATAAAAACAAGTCCATAAAAGAATATTGCATAAAGGCAAGTGGCTCTAGGATAGACATGTATATTTATAGTTTTGGACATAATTAACATATATATGAAGCTAAATATGAAAACATATACAACAATATGGAATACAAGTGTAAATGTGAGAATCGACAAAACTAGGTACAAGTAATGAGTACAAATGAGCAATAAAACACAAACACATAATAATCAAATGTGGGTCACTAATTGTACTCGTATAATCACAAGTTTTAACAGAATTTACATCTAAATAAGTAATCAAAGCATGAAGTACAAAACATAAAAAAATATGATCATTAGGGTAAATGCAAATATTATTATCACTAGGATATACATAATAGCCAAACAATAATTGAGAACTCAAACAATTATGAATCCATAAGAATATGGGTGTATCTCAAATACTATACATGTATATCACAAGCTTAATAAACATTGCATTTAACATAATGAGCATGAAAAACATGACATGCTAAAATCATCAACATAAAAGCATGTGAACTAAAATGGGAGTTAGAATAGTTACCAAACCAATTGAACTAGTCTCTAAGTCTCCAAACTATGGTGGTCCTCCCTCCAAACATCCTTGAAAGTGATGCATTCATAAATATTGTAACATCCCTAGTTTAAAAATACTATATTTTTATTTTTCTAAAGTATTTATTTTGATTTTCTAATTAATTTATTAACTTGATTTATAGTAATTATTATTATTATTAAATATACAAACTATTTTGAGATAGTAAATGGTAATTTGTCTTTATATTTACTATTATTTTTCATTAACATTTCTTTACTAATTATTATTATTTTTATTTCTATTAATTGTTATTATTAGTAATAGTTATTTTCATCATTATTATTTTAATTGATATTATTGGTAGTAGATATTACTATTATCATTTCATTATTAATTATTTCTATTATTATTAGCGTTGTTGTTATTATGATGTTATTACTACTATTATTGTTGTTATTATTATTTTAATTAGTATTATTAATTGTTATTAGTTTTAGTATAAATATATTTACTTTGGTACTATATTATTATGTTTTATTTCTTTCCATTTTCATGATTCATACAATTTGGCACATTCTCTCTACCCATACCATTCATACCCAATAAGCCTATACCCGTTAACCCATTATCCAAATCTAAACCCTATATATAATATCTACCTAAATAATTAACCCCAACCCTAATCTAATTTTTCTCCTTCTTCCCACATGCACAGCCGCCTCTCCCCTTGGTCTCAACAGCAGCCCAGAACACCCTGGCAGTCCATGGCGCAGCCCCTCCCTCTGGTGTTGTCGGCGAGCTTCCATCCGATCACCGCTAGCGCACCTCCCCTCCACGGCATACTCCAACACCCCTGCATCTCCATCTTGCCGCGGCAGCACACCGCAGCGCGCAGCAGCCCGAAGTCCCCCTACTTGCCACACTCCTCCACCAACGTCAAGACCGAGTCACAGCCCAGGCCGCCCCCTTTCCTCTTGGCTGCCCAGCCTTCCGTCATAAATCCAGCCTTTCCTCCTCCTCCTTGCCAAAGCTCGTGTGCGCAGCCGAGCCAACCTCTGCCCGGACCACCCTTGGCCACAACCTTTACCTCCTCCATCACAGCGCACTTCCCCTGGCAGCACACAACCTACAACCAATAGCCCAACCGTGAGCCTCCCCTCTCCCTCTCAGGTTATTCTTTCTCTCCCTTTAAATTATTCGGGTGCTTGCATATAATTAATGTGTGTGTGTTGTGTTTTAGTAATGTGTATAAGTAATTATGTTTATAATTTAGTGTATGGTTAAATAATGAGTATGTGATAATAAAGTGTGTTTGTGTGTGCGGGTGATTAATTCATGTGTGTTATATTCATGTGTGGGAAGGCATATTCTGTCTCTCTGTGGATCACCGTTGATCGCCGTCGGCGAGCGTGAACGCACCCGCGCCCTTCCCGGCGAGATCCTCTATCATCGACATCCTCTGCGGCCCCGCCGCCTCCACCAGAGCCTCCGTCGGCACGCCGCAAGTCATCAAAATGTAAGTGTATTAATACGTGCAAGGGGTACACTTTTAATAATATGGAAGTGTGTTTAATTGTGTGTGGGTGCGTGAGTTTATGTATGCATGTATTTATGCATGGATGTGTGCATGGGTATGTGTGTGTATATATTATGTATTTATGTGTATACTTATATATATATATGTATATATGTATATATGTATATACTCGTATATACATGTATATATGTGCATGTATATAGGTGTATGATGTACGTATATAAGTGTATAGTTATGTGTATGTATGCATGACTATTGTGAATATGTATGTGTATACCCCTATGTGCATATGTATGCGGGTGTACTCGTGGGTGTATGCACGTGTGGCGTACTTGTATGGGTACATGTGTGAGTGTATTATGAGAGTGTATTAATTTCCCTTCTTATCTATGTGTTCGGATGCATGTTGCAGTGTTTCGGATTCGTTCGGTGAGATCCAGACCCATTGCAGGAGATCCGAATCCAATTCGAATTTGTGCTCGTTATGCACCCGATACATAGGCGATTCGAAGACCGATCTATGAGATGATCCGTAGATCAGTATCGGTTCATGTAGTAAGACCAAACGACAATTCGTCTTCAAAACTGCGTCATTTCATGTGAGTGTTTGTTCTTGTGTATTTCTTTATTACTACTATCGGTATACACTTACATGTTACTCTTATCATTTCATGTGACTTTCTGTTATATTTTAGCAGTTTGATTACTTGTATCACTTCATGAGACACTAATGATTGTTCACTTTATTTATGTAATTGATATGAGTATTTATTGACGTCATTTCATGTGTTGGTAGTTTGTCGCTGTCGGCTTAGGCCTAGTATTAGAATACCTTAGACTGTGACTGGATTCAATCTATAGATTGGCTGGATTAGTTTATATTTGAGCATTAGATGTATATGGACTTTGTATTTTGACATTGAGATATTAGACTTATAACATTTCATGTACAGATGATCTCCGTTTTGGACTCAGACTAGTTGTAAAGGAACTTGGACTGTATGCTAGATTGATCTTGTGTTGGATTGGTTCTTGATTATGGTTTAAGATCCCTATTTTATCTGAATAATTATTAGACTTAATATTCTTTTATTCGGTGATGATTTAGTCAAGAAGAGTACTTGAGGACATATTATATGTGATCTTACTTTATTAAAGGATTAGAATTCTTTATGCTTGGATCGGTACATAGACTTATTCAGAGTTGGAGTTGATCTGGGATTTACACTCTTTTATTGGATCTTAATTAGTGTTCTGATGTGATTGATTTAGTTAGATTTATACTTGTGAGCATTTTTTGATTTTATCCCTGATTATACTGTCTAAGTATTGATGATCCTGTTGATGATAAATTATCAGACGTAGAGGCATCTTAGATTCCATATTGCTAGAGGAATAGACGTTGATTGGGTTGACTTGGCCTGGTGGATTTTTAGATATATATACTTGATATGTTACTTGAGTTTTAGGATCTTGTGATTGAACTTGATAGAAGTGAAAGTGAGTGATAATCTTGATTGGATTAGAGTGTGAAGATTTGATTAGATGTATCAGAACATGTAGTATTGCAACTATTGAGATTCGGATATATCGGTCTCAGAGTATGGATATATGATGACTTGAGGATTAGAGTAGATTGATATGATAAGAGAATTGGTTATTGATTTATTAAACTCGTGGGTTACTGTACCGGATTACTTTGACATGGATAGATACTTGATGTTCATGGTAATTGTATTGGGACTATTGGTTGATGGATCAGTTATTATTGTATCCTAGTGCAGATGGACGAGATGTTGATCAGTTCTAGATGAGACTGTCCATTGAGCAGTATCTGGATTTGTTATTATATTAATTTATGTTACTGAAAGTTACTTGGACATGATTGTTTGACCGTAACACCCTGTACAGTCCTATTGTTCATCGTATACACGGTTACTGTTCATGTTCACTGTGTATATGATTACTATTGACTGTTATACTGTACTGTTACTGTCATTGTGTCGTCCCAGCATTATGAGTAACATGGATGTTGATTATCATGACTGAATTAAATAATAGTGCAAATGGACAACTTACACTGAGATTGAGAAAATTGATGGAGGAGACAGTGTTTGTATTTTGGGTGAACCTAGGATACAGGTTGCCTAGCCGAGATACGGTTCCACTACAGGATTCAGGGGGATGACTGACATCCTGTATTGTTCATATTGTTATTATTATTATTGATTATCTAGCGGTAGGATCTGGTTCAGCGCCAGGTGATTAGGCTGTGATTCCGGGTATGTACGGAACCCACCTAAAGTATGAACAATGTCTCTTCAATTGATTTTAATAACTTAGGACCTTGATTGACACGTATACTAGGTGTAGTATAGGATGCGTCTATTAGATGGGACAATTGGTGTTCGCTGATATAATAAATAATAATGAATTGTTTATAGTATATTGTGACTGACCGTAATTACCAGACTGTACCTATATATAAACTATAATAGACATATGATTATACACATGACCAGATTTTATACTAAACTAGTGACATATGCTAGGTTACACATCTTGACATTAGTTGTTTCCTTTTATCATGATATCAGTTATATATCGTTCATAGCTTTGTTCTTGATATTAATTATTTTGTTATCTTTTACTTTAGTTTGTCATGTTGTTATTACTTACATTGTTATTATGCACGAGCACCTTTTGAAATCACCTAGAGGGGGGGGAGTGAATAGGTGAAAGTGCTAATCTAGAAACTAAATGTGCTAAATACGGAAGCTTAAAAAGTAATTTGCAACACACTTAATACAACCAACAAGTGTAGCCGAATTCCCGTGAAGGGCTCTGGACTAACTCCTCTTGATTCCCCTAGATAAGGGTTGAGGTGCTATATGAAGCTCTTGTGGTTAAGTACAAGTGAGGCACACACACAAGCAAGCCAAGCATATAAGAATGAGCAATAAGAAATAATGCAAGGCACAAATGCAAGCAATAAGATATGAATGAATGAATGATGCTTTGCACAAATAAAAGAGAGAGAGTTAGAGAGATAATGGATCAAACGCAAACACAATGATATGTTTCGAGATTCGAGCCCCTAGCTCTACGTCCTCGCCTTCACCGAGAAGGATTTCTAATCCACTATCTTGTCCACCGAGGACTCTCACCGAGGGAACCTTCACCGAGAAGGATTTTTACAATAAGGGAGTACCGAACTCCTCTCTCAAACACCGCCTCACAACCGAGGGGTAGGCCCGTAGCCAAACAACAACCAACACCTCTACCGAAGAGGGTTTACAAACCAAACTCCACCTCTCACTAGAGGGAGCAAACCAACCAACTCAACCTCTACCAAAGAGGGAGCAAACACCTCTCCAATCAACCTCTACCAAAGAGGGATACACAAATACAAGGAGGGTTTACAACTAGTGGTGTATCACAACCACAAACAATCTCTATTTTCCACAAAACAAGATCCTAATAGAATAGGATAGAAGATAAGCTCAAGTGGAAATCAAGGTGTTTTGGAAATCAAATAATAAAGAAAAATCCTTGGGAAAACACTTGCAATATGATAGAAATGAAGATCTAAAGCAATATCCCAAAAACCTATTTTTCTTTGAATTTTCCAAACCCTTAAAAAACAATAAAGATGAAATCTTTAAGCTCTTAAACACTTTTAAAAACTTGTTTAAAACACTAGGGAAACAGAATTTTTCTCTTGTAAAAACCTTAGCCAAAATCCCAAAGGAATGGGGTTTATATAGGCCAAACAGAAAACTAGACGTTAGGCTGATCTGGCAGCCTGATAGGCTTGCGGTCGACCGGCCCGGTCGACGCCAACGGTCATAAATATGACCGTTGAGGCAATCCGGTCGACCGCCCGGTCGACCGCCCAGATACAGAGAGCAGGGCTCTCTGGTCCGGTCGACCGCCCAGTCGACCGCCCAGATACAGAGAGCAAAGCTCTCTGGTCCGGTCGACCGACCGGCCGACCGGCCCTGTGTCTGCCAAACGTGCACAAGGCTGTGCACGTCGGTCGACCGACCCTTGGTTCGGTCGACCGCACGGTCGACCGACCTGGCCTGTCAGCCACAGTCTGGGTCAGAAACTGGGTTAGAAAAACAATTAAACATATTTCTAAAAATTCTTTTAAGTCTTGTAAAAATCCCCAAAAATAGTTTTAACATTTTGCATTGATATATAAACTTGTGATAAACATTTCAACTCAAATATCAAGCATATGAAATCATTTTTGTGTCTTATCATTTTTACCAAAAACCAAAACATGTATTTTATCAAACTAGGATTTTTCAATACATGAATAGGATAGTCAAAATAAGTTTGTCTATGAAGTTTAAGCATGCATGTATAAATAGAATACATCTACTATACATATAAACCATTTAAACTTGTTTTGATCTACTATTCATGAAAACAAATATTGGTTAAGCCAAAAACAAAAAACCAATATCCAAACATAAAACGTGTGTGTTGTGCACTTGAGCATATCAACTATACTAAGCTTTACACATGGATCTAAAACACACTAAACTAAACTAGGATACCTAAGTCTTCTTGACGATCTTCAATCTTCAAGCCGACTCGATCCCAAACGTGATCCACCGAGTGCAAAGGTATGATCTTGATGCTCGGGCACTGGAATCACCATGTGAAAGTTTTCAAACTCCTCTTGTTGAAGCAATCACCAACTAATATCTTGCTAAATGATCTGAAACTAAAATCACAAGATTATTAGTAAACATAACTACATGAGTTAATCATCATCAAAACTAGAGAGGAAGGCCTCCAGGCCAACAATCTCCCCCTTTTTGATGATGACAAAACTCATGGAGTTTTATATGCATGGATTAAAGTTAAGCTTCAAAGAAGCTCCCCTTAACTCATGCATAAACAAATACACATAAATATGCAATGAATTCTAAAACATGAAATATGCATAGATATGCATAAACAATAAAAGGTTCTAGATACCAATGAAAGTTTCCAATGAAATTTTCAAAAACAAATAAACATGCTCTAGATACCAATTAAACTTAATATATGCAAAACCTAAGTATGCATATAAAACTCAAATAAAACTCAAAATCTTTCTCCCCCTTTTTGTCAATCATCAACAAAGAGGTAAAAGCCAAAACAATAAATACAATGTTCTCCCCCTTTTGTCTAAAACAAAAAAAACAAAGTCAATAAGGGGTGACTTTAAACATGATACCAATTAAAAATATGTCAATGAAGTGCCTCTTGATACTAATTTAAAAAATGAAAACATCTTGATACCAATTGAAATAATTGTTCATTTTAAACATGTGATATCTATTGAAATTATTATTTTCTATCATAAAGTAAGGGAACTAAATACCAATTGAAAACTAAAATATGAGTTTTCTCCCCCTTTATGAAAAACCAACTAAAAACATGCATAAGCTTGTTTAAGGATACCAATTGAAAACTAATCAATTGAAACATGATATTCATTTAAACATACAAGCTTAAGCATAAACAAAATATATATGTATGAAAAATTTAATACCAATCGAAATTGATACTATTGGAATTGAAAGCATACATACATACAAACATATATGAGTATACAAGAAAGGTCAAAATGATACCAATTGAAAGGATCCAATGATACCAATTGAAACAATAATATCAAAGTATAACTCATATAACCTATCCTCCCAATCATGTTCAAGTTTAAAATGATTTTCAATATAAAGCATACATGAGCATGATCGCCCATCCATCCGCCCGTGGAAGGTAGGGATTTTCAAAAATAGATTTGAAAATATAGTATGTTTGAAAAACTCTACCAAATGAAGAATATCACAACTAGTTATATGAAAAATTTGTAAACTAGTACGAAATCCTTCAAGCAAGGAATAAAACAAAATTATTTTTCATGAAACAAGAAATCCACATGATATCTAACACTCAAAGTCAATGAAGCATAAATATGACTCATGAAAACAACACATGAGTAAACATAAAAAGTGAGTGTGAAAAACACCTAGAGGGGGGGTGAATAGGTGTAAGTGCTAATCTAAGAAACTCAATGCAAACTAAGTGCGCTGAATGCGGAAGCTAATGCAAATTATGCACAAACTAATACAATACAACAAGTGTAGCCGAATTCCTCTTGCGAGGCTCTGGACTAAACTCCTCTTGATTCCCTTGATATGGGTTGAGGCGCTATGTGAAGCTCTTGTTGGATGAGTATAAGTTAGGCACACACACACAAGCAATCCAAGCAATGTGCACACACAATCAAGCCAAGCAATAAAGGATATAGCAATATAAAATAATGCAAGGCAACACAAGCAATATGATATGGCAATATGAATAAGATGCAAGGCAACACAAGCAAATATATAATAAGTATGAAATGAATGATGCTTGCACAAATTAAGGAGAGTAGAGTTGAGAGACAATAGGATCAAACGCTAACACACAAATTGTTTCGAGGTTCGAGTACCAAACTCTACATCCCCGCCTACACCACCGTGTAGGATTTCCACTATCTCAACTCCCACCGAGGGAACCTCTACCGAAGAGGATTTCTACAACTCAAGGAGTACCGAACTCCTCTCTCAATACAAACCACAACACCTCACACTAGAGGTGTCAACCAACAACCACACCTCTACCTAAGAGGCTTACAAACACAATCCCAATCACCTCACACTTGAGGGATCCAAACCAATACCACTCCGATCACCTCTACCGAAGAGGGATTCACAAATAAAAGGAGGGTTACAACACAAGAGGTTTACAACAACAACCTCAAACTCTCTCTTTCTTCTTTTTCCACAAAAACAAGATCCTAATAGTTTAGGATAGTATGATAGCTCAAGTGTGGAAACTATGTGTTTTGGAAAACAAGAACTCAAAGAAAACACTTGGGAAATTTCTTGTAAAAGATAAAGAATGAAAGCCAATACAAAAATCCCAAATTCCAATTTCTTTGATTTTTCCAAAACCCAAAAACACAAGAATAAATCTTGTTAGCACTTAAAACTCTTTTAAAACTCTTTTAAACACTTCAGAAAACTGGTATTTTTCTTCTTAAAAAACTTGGCCAAAATCCCCAAAGAAATGGGGTATATATAGCTCCTAGGAAAAACTAGCCGTTAGGCTGATGTGGCAGTCTGACCAACTGCCGGTCGACCGGCCCGGTCGACCGCCAACGGTCAAAAATGTGACCGTTGGGCACTAGCGGTCGACCGGCCCGGTCGACCGAAAAATCCCGAGAGCAGAGCTCTCACCTCGGTCGACCGACCCGGTCGACCGGTTCTGTGCTTAACAGACGTGCACATCTGTGCACATCGGTCGACCGGATAGGTCGACCGGCCCTTTGGTGCGGTCGACCGGCACGGTCGACCGACCAGCCTGTCAGCCCAAAAACCAGGTCAGAAATTTAGGGAAAATATTTTACAAAATTCTTTTATCATTTCTGAAAATTCCATAAAACTTGTTTTATCATTTTATGTTAAAACATAAACATGTGATAAAAATTTCAAGACAATATATCAACATATCAATTCATTTTTGTGTCTTGCAAACAAAAACCGGTATTTTTATCAAACTTGATTTTTCCAAAACATGAATAGGGATATCAAAATAAGTTTGTTTACCAAGTTAAAGCATGTATGTATAAATAGAAAACATCTACTATACATATACCATATGTAAACTTGTTTTGATCAACTATTCATGAAACCACACATCAAAACATAAAACGTGTGTGTTGTGCACTTGAGCATATCAACTATACTAAGCTTTACAAATGGATCTAAAACTCACAATCTAAACTAGGATACCTAAGTCTTCTCTTGAGGAACTCCATGTTCAAGTAGACTCGGTCCAAAACTCCGTGATTCTCCAAGTGCAAAGGTATGATCTTTAAGCTTTGGCACCGGAATCATCATGATAAGCTTCTAATCATTTTGTTGAAGCTAATCACCAACTAATATCCTGTTAATGATCTGAAACTTAGAAACACAAGAATATTAGTAAACATAACTACATGAGTTGATCATCATCAAAACTAGAGTGGAAGGCCATTGGGCCAACAATCTCCCCTTTTTGATGATGACAAAACTCATGGAGTTATATATGCATGGATTAAAGTTAAGCTTCAAGGAAGCTCCCCCTTAACTCATGCATAACAAATGAATAAATAAATATGCAATGAAAGCTTATGATTCTAAACAAGAGACATACATATTTTCATATATTTATGTTTATTTGCTTATGCATGAACTCAATATATGCAAAAACATAAAGAAGCATATATAGAGACATACATATTTTTCATATATTTGTTTATTTGCTTATGCATGAACTCAATATATGCAAAAACATAAAGAAGCATATATAAACTCTAGATACCAAGTACAACAATTACAAAGCAAGCTTTGGATATCAATTAAACTTAATAAGCAAATAACCTTAATATTCTTGATATTAAAACATAATATATGCATATAAAACATAAGTATGCATATAAAACTCAAATACTTCTCCCCCTTTTTGTCAATCATCAACAAAGGGGTAAACAATCAAAACCATAGATAAAATGAGGGGTAAAAATCTTTCTCCCCCTTTTTGTCAATCAAAACAATGCAAACAATGTTCTCCCCCCTTTTTGTCTAAAACAAAAAACAAAATCAATAAGGGGTGACTACAAACATGATATCAATTAAAAATATGTCAATGAAGCATCTTGATACCAATAAATAAGAATCAATATATGTTATATGCTATATACATTCATGAAGAGGAAGACGCTAAGTTAGCTTCCCTACACATATGCATTACATGAAGAAGGGATGACAAGCCCCAATTCACATAACACATATTATGTAATGCATAAGAGGAGATGTGAAGCTCCCCCTACACACGTATATCATATAAAGAAGAGTTGTCAAGCTCCTCAATTTATAATACTCAACATGAATCTATATGTAAGAGAGATGTTAAGCTCTCTTGCATATAGGAAATACAAATCAAAACTTTGAATATATTCTTTAAACAAATTTTGGAAATACCAATTGTAATTAAACATAAGTATTGAATTCTCAAACATGAATCTTGAAACTAAAACAAATTTTGAATTTCTTAAATATGATACCAATTGTAAATATTTTACCAATTGAAAAGATTTTACATAGAAACATTGATACCAATTGTAAGAATTTTTCATTTTAAAAACATATAATTTGATGTTGATATCATATGTTTAAAATAACAACTTTTAATCATAAAGAGTGGGAGTACAAATACCAATTGAAATACAAAATCAAATTTTCTCCCCCTTTATGAAATACAAACTAAAGTCATGCATAGTCTTGATAACAATTTAAAAGTAATCAATTTAAACAAAATTGAAACTCAAGCACTAGCATAAACACAAACATATATATGTATGAAAAATAGATACCAATAGAAATTGATATACTTGGAATTTAAAGCATACATACATACAAAACATATGTGAGTATACAAGAAGATCAAAATGATACAATTGAAAGAGTTCAATGATACCAATTGACATAACAATAAGTTCAAGTGTATACATCATATTATCTACCACCCAATCATAATTCAAGTTTTAAAGATTTTCAATTTAGGGCATACATGAACATGATCTCCCATCCTACCGCCCTTGGATGGTAGGGGTTTTCAAAAATAGATTTGAAAATATAGCTTAGTTTGAAAAACTCTACCAAAGTGAAGAACATCGCAACTAGTTAAATGGAAAACTTGTTAACTAGTACGAAATCTTT
The DNA here is from genome assembly GCA_038442645.1 of Agave tequilana. Lineage (NCBI taxonomy): Eukaryota > Viridiplantae > Streptophyta > Magnoliopsida > Asparagales > Asparagaceae > Agave > Agave tequilana. Next base: position 137,416 of record JAVJIF010032925.1, read on the forward strand.
CAAGCAAGGAATAAAACAAAATTGTTTTCCATAAACATGAAATTCACATCATATCAAACACTCAAGTTCAATTAGGCATAAATAAGACTCATGAAAACAAAACATGAGCAAGCAATAAAGGTGAGTGTACAAATAAAGTGTGAATATCATAATCATGAAAATATTTTCATTAAGCTCAATTATTCCTTAAAACATGAAAATCATCAAAACTATCTAATCTTCAAGGCATATGTATGTCTAATACAAACTAAAGTATACATACATATCCAAAACATAACGAGTCCACAAAGATATATGCATGAAGGCACGTGGCTCAAAAAGGATACTCATGTATAGTCAATAGTTTGGATAAGATGGTCATATACATGAAGTTAAACATGAACACATGAAAACTTGAAAATCACGAAAGACTAAATTTTCATAACAACAATTTTCAATTCAAGGTATATGTATGAATTGTCAACACAATAAGTATACATACATTTCCCTAAACGCAATTTGAGTCCATATATATAGATTTGCATGAAAGGCAAATGACTCAAGGGGTATACATGTATATCTTAATGTTTTGGCAAAATAAACATATACATGAAATCAAAACTCATATAAATCCAAAATATGAATACAAGTCTAAAATGTATGGATCATCAAAACTAGACTATACTAGCACATCTAATGGTTCAAATAAGCATTCAAGCTCAAACATATATAGATTTATTTGTGGCCCACTATATGTACAAGTATAATTCCTAGTCTTAATGAAAACTAACATCTAAACAAGTAATCTTAACAAGAAGCATCAAAACAAATACAAAAATCATCATGATAAAAGTCATCATGGAAAACTAAAACATGATTATTATGTGAATTCACATGTATTAGATTCATGATGTACATTATAGCTCAAACAAAAGTGAGAACACTAATTATGGGTTCATATAAGCATGTGTGTCTCAAATACTATATATGTATGTCAAGGATCTAATAAATATGGAATGAACATACTAATCCATAGACATCAAAAACATGCTACAAACAAAGAATATTAAAAGCATGTAATAAATAATACGGAGTTAGGAATTGTTACCAAAACCTAGAGGCAACTCTCCTTGTCTCCAAAACTTGGTGGTCCTCTCCACCATCTCTTTCCTTGAAAGTGATGCATCCAATAGATTTCCTTTAAGTCCGGAACGCATCCACTCCAAGGTGTCATCACTCTCACGTCATGTGAGAGCCCACACCTACATTAAACAAAGGAGGGGTGGTCTTTGGTACCCATATCTTCTTGGGTCCATGGGGGTTAGTACCTTTCTAACCCAAACAAAATTCTTTGCTAAATTAGGAGTATGTAATCTATCATAACAAAATTTAGCAAGGTGGCCCTTACGTCCACAATGTGTACATGAGTACACATGAGCATACATGTGTTGATGGTGTCCGTGAGGAGCATGTGTATGCCGTGGAGGGTGTGCATGCATAGAAGTTGGAACTTGTTTCTTTCGAACTAAGGTTTCCAATCGTGAGTGGTTCATGGCACATTGGCTCATAGTGGAGCCCAAACAATCCATTTTCTTCTTTAACAAATTTATATCATTTTCGAGCATAGAAGAAGTGGAACATGCAATGGGTGATTTAGGTGAAACTACCCTAGCATGGCAAACATGAGAATCAATCTTATTTTGCAAAATAATATTTTTCTCTAAGCAAACATTTAAATCATTGGAAATAGAAATGATTTTGTTTTTCAAAACAACATTCTCTTTTAAAACAAAATCTACTTTAGAAGACAAATTTTCATTTTTCTTCAAAATAGCATGGCAATCATTTTTAGACTTTAAAAGATCATTTTCTTTAAGTGCAAGATCAAGTTGAGATTTTAATGAATCCCTCTCATTAGCAATCTCCTCTTTCTTGCAAAACAACATCAAGTCTAGCAATCAAATTTTTATTTTCATTATTAATGCCTAGACTTTTCTTTTTCAACAAATTATATTTTTCTATTAATTTTTCGCATACTATTGAAAGTTCTTCATTTAAGGCATGGGGATCAACATAATCATTTGAAGAACTAGCACAATCATTACTATCTAGTTGAGATTCCGAATGTACCTCAAGGGAGTCATTCCCTTGGACCACATAGCATTGTTGTGGCTCGGATTCTCTACTAGATTCTCTTCTTGAATTTGAACTTGAAGCTCCGAGGTGGTGGTTGTTGTCAACTTGTTCCACACTGTAAAAGCGGAATCAAGATTAGAAACACATAAAAGATAATCTTTAGGAAGTGTGCTTCTAATAGCCTCTAGGGCTTGTGCATTGGCCCCTATATGATTGCAATCACCAAGATAACATCTCTTGGTGGCGGCAAGGAAGACATGCAAACCTAGGGTCTTTAGGTACATGGACATCCTATACTTCCAAACATTAATGTTGGAAGGGTCAAAGCTAGGAGGGGTCATGAAGTCCATGGCATAAACTAGATGTGTGCAAACAAGCAAATGCAAATGAGATTAGCAAGCAAATGGATCTCACTCCTAGGATGTTAAGCCTAAGTATCAGGAGCACTAGCTCTGATACCAAATTGAAAAACACCTAGAGGGGGGGTGAATAGGTGTAAGTGCTAATCTAAGAAACTTATTGCAAACTAAGTGCGCTAAATGCGGAAGCTAATGCAAATCTTGCAACACACTTAATACAATCCACCAAGTGTAGCCGAATTCCCCTTGCGAGGCTCTGGACTAACTCCTCTTGATTCCCCTAGATATGGGTTGAGGCGCTATGTGAAGCTCTTGTTGGATGAGTATAAGTGATGCACACACACAAGCAAGCCAAGCATATAATAGATATGACAATAAGAGATGCAAGGCACAACACAAGCAATATATGATATGGCAATATGAATTATGCACAACACAAGCAAATATGGTATGATATGAAGTATGATGCTTTGCACAAAGTAAATGAGAGTAAGGGTTAGAGAGACAATGGATCAAACGCTAACACAAAGATTTGTTTCGAGGTTCGAGTACCCAACTCTACATCCCCGCCTACACCACCGTGTAGGATTACCCAATCCACTATAGGAGTACCAAACTCCTCTCTCAACCTTACAAAGCCACCGAGGCTATACAACCACAATCCACCTCTACCGAAGAGGGATACGGCCCGTAGCCAACTACAACAAACACCTCTACCTAAGAGGCTCACAAACCAATCACCCGATCACCTCTACCGAAGAGGGATACAACAAGAATAAGGGTGTACAACTTAGAGGTTTACAACAACAACCTCAAACACTCTCTTTTCTCTTTTTCCACAAAATAAGATCCTAATAGTTTAGGATAGAAGATATGGCTCAAGTGTGGAAACTAAGTGTTTTTGGAAACAAGCAACAAAGAAAAAACTACTTGGGAAATCTCTTGTATATGATAGAAATAAAAGATCAAATCAAAATCCCAAAACCTAGTTTTCTTTGATTTTCCAAAAACCCAAAAACAAATAAGATGAAATCTTTTTGGCTTAAAACCCTTTTAAAAACTCTTTTAAACACTAGAGAAAGTCTGGAATTTTTAGCTCTAAATCTTAGCCAAAACAATGGAGAAATGGGGTATATATAGCCCCTAGGAAAAACTAGCCGTTAGGCTGATGTGGCAGTCTGACCAACTGCCGGTCGACCGGCCCGGTCGACCGCCAACGGTCAAAAATGTGACCGTTGGGCACTAGCGGTCGACCGGCCCGGTCGACCGAAAAATCCCGAGAGCAGAGTTCTCACCTCGGTCGACCGACCCGGTCGACCGGTTCTGTGCTTAACAGACGTGCACATCTGTGCACATCGGTCGACCGGCCCTTTGGTGCGGTCGACCGGCACGGTCGACCGACCAGCCTGTCAGCCCAAAAACCAGGTCAGAAATTTAGGGAAAAATATTTTACAAAATTCTTTTATCATTTCTGAAAATTCCATAAAACTTGTTTTATCATTTTATGTTAAAACATAAACATGTGATAAAAATTTCAAGACAATATATCAACATAATCAATTCATTTTTGTGTCTTGCAAACAAAAACCGGTATTTTTATCAAACTTGATTTTTCCAAAACATGAATAGGGATATCAAAATAAGTTTGTTTACCAAGTTAAAGCATGTATGTATAAATAGAAAACATCTACTATACATATACCATATGTAAACTTGTTTTGATCAACTATTCATGAAACCACACATCAAAACATAAAACGTGTGTGTTTGTGCACTTGAGCATATCAACTATACTAAGCTTTACAAATGGATCTAAAACTCACAATCTAAACTAGGATACCTAAGTCTTCTCTTGAGGAACTCCATCTTCAAGTAGACTCGGTCCAAAACTCCGTGATTCTCCAAGTGCAAAGGTATGATCTTTAAGCTTTGGCACCGGAATCACCATGATAAGCTTCTAATCATTTTGTTGAAGCTAATCACCAACTAATATCCTGTTAATGATCTGAAACTTAGAAAGACAAGAATATTAGTAAACATAACTACATGAGTTGATCATCATCAAAACTAGAGTGGAAGGCCATTGGGCCAACAGAGTGTACAAATAAAGTGTGAATATCATAATCATGAAAGATAGACATTAAGCTCAATATTCCTTGAAACAAGAAAATCATCAAAACTTATTTAATCTTCAAGGTATATGTATGTCTTATACAAACTAAAGTATACATACATATCCAAACACAAAGAGTCCACAAAGATATATGCATGAAGGCACGTGGCTCAAAGGATGTATATGTATAAACAATAGTTTGATAAAATGGACATATACATGAAGTTAAACATAAACACAAAAACATGAAACAAATCCAAAAATGGGAATACAAGTTTAAAATGCATGAATCATCAAAACTAGACTATACTAGCACATCTAATGGGTTCAAATAAGCATTCAAGCTCAAACATATATAGATTTATTTGTGGCCCACTATATGCACAAGTATATACCTAGTTTTAGTGAAAACTAACATCTAAACATGTAATCAAATCATGAAGCATCAAAACAAGATAAAAATCAACATGATAAACATAAACATGATTATTATAGAAATTCACATGTTATTAAACCTATGATAAACATGATAGCTAAACAAATGGTGAGAATACAAAATAATAGTCCATATTAAACATGGGTGTCTCAAAATGCTATACATGCATGTCAAGGATCTAATAAACATGGCATTTTCATAATAATTTACAAACAATAAAACATGCTATAAACAATCAAAATGAGAAGCATGTAAACAATAATTAGGAGTTAGGAATCGTTACCAAAACCAAGAAGGCAACTTTCCTTGTCTCAAAACATGGTGGTCCTCTCCACCAAACTTCCCTTGAAAGTGATACATCCAAATAATCTCCTTTGAGTACGGAACGCATCCACTCCAAGGTACCGCTACTCTCACGTCATATGAGAGCCCACACGTACATGTAAAACACTAGGGGTGGTCTTTGGTACCCACATCTTATTGGGTCCATGGGGGTTAGTCCCTTCTCTAACCCAAACAAAATTCTTTGCTAAATTACAATCATGTATACGATCAAAACAAAATTTAGCAAGGTGGCCCTTACGTTCACAATGTGTACAAGTGTACACATGAGCATACATAGTGGAATGGGTGTGTGCGTGAGGAGCATGTGTATGCCGTGGATAGTGTGCATGAAAAGATGGAACTTGTTTCTTTCGAACCAAGGATTCCAAGCGTGTATGGTTCATGACACATTGGCTCATAGTGGAGCCCAAACAATCCATTTTCTTCTTATTAAATTTATATCATTTTCAATCAAAGAAGAAGTGGAACATGCAATAGGTGAAGTGTGAGATACTACCCTAACATGGCAAATATGTGCATCAATCTTATTTTGTAAAACTTCATTTTTCTTTAAACAAACATTTAAATCATTTGAAATAGAAATAATTTTATTTTTCAAAGCAACATTCTCTTTTAAAACAACATCAACTTTTGAAGATAAAAACTCATTTTTCTTCAACACATCATCACAATCATTTTAGATTTCAACAATTCATTTTCTTTTAAAACAAGATTAAATTGAGATCTAAGTGAGTCACATTCACTAGAAACCTCTTCCTTCTCTTGCAAAACAATCTCAATTTTAGATGACAAATTTTTATTTCTTCTTTTAAAACAAGATTCTCATTTTTCAATATTTTGTATTTAGAAATCAAATTTTCACAATTTCTAGCAAGTTCATCATTCATAGCTTGTGCCTCTAGACATTCATTGCAATATGAATTAGAACTAGCATCTAGTTGAGTGTCCGAGTGTACCTCAAGGGAGTCATTCCCTTGGACCATGAAGCACTGTTCTTCGGACTCATCTCTTCTAGATCTTCTCTTCTTTTCGATAATCTTTGGTAGCTAGGGAGAAGTCAAAATACTCCAAACTGCAAAAGCTGAATCATAGTGAGCAAACACATGTAAATAATCTTTATGAAGTGATGCTCCAAGTGCTTCTAGGGTTATTGTATTGGCCTCTATATGCTTGCTATCACTAAGGAAGGAATCCTTGGTAATGGCAAGGTGAACTTTATATCCTAGGGCTTTTAAATGACAACTCATCATAACCTTCCAAATCTCAAGTCTAGAAATGTCAAACATAGGAGGGCTATCCATGAGTGCAAACTATATGTGTGCAAACAACAAAAGTGTGCAAATGCAAATGCAAATGAAAGATTAGCAAACAAGGATCTTACTCCTGGGTTGTTAAACCTAAGTATCAAGAGCGTAGGCTCTGATACCAATTGAAATCACCTAGAGGGGGGTGAATAGGTGAAAGTGCTAATCTAGAAACTAAATGCGCTAAATGCGGAAGCTTAAAAACTAATTTGCAACACACTTAATACAACTAACAAGTGTAGCCGAATTCCCCGTGAAGGGCTCTGGACTAACTCCTCTTGATTCCCCTAGATAAGGGTTGAGGTGCTATATGAAGCTCTTGTGGTTAAGTACAAGTGAGGCAAACACACAAGCAAGACAAGCATATAAGAATGAGCAATAAGAAATAATGCAAGGCACAAATGCAAGCAATAAGATATGAATGAATGAATGATGCTTTGCACAAATAAAAGAGAGAGTTAGAGAGACAATGGATCAAACGCAAACACAATGATATGTTTCGAGGTTCGAGCCCCTAGCTCTACGTCCCCACCTTCACCGAGAAGGATTTCTAATCCACTATCTTGTCCGCCGAGGACTCCCACCGAGGGAACCTTCACCGAGAAGGATTTTTACAATAAGGGAGTACCGAACTCCTCTCTCAAACACCGCCTCACAACCGAGGGGTAGGCCTGTAACCAAACAACAACAACACACCTCTACCGAAGAGGGTTTACAAACCAAACTCCACCTCTCACTAGAGGGAGCAAACCAACCAACTCAACCTCTACCAAAGAGGGAGCAAACACCTCTCCAATCAACCTCTACCAAAGAGGGATACACAAATACAAGGAGGGTTTACAACTAGTGGTGTATCACAACCACAAACAATCTCTCTTTTCCACAAAATAAGATCCTAATAGAATAGGATAGAAGATAAGCTCAAGTGGAAATCAAGGTGTTTTCGAAATCAAATAACAAAGAAAAATCCTTGGGAAAACACTTGCAATATGATAGAAATGAAGATCTAAAGCAATATCCCAAAAACCTATTTTTCTTTGAATTTTCCAAACCCTTGAAAAACAATAAAGATGAAATCTTTAAGCTCTTAAACACTTTTAAAAACTTGTTTAAAACACTAGGGAAACAGGAATTTTTCTCTTGTAAAAACCTTAGCCAAAATCCCAAAGGAATGGGGTTTATATAGGCCAAACAGAAAACTAGTCGTTAGGCTGATCTGGCAGCCTGACAGGCTTGCGGTCGACCGGCCCGGTCGACCGCCAACGGTCATAAATATGACCGTTGAGGCAATCCGGTCGACCGCCCGGTCGACCGCCCAGATACAGAGAGCAGGGCTCTCTGGTCCGGTCGACCGCCTAGTCGACCGCCCAGATACAGAGAGCAAAGCTCTCTGGTCCGGTCGACCGACCGGCCGACCGGCCCTGTGTCTGCCAAACGTGCACAAGGCTGTGCATGTCGGTCGACCGCACGGTCGACCGACCTGGCCTGTCAGCCACAGTCTGGGTCAGAAACTGGGTTAGAAAAACAATTAAACATATTTCTAAAAATTCTTTTAAGTCTTGTAAAAATCCCCAAAAATAGTTTTAACATTTTGCATTGATATATAAACTTGTGATAAATATTTCAACTCAAATATCAAGCATATGAAACCATTTTTGTGTCTTATCATTTTTACCAAAAACCAAAACATGTATTTTATCAAACTAGGATTTTTCAATACATGAATAGGATAGTCAAAATAAGTTTGTCTATGAAGTTTAAGCATGCATGTATAAATAGAATACATCTACTATACATATAAACCATTTAAACTTGTTTTGATCTACTATTCATGAAAACAAATATTGGTTAAGCCAAAATAAAAAACCAATATCCAAACATAAAACGTGTGTGTTGTGCACTTGAGCATATCAACTATACTAAGCTTTACACATGGATCTAAAACACACTAAACTAAACTAGGATACCTAAGTCTTCTTGACGATCTTCAATCTTCAAGCCGACTCGATCCCAAACGTGATCCACCGAGTGCAAAGGTATGATCTTGATGCTCGGGCACTGGAATCACCATGTGAAAGCTTCCAAACTCCTCTTGTTGAAGCAATCACCAACTAATATCTTGCTAAATGATCTGAAACTAAAATCACAAGATTATTAGTAAACATAACTACATGAGTTAACCATCATCAAAACTAGAGAGGAAGGCCTCCGGGCCAACACCTTTCCCATTACACACATACTCATTAGGTCACTTCTGACGACCACCCTGGATTTGCACGTCCAGAATTTTGGGCACCTTCTTATATTGTTCAGGTGTTCGTGTGATCGTATGCTTCGCGAGGAGTTGGAGTTTCTCTCTTTTTTATTCTGGTATTCTTGCCTCTTTTTATTCCTATTTCTTTACTTTTCTTTGTTCATGTATATCAGATTCAGGCTTTATTCCAGTCCTTTTATATGATATCATGCGTGGATGCTTATATGTGTTATTGCAGTGATTGTTGATTTATTATAGTTTAGATTTATAGCTTGTTTCGGGTTACTTAAGGCTTAGCGCGTATACATAGGGTATTTTTCTTACGTATATGTGTCATTGACTCTTGTCGCTGTAAGCTGTCTAAAAGTCACTAAAAGACAAGCCAATAAAAGCAGAGTCTCAAGTTCTAGACGCGTTGGCTCGACACCCGCGTCTCAGCATCAAGGCGCGTTGGCTCGACACCCGCGTCTCAGCATCAAGGCGCGTTGGCTCGACACCCGCGTCTCAGCATCAAGGCGCGTTGGCTCGACACCCGCGTCTCAGCATCAAGGCGCGTGGGCTCGACACCCGCGTCTCAGCATCAAGGCGCGTGGGCTCGACACCCGCGTCTCAGCAACAAGGCGCGTGGGTCTAAACCCGCGCCTCTGTTGTAACCACCCGGATTACGGGGCCAGTCACCGCACAAGTAGCGGGAAGTGGCCCCTCATTGTGGAGCATTTTCAGGGGGCACGTTCACCCCTGGGACCTCTATAAATAGCCTTGTTTGCATCAACAAACGGGGGGCGGTAAAAAAAAAAGGATCGGGCATCGAAGATCAGGGAAAGATCTTTCATCGACGATCGACAGGGCGACTATCATCACAGGCATCAAAGAGGAGATCATCAACAAAAAGAGAGAGAAGACTCTTCAGCAAGCTTGCTGCGTACCAGCTGCTCTTCGCCTACCTTCTCTTTGAGAGTTTTGGTAGACGGAGCTGTGTTACTCCTTCTACCTGCCGAAGAGAAGATCCCTGAAGGTCCAGACGGTCATCCGGTCAACGGAGAACAAGATTCACTCTCCACCGCCACACGAAGAACCCAGCCTTAAACAAAGGGGGATTCAAGACTCAACATCCTCCTCCCTTGTAACTGGAAGGAAAAGTCTGGTTGTAATAGTTTCATTTGATTCAAGGAAATCTTTACACCCATCACTATCTCTTCTCTTCTTTCCGGCGCGTACAGTCGCGTCTCCGCTTCAGCGTATTTTGGGAAGCGGGGCATGACGGGGTTCTTTTGGCATCAGAGCCTGGGTTTTTGACTTGCAATCTTGATCTTTGACTTTTGTTTCGCAAGAGAGACCTAATTCTTACCGGTAACTTAAAACAAGTTATAGTTACATGGCAATATACTCCATTATGATTTTCAGTCCATTTGGAATTGGCCGTCCTTCTTTTGGAAATCCTTATCTTTGCTCTTTTATATCCTTGATTTCTACTCTTATTTTAGAGTGATCCGGATTTTCATCTTGCTTCTCGTCCTCCTTCTCGATTCTATTCCTTAACTTTGTCTTTTGAGATTGGTTACTCCTTACTGAAGTCAGTAGCAGAAGTCAGAGTAGCGCAGCGGAAGCGTGGTGGATCTTTGATGCGCAGAGAAGCGACGTGAAGCCTGTTTGTTTTCTCCTTTGACTTTGAATTCTTTTTATTATTCCCTGCCCTATTGAAATTTCAGGGACAAAATTTTTGTAAGGTGAGTAGAATGTAATATCCCTAGTTTAAAATACTGTATTTTTATTTTTCTAAAGTATTTATTTTGATTTACTAATTAATTTATTAACTTGATTTATAGTTATTATTATTATTAAATATACAAACTATTTTGAGATAGTAAATGATAATTTGACTTCATATTTACCATTATTTTTCATTAAATTTCTTTTACTAATTATTATTATTTTTATTTCTATTAATTGTTATTATTAGTAATAGTTATTTTCATTATTATTATTTTTAATTGATATTATTGGTAGTAGATATTACTATTATGATTTCATTATTAATTATTTCTATTATTATTAGCGCTATTGTTATTATGATGTTATTACTACTATTATTGTTGTTATTATTATTTTAATTAGTATTATTAATTATTATTAGTTTTAGTATAAATATATTTACTTTGGTACTATATTATTATGTTTCATTTCTTTTCCATTCCATGATTCATACCCTTTGGCCCATTCTCTCTACCAATACCCATTACCCAATAAGCCTATACCCGTTAACCCACTACCCAAATCTAAACCCTATATATAATATCTACCTAAATAATTAACCCCAATCCTAATCTAATTTTCTCCTTCCCACATGCACAACCGCCTCTCCCCTTGGTCTCAGCAGCTCGGAACACCCCGGCAGTCCATGGCATAGCCCCTCCCTCTGGTGTTGTCGGCGATCTTCCATCCGATCACCCCCAGTGCACCTCCCCTCCGCGGCATATTCCAACAACCCTGCATCTCCATCTTTCCGCGGTAGAACACCGCAGCACGCAGCAGCCCAGAGTCCCCTACTTGCCGCACTCTTCCACTAGCGCTAAGACCGAGTCAGAGCTCAGGCCGCCCCTTTCCCCTTGGCTGCCCTCCTGGCCGCATAAATCTAGCCTTCGCTCCTCTTCCTTGCTAAAGCCCGCGAGCACATCCGAGCCAACCTCTGCCCGGACCACCCCTAGCCACAGCCTTTACCTCCTCCATCACAACGCACTTTCCCCGGCAGCACACAGCCCACAACTAATAGCCCAGCCGTGAGCCTCCCCTCTCCCTCTCAGGTTATTCTTTCTCTCCCTTTTAATTATTAGGGTGCTTGCATATTATTAATGTGTGTGTGTGTGTGTGTTTTAGTAATGCGTATGTGTAATTATGTTTATAATTTAGTGTATGGCTTAAATAATGAGTATGTGATAATAAAGTGTGTTTTTGTGTGCGTGGGTGATTAATTCATGTGTGTTATATTCATGTGTGGGATGGCATCTTTTGTCTCTCCGTGGGTCGCCGTTGATCACCGTCGTTGAGCGCGAACGCACGCGCGCCCTTCCCAGCGAGATCTTTATCGATCGACATCCTTTGCAACCCCCGCCACCTCTGCCAGAGTCTCCGTCAGCGCGCCACAAGTCACCCAAATGTAAGTGCATTAATATGTGTAGGGGTAAACTTGTAATAATATGGAAGTGTGTTTAATTGTGTGTAGGTGCGTGAGTTTATGTATGCATGTATTTATGCATGGATGTGTGCATGGGAATATATATATATATATATATATATATATATATATATATATATATATATATATATATATTATTATATATATATATTATGTATTTATGTGTATACTTATATATATATATATGTATATATATATGTGTATGTATATAGGTGTATGTATGTATGTACGTATATAAGTATATAATTATGTGTATGTATGCATGATTATAGTGTATATGTATGTGTATATCCGTATGTGTGTATGTATGTGGGTGTACTCGTGGGTGTATGCACGTGTGGCATGCTTGTATGGTTACATGTGTGAGTGTATTATGAGAGTTTGTTGATTCCCCTTCCTCTCTGTGTGTTCGGCTGCGTGTTGCAGCATTTCGGTTTCGCTCGGTAAGATCCGGACCCGTTGTAGGAGATCCGGACCCAATTCGAATTTGTGCCCATTATAGATCCGATACACAGGCGACTCGAAGACCGATCTATGAGAAGATCTATAGATCAGTACTGGTTCGTGCTATGAAGACCAAACGACGATTTAGTTCCAAAACTGCGTCATTTCATGTGAGTATTTGTTCTCGTGTATTTTATTATTTACTGTTGTAGGTAGACGCTTACATGTTACTCTTATCATTTCATGTGACTTTCTGTTATATTTTACCAGTTTGATTACTTGTTCATGAGACACCAATGATTGTTCACTTTATTTATGTAATTGATATAAGTATTTATTGACGTCATTTCATGTGTTGGTAGTTTGTCGCTGTCGGCTTAGGCCTAGTATTGGATTACGTTAGACTGTGACTGGATTCAATCTATTGATTGGCTGGATTAGTTTTATTTGAGCATCAGATGCATATGGACTTTGTATTTTGATATTGAATTATTAGATTTATAACATTTCATGTATAGATGATTACAGTTTCAGACACGGACTAGTTGTAAAAGAACTTGGATTATATGCTAGATTGATCTTGTGTTGGATTGGTTCGTGATTGAGGTTTAAGATCCCTATTTTATCTAAATAATTATCAGACTTGATATTCCTTTATTTGGTGATGATTCAGTCAAGAAGGGTATTTGAGGACATATTATAAGCGATCTTACTTTATTAAAGAATTAGAATTCTTGATGCTTGGATCGGTACGTAAACTTATTCAGAGTTGAAGTTGATATGGGATTTATACTTTTTTATTGGATCTTATTTAGTGTTCTGATGTGATTGATTTAGTTGGATTTAGTTGTGAGCATTTATCGATTTTATCCCTGATTATACCGTTTGAGTATTGTTGATCCTGTTGATGATTAATTATCAGACGTAGAGGCATCTTAGATTCCATATTGCTAGAGGAATAGACATTGATTGAGTTACTGGCCTGATGGATTTTTAGATATATATACTTGATATGTTACTTGAGTTTTGGAATCTTGTGATTGACACTGATGGAAGTGAGAGTGTGTGATGATCTTGATCAGATTAGAGTGTGGGGATTTGATTAGATATATCAGAATATGTAGTATTGCAGTTACTGAGATTCAGATATGTCGGTGACTCAGAGAATGGATTCAATGACTTGAGGATTAGAGTAGATTGATATGATGAGAGAACTGGTTATTGATTTATTAAACTTGTGGGTTACTAAACCGGATTACTTTTTTCATGAATGGATATGTTCATAGTAATTGTATTGGGACTATTGGTTGATGGATCAGTTACTATTGTATCCTAGTGCAGATGGACGAGACGTTGATCAGTTCTAGATGAGACTGTCCTTTGAGCAATATCTAAATTTGTTATTGTATTAATTCATGTTACTGAAAGTTACTACGACAGGATTGTTTGACCGTAACACCCTGTACAGTCCTATTGTTCATCGTATACATGGTTACTGTTACTGTTCACTGTTATTGATAATGTTCACTGTGTATATGATTACTGTTGACTGTTATACTGTACTGTTACTGTCACCGTGTCGTCCTAGCATTATGAGTAACATGGATATTGATTGTCATGACTGAAATAAATAATAATGTAAACGGACAACTTAGACTGGGATTGGGGAAATTGATAGAGGAGACAGCGTCTGTATTTTGGGTGGATCTAGGATATAGGTTGCACAACCGAGATACAATTCTACTGCAGGGTTTTGGGGGATGACTGACATCCCGTATTGTCCATATTTTTATTATTATTGTTATTGACTACATAGAGGTAGGACCTGATTCAGCGCCAGGTGATTGGACTGTGGTTCCGGGTATGTATGGAACCCACCTAAAGCATGGACAATGTCTCTTCAATTGATTTCAATAACTTAGGACCCTGATTGACATGTATAGTAGGCGTAGTATGAGATGCGTCTATTAGATATGGCAATTGATTTTTGCTGATATAATAAATAATAATGAACTGTTTATAGTGTATTGTGACTGATCGTAATCGCCTGACTGTTCCTATATATAAACTATGATAGACATATGATTATACACATGACCAGATTATATGCTAGACTGGTGACATATGCTAGGTTACACATCTTAACATTAGTTGTTTTCTTTTATCATGATATCAGTTATATATCGTTCATAATTTTGTTCTTGATATTTATTATTTTGTTATCTTTTATTTTAATTTATCATATTGTTATTGCTTACATTGTTATTATGCACGAGCACCTTTCCCTTTACACACACACACACACACACACACACTCTCATTAGGTCGCTTCTGACGACCCTGGATTCGCACGTCTAGGATTTTGGGCACCTTCTTATATTGTTCAGGTGGGAGTTGGAGTCTTTTTTATTCTAGTATTCTTGCCTCTTTTTATTTCTATTTCTTTACTTTTCTTGATTCATGTAATCAGATTCAGGTTTTATTCCAGTCCTTTTTTTAGGATATCATGCGTGAATACTTATATGTGATATTGTAGTGATCGTTGATTTAGTACAATTTAGATTTATAGATTATTTCGGGTTACTTAAGGCTTAGCTCGTATACATGGGGTATTTTCCTTGCGTATATGCGTCTCGACTCTCGTCGCGTCTCCGCTTCAGCGCATTTTGAAAAGCGGGGCGTGACAAATATGATCTTTTAGCTCAGAATGCATCCACCATCAAGATATTGATATTCTCAGGTCGTGTGGGAGCCTACACCTATATCAAATACAATAGAAGTAGTTTTTGGTACCCATATCTTTTTGGGTCCATGGGGGTTAGCACCTTTTTTTAACCCAAATAAATTTTTGTAAAATTTGAATCATGTATTCTATCATAACAAAATTTTGCAAGGTGGCCCATGCGACCACAATGTGTACAAGTGTACACTCTAGCATACAATGTGTCATGTGTGTGAACATGAGAAGCATGTGTATGCCGTGGTTTGTATGTGTGAATATGTGGAGCATGTTTCTTGCGAACCGTGGATTCCAGTCTCTTGTAGTTCATGGCACATTGGCTCAAAGTGGAGCCCAAACAATCAATACTCTTCTTCAATATACATATATCATTTTTAATACTTGAAGAAGAAGTAATGCAAGCTATATATTTATCACTAGAAAATGGAGCAATAGAAACATGACAAACATGAGAAGAAAATCATTTTTCAAAGAAATATTTTCCTTTGAAACTAATTCAAATTCTTTTGAAATTAAAGTAATTTGTTTTGCAAAGAATTGTTCACTTTTAAAATAAACTCAAGTTTTGAAGATAAAGTATCATTGTTCTTCAAAACAATATCAAAATTATTTTTATTCTTTAAAATTTTATTTTCATTTAAAAAAAGGTCAAGTTGGGTTTTCAAAGAATCTCTTTCACTTGAAATCTCAACCCTCTCTTGCAAAACAATATCAAGTTTTAAAAACAAATTTTTATTTTCTCTTTTTAAATCAAAATTCTTGCTTCCTTCTCCAAAAACAATATCAAGTACTCATATCTTCTAGATTCCTTCTCCAAAATGTTTGTCTTTTGTTACTTGGGAGAAGTCAATGCGTTCCATACTGCAAAAGCGGAATCACAATAAGAAACCATATATAAATATTTTTTGGTTAGTGATTGCCTAAATGTAATCAATGCTCGTGCATTAGCCTCTATATGCTTGTCATTACGAAGATAGAATTTCTTGGTAGTAGCAAGATAAACATGTATCTTAGGGTTTTTAAATATGAACTCATATTGAATTTTCACAAATCTAAGCTAGAGGTATCTAACATAGATGGAGCAAGTTAATCCATGAGTCTAAACTATATGTGTGCAAAGCGAATGACTAGATTAGCAAATGAAGGATCTCAGTCCTAGGTGGTTAAACCGAATATCAGGAGCGCTAGCTCTGATACCAATTGAAAGTACACCTAGAGGGGGGTGAACAGGTGTACAAGCTAACCTAGTGATGATGATGCGAAATTAAAAGCTAATTTGCTAACACATTATGTGTATCCAAGAGTGAGCCCGAATTCTCCGTGAAGGGCTCTGGAACTACTCCTCAAGATTCCTCTCTTGGTTCAACACAAGTGTGGGCACACAAACCATATCTAGCATATGAATATGAACAATATATAGCAATGCAAGATATAAAGAGAGAGAGAGAGTGTGTGAGAGAAAATAGATCAAATGCAAACACAGTGATATGTTTCGAGGTTTGAGCCACTGCTCTACATCCCCGCCTTCACACAGAAGGATTTTCACTATGTCAACACAGAACCTCTGCAAAGGGATCTCCACTGAGAAATTACAAATATAAACTGGGAGTACACAACTCCTCTCTCACTCTTCTACACAAGAGGAAGACACAAAGCCTAGCACTAAGTAAAGAAGAATAAAACTTAGTGATCCAATGATCACAAACTCTCTCTTGGTGATCTCAAAGGATCACAAACAATTTCTTTAACAAAAACAAGATCTTATAGATAGGTATAGAATTGATAGCTCAAGTGTGAGAAAACAAAGTGTTTGGAAAATAAAACATAAAGAAAACACTTAAGAAAAACTCTAGAATAGATATAGAAATTTTGGACAAGAGCTAGAATCCCAAAACTTTGAAACAAATAAAAATAGAGATATTACAACTCTAAAACTTGTTTTGAAAACTTCTTAAAATCTCTGTAGAAGATGAAAATTTTGGCTCTAAAAACCTTAGTGAAAATAGCCCAAAGGAACCCATATTTATAGGGTCCCCAAAATATAGCCGTTGGGGTCTAGACCAAGCCCAGAATGGCCTGTCGGTCGATCGTCCGGTCGACCGGCCAACGATCAAAAATTTGATCGTTTGGCACTGTTGGTCGACCACCCGGTCGACCGGCCCCAAGGCAAATTGCCTAGTCGGACGACCGCCCGGTCGACCGGGCATACCCGAGACTTGGGTAGTGCCAGTCAGTCGATCGCACGGTCGACCCGCCACATTAGCATGGCCTTATGCACGTCCTTGTGCACATCGATCGACCGACCGATCGACCGAGCTCTGGTCCAGTCGACCGCCAGCGGCTCAGAATGGGTTTTAGGTTTTGAAATGTTGGCATTTTAATACCTATAAAATCCCATAAAATTCTATAAAATCCACAAAAATAAGTTCTTATAAATATTTGAAGTACAAATACGTTTGACCTAAATTCATCACATATTACAACCTATTTGAACTATTTTTGAGGTATAGAATTTAAGCTTTAAACTGAAAACTGTATTTTCCAAAAACTCAATTTTGAAATGAAAATACGTTTTCTTCAAAACTTGTATAGATACAAAAACATGATATTTGAAACATATATGAAGCATATTGTATATAGATAGAATCCAATACAAATTTAAATGATTATACATGTTTTTGACTTTAAATTCAAAACTAAGTTTTGTTAAAAACAAAACTCTAAATACATGAATTAGATAAGTCAAAATAAGTTTTTAAGCATTATGAATCAACAATATATATGGAAGAATTCTAACATACACAAAACCATGTTAACTTGTTTTGATTCTGTCTATTCATGAAAACTATTAAATGTATTCTTGAAAATCTAAAAACGGTTAAACCGAAACCAATACTTTTAAACTTGTGTGTGTATGTGTGTGTGACCTTGAGCATATCAAGATTAAGCTATCCTTTACACAAGAACTAAATTCTAAAACTAAACAAACCTAACCGATGTCTTCTTGTTTATCTTCATCTCCAAGACGACTCGATTCAAACCCGATCCAAAGAGCTTGACTCCATGAGTGCTAGATGCGATCATGACGCGCGAGCTCTTGAATCTACACGTGTTAGCTCCAAAACTTAGTTTGAAACTTTTATTTAAGATATTCACCTACTAAGATCTTGATCAATATCTGAAACTTAATAAACACAAGATCATTAGCAAACTAACTTTCATAAGTTAGTGATTAGTCTCTAATTTTACATAATTTTTATCACAACTGCATATTTATTTGGTATAAAATTCTGCTAATAAAGTTTTACTTGCTTGATCCTAGGTTCATGGTGTGCAATAAAGAAGAAGACCTTAAATCACCATTTAATGGGTGATTAAAGGCCTAAAATATAGCCATTGACTTTGGAGAGCTGTTTTGTCAAAACCAGGGGCTGAAAATCAGAAACCGGGCGCTGAAGCCGCCAGGGGACAGACGGGACAACGCGCAGCCCGAAGTGCCGCGCACTCAGCTCTAGAAGAGCCGCAAAAACGTGACTTTTGTCGCGTTTCCGCGGTCGCGCCCGTACTTTGGGCCAGGGTTTGCCCCCTGGCCCTCCTTTCCCCTGGTGCCTATAAATACCCCCTGGGGTTCTTCAGTTAGAGATATGCAGAGTTTAGTATAGTTTCTTCCATGTTGTAGTTTAGAGTAGTTTAGTTTAGGTTAATTCTTCTTCTTCCTTTATATTTTTCATTTCTTTTAGATCTTGTAATAGAAGAGAGAGTGGTACATGGTGAGGAAGCAAGAGTGCTTGTAATAGAAGGTGACAATCTATGAAAGGTGCTCTCTTACCCTATCTTTGTTTTCTTCTCTCTAACTCTTTTACATGTGTAGCTAACTTTTCTCTCATGGCAACTAACTACTAACCACTAACATGCTAACTTCTTACTTGATAATCCGCATGAATCTAATAGCCTATACTTGGCCTTGCTCTTGCAAGGGCTATTGATGGCTCATGATAATAGATCTAACACTCTAACATCTAAATCTCTAACAAGGTAATATTACTTTATTTCATGCTTGCTCTCATTAGGTTTTGATGATTTAAGTGTAACTTGCACTTATTGGTTGAATTTGAATGTGAAAGTTAACATATGAGCCATGCTTTGTAACGCTCTTAAACCAAGGACTAGTGATTGCCAAGGATACATGTGAGGCAACTATCACTAAGAGGTTAGCATGTTAGTGGAGTCATTAGTAATTAGTAGCCATGGGTTTTCTTTATCTTTTTACTTTGTTTTAGATATATCTCAAAAACCACAAATATCTTATCTTCTATGTTTCCCACTTCTTTGTGTTTCGCCATACTTCTCTTTTCATTCTTTATTTTTTTTTCTTTTGATTCTTTAAATATTGAAGAACTTTTAACACACACGTGAATTAACCGGTAAAGCTTCTATCGCTTCCCGTCCTTATGGATTCGACTCATTTTAGCCTCTATGCTATAACGGAAGTATCGAGGAAGCCAAAGCACACACACTTTAAATATCAATTTCAAAACATACACTTTTTGTGTGCGGTTTCCCCCGATCAGTTAGTCATCATCAAAACTAAAGTGAAGGGCCTTTGGGCCAACATAATGTAGTAGCAAAGCATAACTCAAGTGGTCTATACAATCTAATTTAAGAAGAACGGGGCCAATAAATACACTCTAATATCATGTAGACTCAATTTATTACTTTTTCATTTGATTTTTGGCTATACATGAATATACGTAAATAGATTCATAAGAATATAAAAAAAAATCTCAAAGTAGAATTAACCATAAATATACAACAAAAAGTCTATAACTTCATCATCAAAATTATCATATGTCAATATGATAATCATGCATCATAAAAAAAATCATAAATTAAATAAGAAAAGATCACATAAAAATCATGAAAGTTCACATAAAATATGACAGCATGAAATTTTCTTTAAAAACTTGTAAAACTATCATATCCAAGAAATCATTGAGCATGTACTAATTACCTTTAAATGTGACAAAGACATCTATTGATACATTTTGTTGATCACCAAAAACATCATCAAAATCATTGAAGTTTATTTCTTTTCTTTTTTCCTTTTGCCTTAATGAGTGCTTAATATAAGTCGACACGGTGCCTTGCAGTATGACAGGTACATAACCAATGACCTTTTATGTCACACCTATAGCAGGCTTCATCATTTTTCTTTACAGCACTAACTTGTAACCTTTTTTTGCTTTTCCTTGATTTTTCCCATTGTTGTTCCACTTCTGGTGATAGGGTATGGCCCTCTTGTTTTAACCTTGATTATGGCAACCTTAATTTTTAGAGTTAAATTGGTCACGATCATGATCACGAGCAAAACCAAAATTTCTTGCATTCAATTCATGAAATAATGTACTTGTATTTGTTGGCCAAAGGCCCTTCACCTTAGTTTTGATGATGACTAACTTATGAAGGTTAGTTACTAATGATCTTGTGTTTATATATTTTCAGTTATTGATCAAGATCTTAGTAGGTGTTTAGCTTCAATAAAAGATTTGAAGTCAAGTTTTGAAGCTAACACGTGTTGATTCAAGAGCTCGCACGTCAAGATCGCGTCTAGTGCTCGGATGGAGTCAAGCTCAATGGAATGTGTTTGGATTGTGTCGTCTTGGAGATGAAGATCGACGAGAAGACTTCGGTTTGTCTAGTTTTTGTTTAGATCTTGTGTAAGGATAGTTTAGCTTTAATATGCTCAAGTTCACACACACACACACACACACACAAAAGTTAAAATAGTTTTTGCTTTCAGTTTAACTGTTTTGGATTTTCAAGAATACATTTATTGGTTTTCATGAATAGATAGAATCAAAAGAAGTTTATATGGTTTATCTGTATATTGGATTTCATACATATATGTTGATAGTTCATATTGTCTAAAAACTTATTTTGATAATTTTAGTTCATGTGCTTCAAGTTTTGTTTTTAACAAAACCTAGTTAGGATTTCATATCAAAAACAAGGATATATCTTTTTTATATGTATTAGATTTTATCCATACACACTATGCTTCAAAAGTGTTTAAATATTATGTTTTTGTTTCTATACAAGTTTTGGAGAAAACGAACTTTCATTTCAAAATCTAAGTTTCGAAAAATACAGTTTTTATTTAAAGCAAATATTTCCTTGCCTCAAAAATAGTACAAATAGTTTGTAATATGTGTTGATTTTTGATCACACATATTTGTACTTCAAATATATATAAGAACTTATTTTTGTGAAATTTATAAAGTTTTATGGGAATTTTTAGATATTTATCAAGTTGAATTTCAAACCCTATAACCCTGTTCTGAGCCTGCTGGCGGTCAACCGATCAGTCGACCGGATCAGAGCTCGGTCGACTGATGTGAACAGAGACGTGCACATAGCCTTGGCCTTGAGCTGACATCGACCGATCCAGAGAGCTTGCTCTCTGGATCTCGCCCCGGTCGACCGATCCCGAGAGAGCTCTCTGGTTCTAGCCTCAGTCGACCGGGCAGTCGACCGATGGACATTTGCCTTGGGGCGGTCGACTAAGCAGTCGACCAAAGGCTTAAACGGTCAGAAGTCTGACCGTTGGCCGGTCGACCGGGTGGTCGACCGACAGGTTATTTTTGACCTGTTATGGACTCCAACAACTATATTTTCAGGCCCTATAAATATGGGTCGTTTGAGGCCAGTTTTAGCCATGATTTTCAAGAGCAAAATTTCTCACCTTCTCTAGTGTTTTTAATAAAGTTTTCAAAATAAGTTTTTGTGCCAAAACTCTTATCTTTATTTATTTCAAAACTTTTGAAAATCAAAAGAAAATAAGTCTTTGGGAATTTAGTTTTGATCTTCATTTTTATATCTTTCTAAAAGTTTTTCCCAAGTGTCTTCTTTGTTGTTTCTTTTTCAAAATATTTTGTTTTCTCACATACTTGAGCTATCATCTCAAATCTATCTTTATGATCTTTTGTATTGTAAGAAAATTATTTGTGATCCCTTGAGATCACTAAGAAAATTTGTGATCATTGGATCACTAAGTTTTATTTCTTCTTTGCTTTGTGCTCGGCTTTGTGCCTTCCCTCATGTGTAAAGGTTTGTGTTTGAAAGAGTAGAGTTGTGTACTCTCAGTTGTAATCGTAATTTCTCAGTGGAGGTCCCTTTGTGGAAGGTCCTGTGTGGACATAGTAGAAATCCTTCTTTGTGAAGGCGGGGACGTAGAGCAGTGGCTCGACCCTTGAAACATATGCTGGTGTTTGCGTTTGATCCACTATTTCTCAACTCTATCTCTCTTATATCTTGCATTGCTTTACGTGCTTATATTCATATGCTTGATATAGTTTGTGTGCCCACTCTTGTGTTCAACAAGAGAGCTTTTAAAGCACCTCAACTTTAATCTATACGAATCTAGAGGAGTACTTCTAGAGCCCTTCACGGGGAATTTGGGCTCACTCTTGGTTACACATAGTGTGTTAGCAATTATGCTTTTAATTCCACATCATTTGGCATTAGATTAGTACTACACCTATTCACTCTCTTCTAGGTGTACTTTCAATTGGTATCATAGCTTACGCTTCTGATATTCGGTTTAACCACCTAGGAGTGTGATTCTTGGATTGTTTAATTTAGATTTGCATTGCACACATTTAATATACACTCATGGATTTTCTTGCCCCTCCCATGTATGATGTTTCCAATATTGACATGTGAAATTTAAAATGAGTGCTTACCTCAAAACCCTAGGCTTACATGTTTACCTTACCACTAACAAGAAATCTTATCTTGGTAATAACAAGCATATAGAGGCTAATGCACAAGTCATAGATGCATTAAAGCATACACTAAGTGAAGATTATTTTTCTATGATTTCTCACTATGATTCCTCTTTTGCAGTATGAAACATATTGACCTCTCCCGAGCAACAAATGGAAAGAAAAGCCATTGTGGATGAGTTCGACGAAGCTTGCTATATGGTCCAAGGATTGACTCTCTTGAGGTAATTTTGGACACTTATCTAGATGATAGTGCTCGTTCTTCATGTGATGACAATATGAATGCCCATGCTTTGAATGAAGAACAATCTAAGTTTTGTGAAAACTTGCTTTCAAAATATGAACTTTGAAAATCAAGGGTTTTGAACTAAAAGAAAAAAATAAAAATTTATTTTCAAAACTTGATTGGGTTTTGCAAGAAAAAGTTGAGGTTTCAAATGAAGGGACTCTTTGAAAACCCAACTTGACATTGCCTTGAAAGAAAATAAAATTTTGAAAAATAAAAATGAGCTTAATCAGGTT
This sequence comes from Agave tequilana, assembly GCA_038442645.1. Lineage (NCBI taxonomy): Eukaryota > Viridiplantae > Streptophyta > Magnoliopsida > Asparagales > Asparagaceae > Agave > Agave tequilana. The sequence goes on from JAVJIF010032925.1 coordinate 161,025, forward strand.
TTCAAGAAAATGAGATTTTATCTTCAGAACTTGATTTTGTTTTAAAAGAGAACAATTCTTTGAAAAATAAACTTTCTTTGATTTTGAAAGAATTGGATTTTGTTTCAAAGAAAAAAACTTCTTTGAAAAATAATTTTTCTTCTCATTCTTGTCATGATTCCATTGTTATACCTCCTATTGATAAGAATGCATGCTCCACTTCTTCTTCAATTATTAAAAATGATATATGTATGTTAAAGAAGAGTGTAGATCGTTTGGGCCCCACTTTAAGCCAATGTGCCATGAATCACAAAAGGTTGAAATTTATATTTCAAAAGAAACATGCTCCACATATGCATGCATACCTTTCACGACCTCATGCTCACACACATGATTCTTTGTATGTTAATATGTATACTTGTACACATTGTGGACGTACGGGCCACCTTGTAAATTTTGTTATGATAGAATAAATAATTTAAATTTTGCAAGTAAGTTTGTTTGGGTTAGGAAAAATGCTAATCCCATGGACCCAAAAAGATATGGGTACCAAGATCTACCCCTATTTTATTTGTTATAGAAGCGGGCTTTCACAAGATGTGAGAGTGTTGGTGCCTTGATAGTGGATGCATTTCTAGCTCAAATATTCACATTTATGGATGCATCACTTTCAAGGGATATCTTAGTGGGAGGACTACTATGATTCGGAAACCTAGAGATTAGTTCATTGGTGTTGGAAACTATCTCTAACTTCTTATTTATGTTTACATGCTTTATAATGATTTTTTAATATGTCATGTTTTCAATGTTTATTATGTTAAATGCAATGTTTATCAAGCTTGTGATATACATGTATAGTATTGAGATAACACCCATGTTCATATGGATTCATACTTGTTTGTGTTCTCAATTATTGTTTAGCTATTGTGTATCTCCTAGTGATAATGATATTTGAATTTACCCTAATGATCATATTTGTTTATTTTTGTGCTTCATATTTTGATTATATGTTTAGATGAATTTTCATTAAAACTTGTATTTATACCTATATAATTAGCGAGGTGCACTTGATTCTTATGTTTGGGTGCTTTATTGATCATGTGTACTCATTAGATGTATTTGATAATCTAGTTTTGATGATTCTTATATTTACACTTGTATTTCCCATTTTGTACATGTTTTTATGTTTAGCTTCATGTATATGTTAATTTTGTCCAAAACTATGGATATGCATGTCAATCTTAGAGTCACTTGCCTTCATGTAATATTCTTTGTGGACTCGTTTATGTTTGGATATGTATGTATACTTTAGTTTCGACAAAATATACATATATCTTGAAGCTTATTTAGTTTTTGATAAAAATATAATTTCTCATGTTTGATGATTTTCATGTTTTTGAGTAAGAAATTTTGATTGAGCTTAATTGCCTTATCTCCATAATTTTGTTGATTACATGATTTTTATACACTCTATATTTTGTTTACTCATGATTTTGGATTCTTGAGTATTATATGTGCTTTATCGCTTTTGAGTGTCGATAATCGTATGGTTTTCATGTATTCATGAGATAAATATTTGTTTTATTTCTTACTTGAAAGATTTCATGCTAGTTTTTAAAATTATAAAAATTATTTCGTATTCTTCAATTGGTAGAGTTTTCAAATATATTAAAATATTTTCAAATCATATTTTTGAAAATTTCTACCTTCCAAGGGCGGTTGAATGAGTGACCATGCCTTGTATGCTCTTAATGAATATCTTTCAAACATATGCATGAATAGGGTGGTAGTTATGAGATATACATGATTTTAATGAAAATATCATTTTTGTATACTCATTTTCAATATATATGTATGCATATTTTTCAATTGATATCATATATTGCTCTGATGATGCATACATATATATACTTTTCTTGTACTTATTTTACAATGTTCATACATTTTTTGCACAAATTAATTTTATACTAAACTTGATTTAGTTCTTAATGATAATTGGTATCTTTATAAGCTTATACATTATTTTTATTGGTATTTCATAAAGGTAAAGAAAAATTCTTGATTTATCTTTCAATTGGTTTTATTTTTAATCGGTATCTTACTCCCACTCTGTGTGATGAAAATATTTATTTTGGTATATGCTAATATTTTTAATATTGGTATCAATAATATTAATTAGTAATATTCTCAAATTAATATTTTTATTGTAAAATGATTTAGTATTTACCTAAAAAATTGGTTTTTACTTTCAATTGGTATCATGTCTTTCTATTGGTATCAATTGGTAAAAAGATTATTTTATTCTCAATTGATAAAAGGATAGTTTCACTTTCAATCGATTGTTTTTATTGGTATCAAAATTTGTTTTCAAATATGTTTATTAGTATTGTTTATTTTTCTTCACCCCTTTGTTGATGAGTGACAAAAAGGGGGAGAAGGATTAGTGTGTATATATGCATGCCTATTTATGTTCTTTCATATATATATATATATATATATAATATATATATATATATATATATATATATATATATATATATATATATATATATAATATATAATATATATATATATATATCTATGTATGTATGTATGTATGTATTTATTGGTATCTTATCCTTAATCATTGCATATCTTTATGTTTCATTCATATGCATAAGTTAAGCGGGAGCTTCTATGAAGCCAATCCTTAATCAATGCATATATAAGCTCATAAGTTTTGTCATCACCAAAAGAGGGAGATTGTTGGCCTAAAGGCCTTTCGTCTTAGTTTTGATGATGACTAACTTATGATGGTAGTTACTGATAATCTTGTATTTATATAGTTTCGGTTATTAATGAAGATCTTAGTAGGTGTTTAACTTCAACAAAAAATTCGAAGTCAAGTTTTGAATCTAGCATGTGTTGATTCAAGAGCTTGTGTGTCAAGATCGCGTCTAGTACTCGGATGGAGTCAAGCTCTATGGATCGTGTTTGGATCGCGTCATCTTGAAGATGAAGATTGACGAGAAGACTTCAGTTTTGTTTAGTTTTTATTTAGATCTTGTGTAAGGATAGCTTTGATATGATCAAGTTCACACACACACACACACAAAAAAGTTAAAATAGTTTTTGGTTTTAGTTTAACCGTTTGCGATTTTCAAGAATACATTTATTAGTTTCATGAATAGGTAGAATCAAAAGAAATTACATGGTTTATGTGTATATTGGATTTCTTTCATAAACATCGATAGTTCATATTATTTAAAAACTTATTTGATGATTCTAGTTCATGTGTTTCAAGTCTTGTTTTTAAAAAAACTTAGTTTGGGATTTCATGTCAAAAATATAGATATATCTTTTATATATGTATGGATCCTATCCATACACATTATGCTTCAAAAGTGTTTAAATATCATATTTTTGTATCTATACAAGTCTTGGAGAAAACGGATTTTCATTTCAAAATCTAAGTTTCCAAAATTATAGTTTTTGTTTAAAGCAAATATTTCCTTACCTCAAAAATAGTACAAATAGTTTGTAATATGTGTTGATTTTTTGTCACACATATTTGTACTTCAAATATTCATAAGAAATTATTTTTGTGGAATTTATAGAGTTTTATAAGAATTTTTAGGTATTTATCAAGTTGATTTTCAAACCCTATAACCCTGTTCTGAGCCTGCTGGCGGTCGACCCGACGGTCGATCGGACCAGAGCTCGGTCAACCGGACGGTCGACCGATGTGCACACAGCCTTGGCCTTGGGCCGGCCGACCGCATGGCCGACCGACCCAGAGAGAGCTCTCTGGTTCTGGCCCCAGTTGACTAGATGGTCGACCGCCTTGCCTTGGGGCGGTCGACGAGCGGTCGACCGAAGGCTCAAATGGTTAGAAATTGGACCATTGGCTGGTGGACCGAGCGATCGATCGGCAAGTCATTTTTAACCTGTTCTAGACCCCAACGACTATATTTTCAGGTGCTATAAATATGGGTCCTTTGAGGCCAGTTTAGCCAAAATTTCAAAGAGTATTTTTTCTCACATTCTCAAGTGTTTTTAACAATGTTTTCAAAAGAAGTTTTTGTGTCAAAACTCTTATCTTATTTTTTTCAAAGCTTTTGAAAAATCATATGAAAACAGTCTTTGGGAATTTAGTTTTGATCTTCATTTTCATATATATCTAGAATTTTTCCCCAAGTGTTTCCTTGTTGTTTCTTTTTCAAAATACTTTGTTTCTTACATACTTGAGCTATCATTTCAAATCTATCTTTAAGATCTTTTGTATTGTGAGAAAATTATTTGTGATCATCAAGAGAGAGTTTGTGATCATTGGATCACTAAGTTTTATTTCTTCTTTACTTTGTGCTAGGCTTTGTGCCTTCTCTCTTGTGTAGAAGTTTGTTTTGAGAGAGTGGAGTTGTGTACTCCGGTTGTAATTATAATTCCTCAGTGGAGGTCCCTTTGTGGAAGGTCCTGTGTGGACATAGTGGAAATCCTTCTGTGTGAAGGTGGAAAGTAGAGCTGTTGCTCGAACCTCGAAACATATCCCGGTGTTTGCGTTTGATCCACTATCTCTCAACTCTATCTTTCTTATAAGCTTTACTTGCTTATATTCATATGCTTGATATAGTTTGTGTGGCCATACTTGTGTTCAACCAAGAGAGCTATTAAAGCACCTCAACTCTTAATCTAGAGGAATCTTGAGGAGTAGTTTCAGAGCTCTTCACGGGGAATTCAGACTCACTCTTGGTTACACATAGTGTTGGCCCAAAGGCCCATCACTCTAGTTTGATGATGATTAACTCATGTAGTTATATTACTAATGATCTTGTGCTTAATTAGTGACAGATTTAGGATCAAGATCTTAGTAGGTGTGGAGCTTCAACTAAGGATTTTAAGACAAGTTTTGGAGCTTGCACCGGTTGATTCACGAACCTATGCATCAAGACAACATCAAGTACTCAAGAGGAGTCAAGCTCGTTGGATTGCATTTGGACCAAGTCAAGAAGATGAGAAGACTTCAAGGGAAGACTTCAAGATCAAGACTTGTGTCTAGGTATAAGATTTTTGTGTTTTAGATAAAATGTAAAGGATAGAATAGTTGGTGGATTGCTCAAATATATATCACACACACACTCTTGATTTAGTTGTCTTTTCATAAAAGAATTTTCAGATTTAGAAAAGACTTTCATTTTGGAAAAATACTTTTTGGTTTTTGGAATTTCTTATATGCATGTCTTTTATCCAAAACCATATTTAGAGCTTAATGCCAAAAACATAGATATTTCATCTTAATTGTGTAGTGGATCATATCCATACACACTATGCTTTAATGAATTCAAAATATCTGTTTTTGTATCATGAAGAAGTTTGGAAAACAAGTGTTAGAAAAATACAAGTTTTCATTGAGCCAATATTTCCAACTTACAAAAATAGTCCAAATATTTTATAACATGCCTTGATTTTGTGCAAGCATGTTTGTTTATCAAAGTATATTGGTAAAACTATTTTTGTAGATTTTTTATGGGATTTTTATATGAGCCAAAAGACTTAGTTTTAAATCCCAGAAAAACTGTTTTCAGGCTTCAGATAGTCGACTTACTACCTTGCTAGTCGACTAACTCTGAAGTCAGTCGACCGGCTCGGGTCGACCGACGTGCACGACGTGCACGCCTTGACTTGGCAGACGGCCGGTCTGCCGACCGGGTCGACCGGAACTGAGAGCAGTGCTCTCTGTTCTTTTGGGTCGACGGGGCGGCCGACCGGAGGCTCCAACGGTCGGATTCTTGACCGTTGGCGGTTGACCGGGCGGTCGACCGACAGGTCTGACAGACCCCAACGGCTAGTTTTTGACAGCCTATATATTTGGGGTTTTGTCATTGTTTGTAACAAGATTTTAGGAGAGCTTTGAGCCAGTTTTCCCACTCCATTAAAAGAGTTTTCTCCACATATTTGAGAGAAAATATTTCCAATCAAAAGGAAAGTTTTATCAAGAGAGTGTAAAAGTGATTTCTTGAGTTTTTCACCATAGATTCAATCCTTGCTTTCTCACAATCACTTGAGCTATCCATTGCCTTATCTATCCATAGGATTGTGTTGTGAGAGTTTGTAATTGGTGATCAAAGTGTTTTAGATCACCAAGAGATTTCTTCTTTGTTCTTTAAAGGAGGCGGACAAGTGTGTTCGCGGTGGTTTAGAGTTCTTGTGTGAACTCGTGTGGTTTGAGGTGCGGCCTCGGCGAGCTAGTGAGCTTGCGTGTGTACGGGACTAGGGAGTCCGAGGGCTTGTAGGTGTTGCGGCACCGGGGAGAGATCCATTGGGATCTTGCATAGTGGAAATCCTTCGTGTGTCGAAGGCGGGGATGTAGAGCAAGTGTGCTCGAACCTCGAAACATACCCTTGTGTTTGCGATTGCCATTTCTCTCTCTCTATCTCCTGTTTATATCTTGCATTACTTATCTTGTCTTTACCTTTATATGCATGATATATTCCTTGTGCTCATATTGATATATTGCTTGGGTTTGTTGACTAACACTTGTATTCAACCAAGAGAGCCATCGCGGCACCTCAACCCTTATTTACGGGGAATCTAGAGGAGTTTGTTCAGAGCCCTTCACGGGGAATTCGGCAACACTCTTGTGTTATACGTTGTGTTTAGTGTAAGAGCTTAGTTTAGGTCATAATTGTATTTAATTCCGCATTATTTGGCATTAAGTGACCATTAGGTTAGCCATCACCTATTCACCCCCCCTAGGTGAACTTACAATTGGTATCAGAGCTAGTGCTCTTGATTTGGGTCTAACAACCTTGAGTTAAAGATCCTCTTTTTAGGCTAATCACATATTGTACACACACCATGGACTTCATGTCACCACCCACCTTTGACATTCTTAACATCCAAATTTGGAAGGTTAAGATGTCTTTGTACCTCAAAGCCCTAGGCATCCATGTTTATCTTGCCACAACTAATAATGCTTATTGCTTAAATGGTAAGAACATTAAGGCTAATACAAAAGCCCTACATGCTTTAAGATCTCCCCTAAATGATGATTATTTATCTAGGATTGCTAATCTTGATTTGACTTTTGTAGTGTGGAACACCCTCACCTCCCTTGGCGAAAAGGATCTATACTATGCGAGGAGCGATTCGGATGTTGGAAGCAACACCTCCAACAAGTGCTTTATGGTCCAAGGGGATAACCCCCTGAGGTAAACTCCGAATCCAATGATGAAGACATGTCATATGATGAGCTTACTACCTTTTGTCAACTTGTGCTTGAAAAATATGACATGCTTAAAAAGAAAAATAAAAATTGAAAAAGAAAATTGCTTGCATGCATAAAGAACATGATTCTTTTAGAGATAACATTACATGCTTAGAAAAAGATAATAAGAAAATTAAAAAGAATTTTGATTGCATGCTAAAAGAGAACGATTCTTTTAAAACTAAAATTGCATGTTTAGAAAAAGAAAAGGATGTTTTGAATAATGAGAATGTTTCCCTCATGTCTAAATTGAATGATCTTTGTGAAGGAAACACAAGTTTGAAAAATAAAATTGATTTGGTGGAAAAACAAAAGGAAGTTATTTTTTAAGAAAATAATTCTTTAAAAAGAAAATTTTGTGAAAAAGAAAAAGATTTTGTTTCGAAAAAGAAAAAGAAAAATGATTCTTTATCTCATCATGCTTTACATGCCACCACTAATGAGATTAAAGATTTGAAAAATAAAATGAATGGTTTGAGCTCTACCTTGAGCTCATGTGCTTTTAATCATTCTAGGTTGGAGTCTTTGTTTTCTAAGAAACAAACTCCACACATTCATGCACATCATCATGCATATGCTTTTGTTGCACGTCATGACCATACCAACACACATAAGCATACTAAGGTGTACGTATGTACACATTGTGGCCGCAAAGGCCATTTAGCAAAATTTTGTTATGACAAGTTGCATTATTTTAATTTTGTTAAAAATAAAAATTTTTGGGTTCCTTACAAGACTAACCCAAAGGACCCAAGAAAATATGGGTACCAAAATCCCCACCTTGTGTATTTGATGTAGGTGAGGGCTCTCACAAAACGTGAGAGATTTGGTGCCTTGATGGTGGGTGCACTTGAACTAAAAGGACACATATTTGGAGCACCGCTATCAAGGAGCCTTGGTGGGACAACCACCATGTTAGGAGCTTTGGAGTTGGTAACAATCTCTAAACTTCTAATTTTTTACATACATGTTAGTTCATTTATCATATTCATAGCATGTTCATGTTTTATGTTTTTATGTGCTTCATGTGGTATATACTAGTTTAAATGTAATTTTTATCAAAACTTGTATGTATACATGTACAAATAGTGAGAACAATTGATTTATATCTATTTGCATTTCATGCTCATTTGTACCCACTTTATGCACATGTATAGTCTAAGTTTTGATGACTCTTCCATTTACACTTGTTATGCCTATTTTATGATTTTACTTCATGTATATGTTATTTTTATTCAAATCTAATAAATATACATGTATATCCCGTGAGTCTCTTGCTTTCATGCATACACTATTTATAGACTCTTTTATATTTGGGATATGTATGTGTATTGTTAGGATTGGATAAATCATACATATACCTTAAAGTTTTCTTTAAGATGAAAAATAAAACTTTTCATGATTTGTTTTAATGAAAAAAAATAATTTTTTTTTCATGTCTTGTCTAAAAATGAGATTCATGTTTGATTGAGTTTCATTGTCTATTTTCATGAAAATGTCATTTACATAACTTTGAACACTCATCTTTTACTTTTCAAGATAATTTTGAGCTTTATGGACTATGAGTGCTTGAACTTTTATGTATTTAGTATAATTCATGAAAAACATATGATTTCATGTTTTTGAAGGATCTTTAACTAGTTTTTCAAAAATTAATTTAAACTAGTTATTTATTCTTCTATGAGATATACACTTGATATTACTTTATGCCAATTGGTATCATTGGATCATTTCAATTGGTATCAATATGATTATTCTTTTTGTATATACTCATGTTTTGATTATATGTATGTATGCTTTCAAATTCAAGTAGTATCAATTTCTATTGGTATTATCTTCTATATACATATATATATGATTTGTTATTTGTGCTTGAGTTAAGATAGATTCATTTTTTTTAAGCACAATGATTTTGCTAAGCTTGGGTTAAAACTTTACTTTCAATTAGTATCTCAATATGTTTTAACTTAAGAAAAATTGAAGATTTTGCAATGATTATTTGATATCACATACTTTCAATTGCTACTTTCTATTGGTATCAAAATTAAAAATTATGGTTATCTCAAATTTGTTTCTTGAGAAAAGTTCAAAATTTTGTTTTGATAAAGAAAAATTCAAAATTTTGATTTGTATTTCCTATATGCAAGGAGAGCTTAATATCTCTCTTACATATAAATTCATGTTGAGTATATTATAAATTGAGGAGCTTGACAACTCTTTTTTATATGATATACGTGTGTAGGGGGAGCTTCACATCTCCTCTTATGCATTACATAATATGTGTTATGTGAGTTAGGGCTTGTCATCCCTTCTTCATGTAATACATATGTGTAGGGAAGTTAACTTAGCGTCTTCCTCTTCATGAATGTATATCGCATATAAATCCTTATTGATTGATTTGTATTACCCCTCTTGATCTCTTTGTTTTTGACAAAAAGGGGGAGAAAAAATTTGTTTGATTTGATTTTACTTTGAACCCTTTGTTGATGAGTGACAAAAAGGGGGAGAAGTATTTGAGTTTATATGCATGTTTGGATAAAGATTTATGTTTATGCATATATATTTTTGTATTGCAAATAGGAGAAAAAGATTTTGATTTATGCTTGTTGCATGTTTTATCTCCATACTTGCATACATATTCATGTGCCTCATTGCCATATCTATTATTTATTTGTTATTCATGAGTTAAGGGGGAGCTTCTTTGAAGCTTTACTTTAATCCATGCATATATAACTTCATGAGTTTTGTCATCATCAAAAAGGGGGAGATTGTTGGCCCAAAGGCCCATCACTCTAGTTTTGATGATGATTAACTCATGTAGTTATATTACTAATGATCTTGTGCTTAATTAGTGACAGATTTATGATCAAGATCTTAGTAGGTGTGGAGCTTTAACTAAGGATTTTAAGACAAGTTTGGAGCTTGCACCGGTTGATTCACGAGCCTATGCATCAAGACAACATCAAGTACTCAAGAGGAGTCGAGCTCGTTGGATTGCATTTGGACCAAGTCAAGAAGATGAGAAGACTTCAAGGGAAGACTTCAAGATCAAGACTTGTGTCTAGGTATAAGATTTTTGTGTTTTAGATAAAATGTAAAGGATAGAATAGTTGGTGGATTGCTCAAATATATATCACACACACACTCTTGATTTAGTTGTCTTTTCATAAAAGAATTTTCAGATTTAGAAAAGACTTTCATTTGAAAAAATACTTTTTGGTTTTGGAATTTCTTATATGCATGTCTTTTATCCAAAACCATATTTAGAGCTTAATGCCAAAAACATAGATATTTCATCTTAATTGTGTAGTGGATCATATCCATACACACTATGCTTTAATGAATTCAAAATATCTTGTTTTTGTATCATGAAGAAGTTTGGAAAACAAGTGTTAGAAAAATACAAGTTTTCATTGAGCCAATATTTTCAACTTACAAAAATAGTCCAAATATTTTATAACATGCCTTGATTTTGTGCAAGCATGTTTGTTTATCAAAGTATATTGGTAAAACTATTTTTGTAGATTTTTTATGGGATTTTTATATGAGCCAAAAGACTTAGTTTTAAATCCCAGAAAAACTGTTTTCAGGCTTCAGATAGTCGACTTACTACCTTACTAGTCGACTAACTCTGAAGTCGGTCGACCGGCTCGGGTCGACTGACGTGCACGACGTGCACGCCTTGACTTGGCAGACGGTCGGTCTGCCGACCGGGTCGACCGGAACTGAGAGCAGTGCTCTCTGTTCTTTTGGGTCGACCGGGCGGCCGACCGGAGGCTCCAATGGTCGGATTCTTGACCGTTGGCGGTCGACCGGGCGGTCGACCGACAGGTCTGACAGACCCCAACGGCTAGTTTTTGACAGCCTATATATTTGGGGGTTTTGTCATTGTTTTGTAACAAGATTTTAGGAGAGTTTTGAGCCAGTTTTTCCCACTCCATTAAAAGAGTTTTCTCCACATATTTGAGAGAAAATATTCCAATCAAAAGGAAAGTTTTATCAAGAGTGTAAAAGTGATTTCTTGAGTTTTTCACCATAGATTCAATCCTTGCTTTCTCACAATCACTTGAGCTATCCATTGCCTTATCTATCCATAGGATTGTGTTGTGAGAGTTTGTAATTGGTGATCAAAGTGTTTTAGATCACCAAGAGATTTCTTCTTTGTTCTTTGAGGAGGCGGACAAGTGTGTTCGCAGTGGTTTAGAGTTCTTGTGTGAACTCGGTGGTTTGAGGTGCGGCCTCGGCGAGCTAGTGAGCTTGCGTGTGTACGGGACTAGGGAGTCCGAGGGCTTGTAGGTGTTGCGGCACCGGGGAGAGATCCATTGGGATCTTGCATAGTGAAAATCCTTCGTGTGTCGAAGGCGGGGATATAGAGCAAGTGTGCTCGAACCTCGAAACATACCCTTGTGTTTGCGATTGCCATTTCTCTCTCTATCTCCTTGTTTATATCTTGCATTACTTATCTTGTCTTTACCTTTATATGCATGATATATTCCTTGTGCTCATATTGATATATTGCTTGGGTTTGTTGACTAACACTTGTATTCAACCAAGAGAGCCATCGCGGCACCTCAACCCTTATTTACGGGGAATCTAGAGGAGTTTGTTCAGAGCCCTTCACGGGGAATTCGGCAACACTCTTGTGTTATACGTTGTGTTTAGTGTAAGAGCTTAGTTTAGGTCATAATTGTATTTAATTCCGCATTATTTGGCATTAAGTGACCATTAGGTTAGCCATCACCTATTCACCCCCCTCTAGGTGAACTTACACATAGTGTGTAAGCAATTAAGTTTTAATTCTGCATCATTTGGTATTAGATTAGCACTACACTTATTCACCCTCTATCTAGGTGTACTTTTAGTATTCATTTCAGAAAATAAGGCACTCACATTCACTTCAGGGAATGATTTTAAGCCAGTTGATGAGACTGATGATTTTTCATCAAAAGCTCATTATTTTATCCAACAACTAGAAGGCATGAAATATACTGAGAATATTTATTAGATCTTTCATGGTATTGCTGGATACATGAAAAGTAGTGAATAATTTGACTTTACAATTAATTCTAAAATGTTCAAATTAGAAATCAAATTGAAAGATATATACTTGAAACTATAGGTTCAAGTCCTATTAATTTAGGGTTTCAGACTCTAAAATTATGTCTTAATTTAGAACTTCAGGTTCTATAATCTTTTAAAACTTCTGGTTTAAATCTCTAAATGTGAAACTTCAGGTTCAAAATTTTAAATTGTGAACTTCAGGTTCATATATGAATAAAGAAAACCCACAACCACGCAAGCACCTCAGCTTCATCCTACCTTGATCCTGTATTGCTTGGAGAATTCTTGTTGATAACGTATTATGAAACTAAGAGAAATTTTAGAGGAATAAGAGGAAAAAATCAAGAGAAATTGTTCTCAAACATGTATGTGCTCCATTTTTTATTGTAGCCTCTATATATAGGCATGCAGAGCATAGTTTATAAGGAGGAAGATGGAAAGACCACCCGCTATCTAATGCATTCACAATATGTATTTATAAGAGAGAAGGTGAAGAGATAACTCATGCATTCATAACATGTATTAATAAGGAAGAATCTGAAGAGATATGATGGTCATCCACTATTTTATGTATTTACAACAAAAACAAAACAAAAACAAAATTTTAATTATAATTTGTTTCTCTCTTGTGATGAACCACATTAGGAGATGACGCACAATTAAAATAGAGATTCTCATTTCCATGAGATGTGACTTCAAATGTTTTCATTTAGTAAAGAATAAAATATTTTAAAGATTTTTTTGCAAATGGACAAAATTTTAATAGCATTTATTAAAGAATTTGGTTTCTATTTGTTACAACAACTTCTTGTTGACATTACTTATATTTTTGTATAGGAGAGACAATGCTTATACTAATTTCTCTTTATAATAAATGATAGTTTTTTTTTCTTTTACATCAAGAGCAACACCTTATTCGGGGTCGGTCTTCCTTTGACTCCAAGAAAATGGTCAAGCAAAAGCTTATTCTGAAAATTTTATTTATAAGATAAAAATAGTTTCAGAATATTCATTTAAAAACAACCTCTTGATTACTTCATTACGGAGGGGGGAGAGAGTAGATAGTATTCCAACTTCTCTCCATTTTTATTGAAAGTTTCATTTATGAAATAGGGAACGAGCTAGAATCTTTATTCAAAATAAAACAGTTAGAAATAAAACTATGATAAGACTTTTGAATAAATATGTAGTAGTCAAAATTTGACCCTTACAGGATGACAACACGTGTCCGAAGCAACCAAAAGTCTACACTAGTCCGGAGCCATTCCAGAAGCTGCTCCTCACCCTGAGGACACTTCTAATGCTCCCAGCAATCCCAGAGTCCACTCCATTCTGGAGACCTCAGCTCCGCACAAGATAACATCGGCAGCAAATCCTCCCTGATCTCTACCTTCAGTTACACCGTGACAATAGATTATCCTTGATCTTTGCTTTCAGTTACGCGGCCTGATCTCCCTTCACATTCATAATGGGAAACATCCTCCAGCTTGGACAGTTATGGACTGAGGCGGGATTCTCTGCATACTATCCTAACAATCAAGTGCCAACAATCACGGCCTTTACAATAAATCTACACGTGCAGATCATGCAGTTATGAGGATCACGCTCGTATCGTCTGCCCCATGCACATAGATCAGAACAAGAATAAATGGACTTTCTCCTCCGGCGAGAAAGGGATCCTCGTTCCAATCCACCCCAAAAAAATCAGCATTGAGAATCTGGCATTCAATCCCTATTGTTCTTACCTACAGATTATAATGGATTCTTCTCCTCCTCGCCGTGGTTTTTTCTGATTTGAGTTTTCACATAAAAAATCTTGTGTTTCTTTTTTCTTGTGTATTATTTGCTAGCACACTCGTAATTCCCACTCAACTCTTCCCTCGCTTGTGGTGAGGACGACCGTCTGATCGTTCGCGACAGAAAATCTCCACCATGAACCATTGCTTTCATTGAGAGCTGAGTCTCAACGCTCAAATCTCTTCCTTACCAAGCGCATCCTCAAAGCCACTCCAACGAGCAATGGCCTCGAAGAAGCAGCCGACCACCGGCGAAGAGATCACCTCCAAGATTGAACCAGTTGCCACCACTGGGGCACCGTTTCCCCGAGCGACCTCAATCTCAGCCCCATTATGGAAGTAACTGTCTCTGCACCTTCATATGGGGCAGCCAGAAACATTCCCCTGCCATCAACGTATGAAGCTTAACTCCTTCAAATGTTTACTGACATAAAGAAGAAGATGGCAAAGTAGCAAGCCCTTTTCGACCGCGAGCAGGAGCAAGCAACATATGATCAATAAAATATGGCCCATGAACAGAGGGAGATAAGCATCTGAATGACCAATTCCTCATCCAGATCATGACCCTCTAGAACACCCGATGAAACACCCCGATCCAACAGATACGGGAACGCTACGGCGATATATATACGCAGGGCGAAAATACTCTCACGTACGTGCTCTTAAGCCTCAGTAAATGAATAAACACAATATACACAATAATTTCACCATTAACTAAATATATAAATACGTGCAAAAAAAGTCAGTGACCATGATAGTTATGAAAACAAAAAGAAAAAATTGAAAGTACTGACAAAAATAAAAATACCTATGAATAATAAAAGTGGTGGATCTCCTAACAATTTCTCGGGAAACACCAAGAACTATGATACCTCGGCTCCAACCTGGACAGGCAAGCCTAGGGTCCATCAGAAAGCGACCTAGTGAATGGTAAAATGAAGGAAGCAATAATAGATATTATAATAATACAATCACAGTAATATATGATACATGTTTAGGTGATAGTGATACAGTATAAATATCCTAACAACCGGTATAGCAATATTACAAGTATTCTAATAGTACTACCTAGTATGATATAATAATGTTACCTCTACAATATTATATAATACATGATTATATACCATAGCAATCATTTATAGTGTCGTGAGTGTACATGTATGTCATGCCCACTGGAATACATGGAGTGTAGGATAATAATATGGCATGAAGAGCAGAACATGCATATATAATAATATGACAATAAACAAGATAATCATGATGGATAAGATATGAAAGCAATATAATTATACAATAATAACAATCAGTATGACCTAATATATTAATCAATGTCTTCCAGTGTCTCATACCACTGACAATTCACACTGGATCTCGTACTCCAGCCGAACAAATCCGAACATACCATACGGGTACCATTATCTGAATGAGAGAATGACCAAATAGCAAGTGCTCCTGATGTCACCATTCTTGGGTTATTAACTATATCATGTAATGGGTCTGAATAACTAGTGCATTGAGGATGCCTCCATCATGCAATACCCCGCAATGTGGGATTTTAGAGATAGCCCCCATGGATTCAAGAGGTGGCCTCCACCAGTCATGTGGTGAGGCACTTTGTTCCGTGTGGCACTTTATTTCACACACCTTCTGTAGGACACCAGCATGACCGTGCGTGTAACGGGTATGCAAGATAATAAGAATACTATATTAATAACAAGAGCACTAGATGTAAGTACACCTAGAGGGGGGTGAATAGGTTTACGGCTAATCTAATAACAAATGATGCGGAATTAAAACTAAATTGCAACACACTTAGTGTAACCAAAGAGTGTAGCCGAATTCCCGGTGAAGGCCTCTGGAATAACTCCTCTAAATTCCTCTAAATAAGAGTTGAGGTGCTATGTAAAGCTCTCTTGGTTCAACACAAGTGAGGCACACAAACAATACCAAGCATATATGATATGAGTAATATGAATCAATGCAAGATATAAAAGAGAGAGAGAATTAGAGATAGTGATCAATCGCAAGCACAAAGATATGTTTCGAGGTTCGAGCCACTGCTCTACGTTCCCGCCTTCACACAGAAGGATTTTCACTATATCGTCCACACAGGACTTCCCACACAGGGAACCTCCATTGAGGATTTTGGTAATACAAATTAGGAGTGCACAAGTCCTCTCTCAAAATAACAACCTCTACACAAGAGGCAAGGCACAACAACATTCACCTCTACACTTAGAGGGATAAGGCATTAACCCAAACAAAGATCACCTCACACTAGAGGGATAAGACACTTAGCCAAACAATTACAATCACCTCTACACTTAGAGGGATACCAACTACCCAATGCACAGCCTCCTCTATACTTAGAGGGCAAGGCACAAAGCCACAAGCAAAGGAAAGGTTACAACTCTTGGTGGTCTTAACAAATCACAAATCAATTTTCTCACCAAAAATAAGATCCTGCAGATAGGATAGATATGATAGAGAAATCAAGGTGTTTGGAAATCAAATCACAAAGAAAAACTCTAGATAGAAATATAAATAAAGATCAAAATCAATTCCCAAAGACTCTCTTTCTTTGAATTTTCCAACCATTTTAAAACAAATAAAGATAAAATCTTTAAGCCCAAAAACTCTTGAAAACTTATTGCTAAAACACCTAAGAAGATGGAAAAATTTTGCTCTCAAAAAACATGAAGAAACCAGCTCAAGAGATAGGTATTTATACCCTCTCAAAAATCTACCCGTTGGCAATCTGACAAGGGCAAATTGCCCTTACTGTCGACCGCCCGATCGACCGGCCAACAATCATTTTTATGACCGTTGAGCCACCGGTCGACCACCCGGTCGACCGAGGCCTGGATACAGAGAGCAGAAGCTCTCTGCTGGTCGACCGCCCGATCGACCACGGCCAGATCCAGAGAGCAGAGCTTTCTGGCGGTCGACTGGGTCGGTCGACCGGCCCTCCAGCCAAATGGCTTATGCACGTTCGTGCACATCGATCGACCAAACCCGGTCGACCGACTTCTGCCTCGGTTGACCGTCTGGTCGAATGGCAGAAGGCCAGGTCATATATTTTGGGGATTAAAAACTTGGTCTTTTTATCTTCAGTTAAATCCCATAAAAATCACATAAATTTCACAAAATAAGTTCTTTTAAGATCTTTGAAATACCCATATGTGTGACGAAAATTCAACACATATTATATACTATTTGAACCATTTTTGTGATATTAAAATTTGGCCTTTAAATGAAAACCGTATTTTCAAAAACCAAACTTTGAAATGGAAAACCGTTTTCTCCAAAACTCATGTAAATACAAAAACATGATATTGAAACAACTTTGAAGCATGTTGCATATGGATAGAATCTAATATACATAAAATATATACATTTATATTTTTGACATTAAATCCAAAACCGGTTAAACCGAAAACCAAAACCAATAAACTTTAAACTTGTGTGTGTATGTGAACTTGAGCATATCAATACTATCTACCTTTACAAAAGATCTAAACAAACTAAACTAAACAAACCGAGGTCTTCTTGTCTCCAAGCCAACTCGATCCAAATGCGATCCAACGAGCTTGACTCCAACCGAGTGCTAGATGCGATCTTGACGCTCGAGCTCTTGAATCTACATGTGAAAGCTCCAAAACTCCTTTGTTGAAGCTAATCACCTACTAAAATCTTGATCAAATATCTGACACTAAATATCACAAGATTATTAGTAAACTATAACTACATGAGTTAATCATCATCAAAACTAAAGTGATGGGCCTCTGGGCCAACAATCTCCCCTTTTTGATGATGATAAAACTCATGGAGTTATATTACATGGATTAAAGTTAAACTTCATAGAAGCTCCCCCTTAACTATAATCGCCTAGAGTGGGGTGAATAGGTGACTAGCTAATCTAATGGTCAATTAATGCGGAGTTAAAACTTATTTAATGCAAACTAAAACTTCTTGAACTAAACACCACGTATAACACAAGAGTGTAGCCGGATTCCCTGTGAAAGGCGCTAGACTAACTCCTCAAGATTCCTCTAAATAAGAGTTGAGGTGCCGCGTTGGCTCTCTGGTTGAATACAAGTGTTAGCAAACAATCCCCAAGCATATAACAATATGAGCACAAATATATATCAAGCATATAAAGATGAAAGCAATGTAAGCATGCAAGATATAAACAAGTAAGAGATAGAGAGAGCAACGCAAACACGGGAGATTTGTTTCGAGATTTGAGCATACTTGCTCTACGTCCCCGCCTTCAACACTATGAAGGATTTCCACTAAAATCAATCTCACCGGATCACTTGGTGCCGCAACACCTACAAGCTCTTTGGACTCTCTGGTCCCTCTCTTATTCCCGCAAGAACACACCGCAAGCTCACTAGCTCGCCGAGGCCGCACCTCTACAAAGAGTTCACACAAGAACTCGAAACACCGCGAAACAATGCTGATTGAGATTTACCTGTGCAACAAAATAAATAATGTTAGATTTAGAACAAGTTGTGCAAGGTTCTCAATTCAAATCCGCGGTAGCAGTGGCTATGCGGGTCGTGATCCTCAGGGAGGGACTAGCGATGGAAGCGTTTAAGTAAGATTCTCTAAAAATTATTTTCTTTTAATATTTACAATGGTATATGATATTTACAATGAGAAGGTGAAAAGTAAATTTGAGAGAGATGGAGATCTAAACTAGAATTAGAAAGAAAGAAAACTATACATACATACCTCTTCTACCTTGCTTACCTTTGATCCGTGCGATGACTTACCTTGTCTTGGAAGGCGTACAAGTATGGCGTATAGGATCGTCCACCTTCTTAATCTACACTACGAAAATAAAAGACAAACTAACGAAGATTTGTTCATCTCCATAGGCCATCAAGGGCTCTTCTTCGGCTAGGCAGTCTCAACGCAATTGGGTCCCATGGTTCACAAGACATTAGAGAGAAAATAGAAGAAAACAAGAACAGAAGAAACACAAGATTAAACAAGAATAAAAGAACATAAAAAAAATGAACCTCAAGTGGATTTCATTAACAATGGAAGAAAAGTAGACTAACACCGCTGTCACCTCAGTACAAGCATGGACTCCTTCCTCCATGAAAGCTTCCTCCACTCTCAGTTACAAAATTTACAAAAGAAAAATGAAAATAAAATCTAACCTAAACTACAAGTTAGCCTAAGAAACCCTAGAATTTGCTCTGTAGATTCTGTACGCCCTCTGTGTTGCATCTGCAGGGGTATTTATAGGTGCAGAAGGAGGTAGAGTCCCAACACAACTCTCCCACGAAAACTGGTCCCTGGAGTCATCCAATTTGCCGCGGAAACGTGGCTTGGGCCGCGTTTCCGCGGCCATACAGTGTCGATTGGCCATGCGCTTTGGCGCGTAGCCTCTCCGGTCCGTCCATCTGGGCGTTTCCTTCTGGAAGCTGAAACTCGACTCTTTATCTTGGGATTTAGATATAACTTGGGAAGCAAGTTACCTAGATCCCAAATCTTTTATCCACGAATTTCCTTCTCTTCTTTGGCTTTTATCCTCATCCTGCAAGTGTTTAGGGTTGAATAGAAGTCTATCCTTCCCTCTTCTTTAATATTTGCAACTTTGGCCCTTGTGTATTTGCAATTTTGACAATTAATATTTGCAACTTTTACATTGGGCTTGAATATGGGCTTTTGGGCTTCTTTTAAGCTTTATTTCTTTATTTTAATATTTCGAGGCCTGCACACAATAAATCATAAAATGTTAGTAAATGTGCAGAATTATAGGAATAAATATGAAAATGTGATGGTAAATGTATTGATAAAAATGCACTTTTCACTACCAATCACACCTCCACACTTATCTTTTTGCTCGTCCTCGAGTAAAAATCAAAGAGAAAAAGAAAAGAAAAATTAATCTAACCTAACTCACTTTCGTAGGAATCACGGTTGCACTTAGCACGTGCAACAAGCCGTTAAACCCTACGTTACCCAAGAGGACGAGTGTTGTCTCGTGAGGGTTTTCAGCAGATTACACCCACAAAATGCATAAAAAAGAAATATTTGAAATATGTTTGCAAAGACTAAGTAGTCTATAAGTTTTAGGATTATCATTTTTATTCATTCTTAGACTTAGTATCTATAAAGTAAATTATTTTCATTTTTAAGTAAGGATCAAAATTGAATTTTGTGTATAGTCTTTTTCGTTACCAAAAATCATATGCATCCTTATGAATTTTTACTAGGAATTCCTTAACTTGGACTTTCATGCCTCTTTATTTATTTATTTTTTTTAATATGTATAACTCATCTAATTTTCTTTCGTATAAGCATCAAGGCTTCTTGAGGCCCTCATACCTAACTAATTGACTATTAGATGTGTTAATACATATATAATATTTCTCAGTTTCTTTGGCTTTCTAATCCACCCATGTAGCGAACTTAAAGTCGATGACTCCCAAACCGGTCGGCTTTAGGGCACCAGGTGAGAAAACACCCCGCGGACTCAAATTCGAGTGAACTAGGCCACAAAACTAAGGACTTTATTTGTAAACTCACCTTTAGGCGTGAATACTTATGCTTCTTGAGGCACATGTATCCAGCTTAATTGGTGAAATTATTATTTTTTTAATTTTTTTATGAGGCACAAGGGTCTTTGTCTTAGAATCCTAGATATGCATTAGGTATGCATATTTCATTAAGGTAAAAATTAAGACTAACTACTTATTCAATTTCTCCTTCTATACCTAAAAATTCAACAATTTATTTATTTTGACCAAGTTTTTAGAAATCCTAATCATGATTTTCCTAATCCTTAAAACTAACTTAGATTTCTTTCAAAAGATAAGTCAAAATATTGTCCTTTTTATAATTATTATTATTATTATTTTTTTAATTAGCAAATTTTGGTTAGTTTCTAACTATGTTAGTTTTTTTTTTTTAATTAGCAAATTTTGGTTAGTTTCTAACTATGTTAGTATGTTAGTAAAGCCCACCCCCACACTTATCTCATGCATTGTCCTTAATGTATGAATGAATGCATATATGCATGAAAAAGAACAAGGGAAGGCAGAAGTTACCTTAAGGTGGTGGTTCCGGTGGTGGTCTAATTGGTCCACGAAATGCGGCCCAATCTACTTTCTGTGAAATTCGAGAGAACCCACCAGAAATTACTCTAATATAACCCACTAAAAAGATGTGTCCATTAAGAATTTTTATTAAATATTTGACCCCATCTAATTTTCAAATTCCATAACTGATTTCGGAGTCAAATTTGTCAACCGTCTTGTCCCAGAATGGAGTGTGAAAAGATGGAATGATTGACTTGGACGTCATAGGTGCAGGAACGAATACCGACTCAGGAAAGAAACTTAAATCGAGTAAGGGTTCAGGAGTCGGGCTAAGTTCAAGAAGTGGGTCCAAATCAATAAGTTGAAGCTCAAGTCCACAATAATCTTCCCACAATGGAATGTGACTCAATGTTGGTGATTCAAGTTCAGGAATGATAGGTGTGGGAATCAAGACTGATTCTAAAAGATTACCTAAGTCGGGTAACAAAACAGGAGTCAATAATGATTCGGGAATTTGAACTTGATCACAGATTTGAGAATCTAGGTCACATATCTCATTGGGTTCAATTTCATAAAAATGAAAACTTGCCAATTTATCCATGGGACTTTCAAAATTGCACAATTGGTCAAGTTCAATATGATCATCAAAAATGGGTGACTCAATTTCATGATGAATTGGTACAGGATCCAATATTGACTCGGGGAAAGTAAAATCAAGTGGCGACACCGGAGTCATTATTGAATCAGGAAGTAAAATTGAATCATCAAGTGGAAGATCATGATCATATTCATGCTCAAGTTCTATTTTAGGAAAGGAAAAACTTGCCAAGTTATCAAAATTTGAAGTTTCAGCAAGTTCACATGATGGCACTGAATTAGAATCTTGTTGTCCAAAGCAACTTGGTTCGTCGGCTCTAAGAGAGTGGTCAGCGATATCAGAGATGGCCGAACGGTGAGAACGTAAAGATTGAACCATCATATCTATATCATGATCACGGGCTAATCTAGCCTGAGTCATGGCTGCAAGCATCTATTCATAGTCGATAGGTGCATCATTTTGTGATTGGACTTGAAAAGAGGAAGTGTAGTCATGATGAAGTTGTGAGTCGGTGGACTCACGCATAATCATGTCTGCGATTGATGGTAATTGTTGCTTGGACTCATGCATACTCATCATTTCCTGGATAGATGGTAGTCTATTCTGACTGGGTGGATCTGAGTATGAACCTTGGGAATATTGTGGACAAGGTGGAGACGGAGGACAAGTCGGTTGAAAATTGGACTCGGGGGAATCGAAACCCCATGAACTCTGTAAAGAGTTGAAATTGTTATGGAAATTATGGTCATAAGATGGGGGGTATGGGTTATATTCATTCGGATAAGACCATTCCGGCACACTAGGTTGGTCAAAGTTGTGATATGCCGGGTTGGTAATATCCGAAAATAGTTAGGTGTGTAATATGGATTAAAATTGGAAAAATTATTATTATATGCCATATCACACACAAAAGAAAAAGAAAACAAACAAATAAACAAACAAAAAAGAAAAATTCTAACCTAAGTTAGGGTAGACCTATGACCTAGACGACTCCTAACTGGTTAGATTGTCCACGGGAGGTAGGGTGCAGACTTTGACCACAAGTTAATCAGCCAGGTCAGGGCAAGAGTGGTGGGAGGTTTTCCGTCAAAGACGTTCCTAATTAAATAACCACCAATCTTCGGGCTTTCGGCCCTCAATCCCCTTCTTAGACACTGATTTGGCAGGAGTCAATTTCCATCACCGTTCCCCCTTAGGATAATCTCCTAATTGAGTCCGAGATGTCCCTAGGGCCAACGTCTACTAATTTTAAGTTAGGCTTGGGTTAGTGAGTGCTTGGGATATGATTTTTGGGCTAAGAAAGGGTGATGAAATCCCCACCTTATCTTGTTAATGGGTTATGCCCTTAAAATAAATTTGTGCAAGTGTACAAAATATGTAAATAAGATTCACTCAAAGCATCAACCAAGAGATGAGTCCTATTCTACATGCAATGCGAACGTACCTTGCTCCAGCACTCTTCAACAGTAAAAATAAAGGAATTGAAAAGACACGTGCCTAATATGCAAATGTCTAATCAATTTTATCTTTAACAACAAGTATTTTACTGTTGATTAATTAGCAGTAAGCAGGGTTATTACAGAACAAAGTTTAACAGAGCAGTAGACAGATATTGCAATTTGCAGCAACCTACAAAAAGATGGATCAGTAGGGAACTACTCAGGCCGCGGTTTCGCGGCAATTGCCGCGTTTCCGCGGCTCTGAAGTAGGCTCTTGTGCTCTGCCTTCGATGGCAGAGGCACAGAGTTGCTATATGTCCACTTCTGCTATTATTTTTCCTGTTCTCCAAACCTGCAAACAGAAAGAATAAAAGAATTAGTTAATTTTTTTTATTTAGAGAAAAACTTACCGTCCCTCCCCAGCAACGGCGCCAATGTTTTGATTGAGATTTACCTGTGCAACAAAATAAATAATGTTAGATTTAGAACAAGTTGTGCAAGGTTCTCAATTCAAATCTGCGATAGCAGTGGCTATGCGGGTCGTGATCCTCAGGGAGGGACTAGCGATGGAAGCGTTTAAGTAAGATTCTCTAAAAATTATTTTCTTTTATTATTTACAATGGTATATGATATTTACAATGAGAAGGTGAAAAGTAAATTTGAGAGAGATGGAGATCTAAACTAGAATTAGAAAGAAAGAAAACTATACATACATACCTCTTCTACCTTGCTTACCTTTGATCCGTGCGATGACTTACCTTGTCTTGGAAGGCGTACAAGTATGGCGTATAGGATCGTCCACCTTCTTAATCTACACTATGAAAATAAAAGACAAACTAACGAAGGTTTGTTCATCTCCATAGGCCATCAAGGGCTCTTCTTCGGCTAGGCTGTCTCAACGCAATTGGGTCTCATGGTTCACAAGACATTAGAGAGAAAATAGAAGAAAACAAGAACAAAAGAAACACAAGATTAAACAAGAATAAAAGAACATAAAAAAAAACGAACCTCAAGTGGATTTCATTAACAATGGAAGAAAAGTAGGCTTACACCGCTGTCACCTCAGTACAAGCATGGACTCCTTCCTCCATGAAAGCTTCCTCCACTCTCAGTTACAAAATTTACAAAAGAAAAACAAAAAAAAATCTAACCTAAACTACAAGTTAGCCTAAGAAACCCTAATATTTGCTCTGTAGTTTCTGTACGCCCTCTGTGTTTCATCTGCAGGGGTATTTATAGGTGCAGAAGGAGGTAGAGTCCCAACACAACTCTCCCACGAAAACTGGTCCCTGGAGTCATCCAATTTGCCGCGGAAACGCAGCTTGGGCCGCGTTTTCGCGGCCATACAGTGTCGGTTGGCCACGCGCTTTGGCCCGTGGCCTCTCCTGGTCTGTCCATCTGGGCGTTTCCTTCTGGAAGCTGAATCTCGACTCTTTATCTTGGGATTTAGATATAACTTGGGAAGCAAGTTACCTAAATCCCAAATCTTTTATCCACGAATTTCCTTCTCTTCTTTGGCTTTTATCCTCATCCTGCAAATGTTTAGGGTTGAATAGAAGTCTATCCTTCCCTCTTCTTTAATATTTGCAACTTTGGCCCTTGTGTATTTGCAATTTTGACAATTAATATTTGCAACTTTTACATTGGGCTTGAATATGGGCTTTTGGGCTTCTTTTTAAGCTTTATTTCTTTATTTTAATATTTCGAGGCCTGCACATAATAAATCATAAAATATTAGTAAATGTGCAGAATTATAGGAATAAATATGAAAATGTGATGGTAAATGTATTGATAAAAATGCACTTTTCACTACCAATCACACCTCCACACTTATCTTTTTGCTCGTCCTCGAGTAAAAATCAAAGAGAAAAAGAAAAGAAAAATTAATCTAACCTAACTCACTTTCGTAGGAATCACGGTTGCACTTAGCACATGCAACAAGCCGTTAAACCCCTAGGTTACCCTAGAGGACGAGTGTTGTCTCGTGAGGGTTTTAGCAGATTACACCCACAAAATCCATAAAAAGGAAATATTTGAAATATGTTTGCAAAGACTAAGTAGTCTATAAGTTTTAGGATTATCATTTTTATTCATTCTTAGACTTAGTATTTATAAAGTAAATTATTTTCATTTTTAAGTAAGGATTAAAATTGAATTTTGTGTATAGTCTTTTTCGTTACCAAAAATCATATGCATCCTTATGAATTTTTACTAGGAATTCCTTAACTTTGACTTTCATGCCTCTTTATTTATTTATTTATTTTTAATATGTATAACTCATCTAATTTTCTTTCGTCTAAGCATCAAGGCTTCTTGAGGCCCTCATACCTAACTAATTGACTATTAGATGTGTTAATACATATATAATATTTCTCAGTTTTCTTTGGCTTTCTAATCCACCCATGTAGCGAACTTAAAGTCGATGACTCCCAAACCGGTCGGCTTTAGGGCACCAGGTGAGAAAAACACCCCGCGGACTCAAATTCGAGTGAACTAGGCCACAAAACTAAGGACTTTATTTGTAAACTCACCTTTAGGCGTGAATACTTATGCTTCTTGAGGCACATGTATCCAGCTTAATTGGTGAAATTATTATTTTTTTTAATTTTTTTATGAGGCACAAGGGTCTTTGTCTTAGAATCCTAGATATGCATTAGGTATGCATATTTCATTAAGGTAAAAATTAAGACTAACTACTTATTCAATTTCTCCTTCTATACCTAAAAATTCAACAATTTATTTATTTTGACCAAGTTTTTAGAAATCCTAATCATGATTTTCCTAATCCTTAAAACTAACTTAGATTTCTTTCAAAAGATAAGTCAAAATATTGTCCTTTTTATAATTATTATTATTATTTTTTTTTAATTAGCAAATTTTGGTTAGTTTCTAACTATGTTAGTTTTTTTTTTAATTAGCAAATTTTGGTTAGTTTCTAACTATGTTAGTATGTTAGTAAAGCCCACCCCCACACTTATCTCATGCATTGTCCTTAATGTATGAATGAATGCATATATGCATGAAAAAGAACAAGGGAAGGCAGAAGTTACCTTAAGGTGGTGGTTCCGGTGGTGGTCTAATTGGTCCTCGAAATGCGACCCAATCTACTTTCTGTGAAATTCGAGGGAACCCACCAGAAATTACTCTAATATAACCCACTAAAAAGATGTGTCCATTAAGAATTTTTATTAAATATTTGACCCCATCTAATTTTCAAATTCCATAACTGATTTCGGAGTCAAATTTGTCAACCGTCTTGTCCCAGAATGGAGTGTGAAAAGATGGAATGATTGACTTGGACGTCATAGGTGCAGGAACGAATACCGACTCAGGAAAGAAACTTAAATCGAATAAGGGTTCAGGAGTCGGGCTAAGTTCAAGAAGTGGGTCCAAATCAATAAGTTGAAGCTCAAGTCCACAATAATCTTCACACAATGGAATGTGACTCAATGTTGGTGATTCAAGTTCAGGAATGATAGGTGTGGGAATCAAGACTGACTCTAAAAGATTACCTAAGTCGGGTAACAAAACAGGAGTCAATAATGATTCGGGAATTTGAACTTGATCACAGATTTGAGAATCTAGGTCACATATCTCATTGGGTTCAATTTCATAAAAATGAGAACTTGCCAATTTATCCATGGGACTTTCAAAATTGCACAATTGGTCAAGTTCAATATGATCATCAAAAATGGGTGACTCAATTTCATGATGAATTGGTACAGGATCCAATATTGACTCGGGGAAAGTAAAATCAGGTGGCGACACCGGAGTCATTATTGAATCAGGAAGTAAAATTGAATCATCAAGTGGAAGATCATGATCATATTCATGCTCAAGTTCTATTTCAGGAAAGGAAAAACTTGCCAAGTTATCAAAATTTGAAGTTTCGGCAAGTTCACATGATGGCACTGAATTAGAATCTTGTTGTCCAAAGCAACTTGGTTCGTCGGCTCTAAGAGAGTGGTCAGCGATATCAGAAATGGCCGAACGGTGAGAACGTAAAGATTGAACCATCATATCTATATCATGATCACGGGCTAATCTAGCCTGAGTCATGGCTGCAAGCATCCTTTCATAGTCGATAGGTGCATCATTTTGTGATTGGACTTGAAAAGAGGAAGTGTAGTCATGAGGAAGTTGTGAGTCGGTGGACTCACGCATAATCATGTCTGCGATTGATGGTAATTGTTGCTTGGACTCATGCATACTCATCATTTCCTGGATAGATGGTAGTCTATTCTGACTGGGTGGATCTGAGTATGAATCTTGGGAATATTGTGGACAAGGTGGAGACGGAGGACAAGTCAGTTGAAAATTGCACTCGGGGGAATCGAAACCCCATGAACTCTGTAAAGAGTTGAAATTGTTATGGAAATTATGGTCATAAGATGGGGGGGTATGGGTTATATTCATTCGGATAAGACCATTCCGGCACACTAGGTTGGTCAAAGTTGTGATATGCCGGGTTGGTAATATCCGAAAAATAGTTAGGTGTGTAATATGGATTAAAATTGGAAAAATTATTATTATATGCCATATCACACACAAAAGAAAAAGAAAAACAAGAAAAGAAACAAATAAACAAACAAAAAGAAAAATTCTAACCTAAGTTAGGGTAGACCTATGACCTAGACGACTCCTAACTGGTTAGATTGTCCACGGGAGGTAGGGTGCAGACTTTGACCACAAGTTAATCAGCCAGGTCAGGGCAAGAGTGGTGGGAGGTTTTCCGTCAAAGACGTTCCTTAATTAAATAACCACCAATCTTCGGGCTTTCGGCTCTCAATCCCCTTCTTAGACACTGATTTGGCAGGAGTCAATTTCCAACACCGTTCCCCCTTAGGATAATCTCCTAATTGAGTCCGAGATGTCCCTAGGGCCAACGTCTACTAATTTTAAGTTAGGCTTGGGTTAGTGAGTGCTTGGGATATGATTTTTGGGCTAAGGAAGGGTGATGAAATCCCCACCTTATCTTGTTAATGGGTTATGCCCTTAAAATAAATTTGTGCAAGTGTACAAAATATGTAAATAAGATTCACTCAAAGCATCAACCAAGAGATGAGTCCTATTCTACATGCAATGCGAACGTACCTTACTCCAGCACTCTTCAACAGTAAAAATAAAGGAATTGAAAAGACACGTGCCTAATATGCAAATGTCTAATCAATTTTTATCTTTAACAACAAGTATTTTACTGTTGATTAATTAGCAGTAAGCATGGTTATTACAGAACAAAGTTTAACAGAGCAGTAGACAGATATTGCAATTTGCAGCAACCTGCAAAAAGATGGATTAGTAGGGAACTACTCAGGCCGCGGTTTCGCGGCAATTGCCGCGTTTCCGCGGCTCTGAAGTAGGCTCTTGTGCTCTGCCTTCGAGGGCAGAGGCACAGAGTTGCTATATGTCCACTTCTGCTGTTATTTTTCCTGTTCTCCAAACCTGCAAACAGAAAGAATAAAAGAATTAGTTAATTTTTTTTATTTAGAGAAAAACTTACCGTCCCTCCCCGGCAACGGCGCCAATGTTTTGATTGAGATTTACCTGTGCAACAAAATAAATAATGTTAGATTTAGAACAAGTTGTGAAAGGTTCTCAATTCGAATCTGCGATAGCAGTGGCTATGCGGGTCGTGATCCTCAGGGAGGGACTAGCGATGGAAGCGTTTAAGTAAGATTCTCTAAAAATTATTTTCTTTTATTATTTACAATGGTATATGATATTTACAATGAGAAGGTGAAAAGTAAATTTGAGAGAGATGGAGATCTAATCTAGAATTAGAAAGAAAGAAAACTATACATACATACCTCTTCTACCTTGCTTACCTTTGATCCGTGCGATGACTTACCTTGTCTTGGAAGGCGTACAAGTATGGCGTATAGGATCGTCCACCTTCTTAATCTACACTACAAAAATAAAAGACAAACTAACGAAGGTTTGTTCATCTCCATAGGCCATCAAGGGCTTTTCTTCGGCTAGGCTGTCTCAACGCAATTGGGTCTCATGGTTCACAAGACATTAGAGAGAAAATAGAAGAAAACAAGAACAAAAGAAACACAAGATTAAACAAGAATAAAAGAACATAAAAAAAAAACGAACCTCAAGTGGATTTCATTAACAATGGAAGAAAAGTAGGCTTACACCGCTGTCACCTCAGTACAAACATGGACTCCTTCCTCCATGAAAGCTTCCTCCACTCTCAGTTACAAAATTTACAAAAGAAAAACGAAAATAAAATCTAACCTAAACTACAAGTTAGCCTAAGAAACCCTAGAATTTGCTCTGTAGATTCTGTACGCCCTCTGTGTTGCATCTGCAGGGGTATTTATAGGTGCAGAAGGAGGTAGAGTCCCAACACAACTCTCCCACGAAAACTGGTCCCTGGAGTCATCCAATTTGCCGCGGAAACGCAGCTTGGGCCGCGTTTCCGCGGCCATACAGTGTCGGTTGGCCACGCGCTTTGGCGCGTGGCCTCTCCTGGTCCGTCCATCTGGGCGTTTCCTTCTGGAAGCTGAATCTCGACTCTTTATCTTGGGATTTAGATATAACTTGGGAAGCAAGTTACCTAAATCTCAAATCTTTTATCCACAAATTTCCTTCTCTTCTTTGGCTTTTATCCTCATCCTGCAAGTGTTTAGGGTTGAATAGAAGTCTATCCTTCCCTCTTCTTTAATATTTGCAACTTTGGCCCTTGTGTATTTGCAATTTTGACAATTAATATTTGCAACTTTTACATTGGGCTTGAATATGGGCTTTTGGGCTTCTTTTTAAGCTTTATTTCTTTATTTTAATATTTCGAGGCCTGCACACAATAAATCATAAAATATTAGTAAATGTGCAGAATTATAGGAATAAATATGAAAATGTGATGGTAAATGTATTGATAAAAATGCACTTTTCACTACCAATCAAATGCGAACACACACGTCCGCCTCCTCAAAGTAAAGATGAAGTCTTTGGTGATCACAACACTTTGATCACCTAAAAACAATCTCACAACAACACTCCTATAGGATGAATATATCAATGGATAGGTCAAGTGTTTGTGAGAAAAACAAGGATGGAATGTGTGGAGGAAAACACAAGAAATCACTTTGAAAACACTCTTGATAAACTTCCCTTTTAATTGGAAATATTTGCTCTCAAATAAGTGGAGAAAACCTCTTAATAGAGTAGGAAAAACTATCTTTAAAACTCTCCAAAAATCTTCTCCAAAACAGCCCAAAGAAGCCCCTTTAAATAGGCTTCTCAAAAAACTAGCCGTTAGGGCCAAATCATCAGCCCTGACGGCTGTCGGTCGACCGGCCCGGTCGACCGGGGCCTTTCCAGAGAGCAGAGCTCTCTGAACGGTCGACCGTCCCGGTCGACCGGCTCTGCAGCCAGACTGGCGTGCACGTCTGTGCACGTCGGTCGACCGACTCCTAGTTCGGTCGACCGGTCCGGTCGACCGGCAGAAGCCAGGACAGGTTATTTAAGGGATTAAAAGGTTGACTTTTTATCTAAAATAAAATCTCATAAATTCACAAAAAATCTACAAAAATAGGTTCAGTATTATACTTTGATATACAAACATGTTTGAGCAAAATCAAAATATGTTACAAACATTTTGAACTATTTTTGTAACTTAGAAATTTTGGCTAAAAACAAAAACCGTATTTTTCCAAATTTGTTTTTCCAAAACTTCTCCAAATACAAAAACAAGATATTTTAAACACTTTTAAAGCATGGTGTGTATGGATGTGATCCACTACACATAAATGATGAAATATCTATGTTTTTGACAATAAGCACTAAAACGGTTTTGGTTAAAAACACATGTATATAATAAACTCCAAAAACCAAACCGGTATTTAGTCAAAATGAAAAGTCTTTTTCAAAATGAAAATTCTTTTATGAAAACTCATCTAAATCAAGAGTGTGTGTGTATGTATATGGTATACTTGAGCAATCCACCAACTATTCTATTCTTTACATTTTAATCTAAAACAAAATCTTAATAAAACAAACCTAGACACAAGTCTTGATCTTGAAGGTCTTCACTTGAAGTCTTCTCATCTTCTTGACTTGGTCCAAACTCGATCCAAAGAGCTAGACTCCTCTTGAGTACTTGATGTGGTCTTGATGCATAAGCTCTTGAATCAAACCGTGCTAGCTCCAAAACTTGACTTTAAGTCTTTTGTTGAAGCTAAACACCAACTAAGATCTTGATCATAAATCTGAGACTAATTAAACACAAGATCATTAGTATTATAACTACATGAGTTGATCATCATCAAAACTAGAGTGATGGACCTTTAGGCCAACATTAACTTATGCATAACAATAAACAATAAGGATATTCAATGAATGCATAAACTAAATAACACATATATGCATAAATGAAGAATACTTCTCCCCTTTTTGCAAACACAAAACATATATGCTCTGATACCAATTGAAAAATAAACATACATATATAAATTAATTCTCAAAATTCTTCTTCCCCGTTTTGTATAAAACAAGGAAATAAAATAAACATGTATATATAAAACTTCAAATTTCTCAAATAAACATGCATATATAAAACTCCAAATTTCTCTCCCTCTTTTAGTCAAATCATCAACAAAGGGGCATAAATAAACTCTCAAAAAAAAATTTCTTCTCCTTTTTGTCAAATCAAACAATAAAGAAATATATGCGACATATATTCATGAAGAGCAGAGACGTAAAGTTAACTGCCCCTGCATACATGCATTACATGAAAAAGAGATGACTAAACCCTAATCATATAACACAAAATATATAATGTATAAAAGGAGATGTGAAGCTCCCTCTACACACGTGTACTAGATACCAAAGAGAGGTCAATCACTTCAATATGAAATACACTCAACATGAATCTGTATATAGAGAAGATGTTAAGCTTCCCTTACATATAAGCAATACATATCAAAACATTATTATATCAATTTATGACATCAATTGAAAATAAACAAAATTTTTATGATACCAATTGAAAATATCTTGTAAATTTTTGATACCAAATAGAAAATGAAATATTGTATGTTTTTAATACCAATTGAAATATATATATATATATATAATATATATATATATATTATATATATATATATATATATATATATATATATATATATATATTGTAAATTTAGATACCAATTGAAAGTAAAAACCAAATTTATTGATTATCTAATACCAATTGTAAGTAAGAACCAAAATTTTGGATAGATACAAATTATTTTGCAATAAAGATACCATATTTAAAATAATACAAATTTAAGATTATTGATACCAATATTGAAAATGTTAGCATATACCAAAACAAAGCATTTTTTATCATAAAAAATGGGAGTAAGATACCAATTGGAAATAAAACCGATTGAAAGATAAAACATGAATTTTCTTTCCCTTTATGAAATACCAATAAAAACAATACATAAACTTGTATAAGATACCAATTGAAAAATAATTGACATTAAGGTCTAAATCAAGCTTAGCATAACATAATTTGTGCTTTAAGTTGTAAAGATATTGTAAGCACAATCAAATCATATCTATATATATATATATATATTATATATATATATATATATATATATATATATGTATATATATATATAGATATATATATATATATATATATATATATATATATATATATATATATATATATATGTATGAAAATGTAAATACCAATTGAAATTGATACTATTAGAAGTTAGAAGCATACATATATAGAAAACACAAATATGAGTATACAACCATGAAAATATCAATTGTGATACCAATTGAAAATATAATGAGGATCAAGTATATAACTCATACCTACCACCCTATTCATGCACATGTTAAAAGAATTTTCAATTAGGCATGCAAGGCATGGTCGCCCATCCATCTGCCATTGGAAGGTAGGGGTTTTTTAAAATAAGATTTGAAAGTAATTTTAACATATTTGAAAACTCTACCAAAATGAAGAATAACGCAACTAGTTTTATGATAATCCTGTAAACTAGTACAAAGTCCTTCAAGTAAGGAATAAAACATGAATGAATCCATGAAAATCATCAAAACTAAATATGCTTCAAGGTATATGTATGTTTAGTTAAAACTAAAAGTATACATACATATCTCAAACACAAATGAGTTCATAATAGAATTTGCATGAAAAGTAAGTGACTCAAGGGTATACATGTATATCTTAAAGTTTTGACAAAATTAACATATACATGAAGCTAAACACATCTATGAAAACATGCACAAAAATAGAGAATACAAGTCAAAATGCACAAATCATCAAAATTAGGCTATACTAGTACATCTAATGGGTACAAATGAGCAATTACGCACAAACATACAAAAATTAAATGGCTCATTAGTTGTACAAATATAAACACAAGTTTTAATGAAAACTACATCTAAACATGTAATCAAAACATGAAGTGCAAAAGAATTATAAACATAAACCAATATGATCATTAGGCTAAATGCACATGTTTTAGATTAGGATACACACAATAGTTAAATTAAAGTGAGAATATATAAATATAAGTCCATATAAACATGGGTGTTTCTCAAATACTACATATGTATATCACAAGTCTAATAATCATGGCATTTAACATAATAATCATTAAAATATGACATGCTAAAAATCAATAATCTAAAAGCATATAAATATAAATAAGGAGTTAGAGATAGTTACCAAAACTAATAGGGCTTATCTCTAGGTCTTCAAACCATGGTGGCCCTCCCACCAAACTTCCTTGAAGGTGATGCATCCAAAGTAGTGTCCATCAAGCACAAAAGCATCCACCGACAAGGCACCAACACCCTCACGTCAAGTGAGACCCACACCTACATCAAATAAAATAGGGGAGAATTGTGGTACCCATACTCTATTGGGTCCATGGGAATTAGCACCTTTCCTAACCCAAACAAACTTATTTGCAAAATTTACATTATGTACACTATTATAATAAAATTTTGCAAGGTGGCCCTTACGTCCACAATGTGTACAAGTGTACACAAGAGCATACATAAAATCATGTGTGTGAGCATGATGGGCATGTGTATGCCGTTTATGGTGTGCATGCATATGAGAAGCATGTTTCTTGCGAAACATGGATTCCAACCGTATTGAAAGTACACCAAGAGGGGGGGTGAATAGGTGTAAGGCTAAACTAATGACAAATGATGCGGAATTTAAAAACTAATTGCAACATACTTAGTGTAACCAAAGAGTGTAGCCGAATTCCCGGTGAAGGGCTCTGGACTAACTCCTCTTGATTCCTCTGAATAAGAGTTGAGGTGCTATATAAAGCTCTCTTGGTTCAACACAAGTATGGCACACAAACACAAGCATATAAGATATGAATGATCAATATGAATCAATGCAAGGCACAATATAAAAGAGAGAGAGTTAGAGAAAGTGGATCAAACACAAACACAATGATATGTTTCGAGGTTCGAGCACCCAGCTCTACGTCCCCGCCTTCACACAGAAGGATTTTCACTAACTCGTCCACATAGGACTTCCCACACAGGGAACCTCCACTGAGGATTTAGGCAAATACAATTAGGGAGTACACAACTCCTCTCTCAACCAATACAATCTCTACACTTAGAGGCAAGGCACTCAGCCAACAGAATATCAACCTCACAAATGAGGGATAGACACAAAGCCAACACCAACAACAATCACCTCACACTTGAGGGATTCCAACTCAATCTCCACCTCTCACTAGAAGGATACAAACACCATTTCCACAATCACCTCTCACTAGAGGGATATCACCACAATCACCTCTCACTAGAGGGATTCACAATGAATGGAAGGTTTACAACTTGGTGGTCTCTCTCAACCACAAACCAATTCTTTCTCACAAAACAATGATTCTATAAATAGAATAGATAGATAAGCTCAAGTGTGAGAAATAAAGAGTTTGGAAATCAAAAACATAAAGAAAAACTTTTGGGAAAACTTCTAGAATATAATGGAAATGAAGATCAAAAATCAATCCCAATTACTTCTCCTTTTCTTGATTTTCCAACCCTTTAAAACAAATAAAGATAAAATCTTTAAACCCAAAACTCTTTTAAAAACTTATATTAAAACACTTGTAAAGATGAGAAATTTTGCTCTTGAAATTCTTGTCCAAAACTAGCCAAGGAATGGGGTATTTATAGCCCCAATCCAAATCTGCCCGTTGGCAGCTGGAAAGGGCAGAATTGCCCTACCGGTCGACCGGCCCAACGGTTAAATTTCAAACCGTTGTGCCTCCGATCGACCGACCCGGTCGACCGAGACTGGATACAGAGAGCAGAGCTCTCTGCCGGTCGACCGTCTCGGTCGACCGGGCCATTTCCAGAGAGCAGAGCTCTCTGGACGGTCGACCACCCGGTCGACCGGCCCACCAGCCCTGGCTGCGTGCACGTCCTGTGCACGTCGGTCGACCGGACTGGTCGACCGACTTCTGCCTCGGTCGACCAGCCCGGTCGACCGGCAGACAACCTGGTCCAACTAATTAGGGATTTAAAACTTGTCTTTTTGGCTACTAAAAAAATCCCATAAAATACACATAAATTCTATAAAAATTAGTTCATATTATATCTTTGAAATACAAATATGTGTGACAAAAATTCAACACATATTTCAAACAATTTGAACCATTTTTGTGAGATTGAAAATTTGCCTTAAACCAAAATCCGTATTTTTCGAAACTAGGATTTTTGAAATCGAAAACCGTTTTCTCCAAAACTCATGTAAATACAAAAACATGATATTGAAACAACTTTGAAGCATATTGTATATGGATAGAATCCAATATACATGAAAAATATTATATCTATGTTTTGACATTAAATCCAAAAATTAGTTTTGTTTAAATACAAAACTCTAAACACGTGAATAGGCTTATCAAAATAAGTTTTTCTAAGTATATGAAGCATAGATGTATATAGATCAAATCTAATATACATTAAACCATGTAAACTTGTTTTGATTCTATCTATTCATGAAAACCATATATTTGAACTAGAAATCCAAAATCGGTTAAACCGAAAACAAACACATGAAACTTTAAATTTGTGTGTGTATTGTGAACTTGAGCATATCAATACTATCTAATCTTTACAACAAGATCTAAACAATCTTAAACTAAACAAACCAATGTCTTCTTGTAGAACTCCGTCTCCATGTCGACTCGACCCAAACGTGATCCACCGAGCTTGACTCCAACCGAGTGCTAGAGTGAACTTGACGCTCGAGCTCTTGAATCACCATGTGAAAGCTCCAAAATACCTTTGTTGAAGCTAATAACCTACTAATATCTTGATCAAATATCTTAAACTAAATATCACAAGATTATTAGTAAACTATAACTACATGAGTTAATCATCATCAAAACTAGAGTGAAGGGCCTCTGAGCCAACGATCTCCCCCTTTTTGATGATGACAAAACTCATGGAGTTATATATGTATGGATTAAGTTAAGCTTCATAGAAGCTCCCCCTTAACTCATGCATAGCAATAAACAATAAGATATTCAATGAATGTTCAACATAAATATGCATAAACATGAGATTTGATACCAATGAAATAAACATGCTCATGATACCAATTTTAAAATAAACATGTTCTTAAAAATGTTGCTCTTAATACCAAAAAACTCTTGATACCAACAAAACTTGCTCTTAATACCAACAAAAACTCTTGATACCAACAAAACAATAAGAGATGCTCTTGATATCAATACCAACAAAAGATGCTTTTGATACCAATGGTAAAAGATAACAAATTTAAACAACCATGCCTATAAACAACCATGTAAACAAACATGCATATATCAAACTCCAAAATATCTCTCTCCCTTTTTGTCAATTCATCAACAAAGGGGTTCAAACAATAAAGGGCATAAATAATATCTTTTTCCCTTTTTGCATAAAGCAAAACAATAAAGGTATATATGCTATATACATTCATGAAGAGGAGAGACGTGAAGTTAACTCCCCCTGCATACATGCATTTATATGAAAAGAGATGACTAAACTCTAACCACATAAAGCATAATATACAATGTATAAAAGGAGATGTGAAGCTCCTATTACACACGTGTACTACATACCAAAGAAAGGTCAATCACTTCAATATGAAATATACTCAACATGAATCTATATATAGAGAAGATGTTAAGCTTCCCTCACATATAAGCAATACAAATCAAAATGATACCAATTGAAAGATATATCAAGTTAGTACGAAGGTATACATCGAAACATTATGATACCAACTTATGATACCAATAGAAAATAAACAAACCATTTTGAAGAAACAACAGAAATTTTGATATCAATTAAAAGATATAAACATATAGGTAATCTTGATACCAATTGTAAAAAAAGTTAGTACCAATTGAAAATATTTTACACTTTTGATACCCATTGAAAAAATAAACCAATCTTTTTGGTTACATATTAAAATCATTTTGCAATAAAGATACCAAATAGAGAATAATATCAATTTAATATTCTTGATACCAACATTGAAAATGAAACATATACCAATTGAAAATAATTTTCATTAGGAGCATAGGAAACCAAATGAAAAATAAGATATCATTTTTCAACATAAAGAGTGAGAGTAAGATACCAATGGTAAACAAAACCGATTGAAAGGTAAAACATAAATTTTCTCCCCCTTATGAAATACTAATGAAAACGATGCATAAGCTTGTATAAGATACCAATTGAAATGTAATTGTCATTAAGGACTAAATCAAGCTTAGCATAACCAAATTTGTGCTTAAAGATATAAAGATATAGTAAGCACGATCAAAACACATATATATGTATGAAAATTAAATACCAACTGTAATTGATACTATTTGAAGTTAAAGCATACATATATAGAAAAAAATATGAGTATACAAAATAAATATCAATTGAAAACACAATGAAAATCAAGTGTATAACTCATACTCCCTACCACCCATTTCATGCACATGTTTAAATAGATTTTCAATAATGCATACGAGGCATGGTCGCCCAACTAACCGCCCATAGATGGAACGGGTTTTCAAAATTAAGTTTGAAAATGGTTTAGCATAATTGAAAACTCTTCCAAAATAAAGAATACGAGCTAGTTATATGATAAAATTGTAAACTAGTACGAAATCCTTCAAGTAAGAAATAAAACAAGAGAATATCCATGAAACATGAAAATCACATGATCATCAAATACTCAAAGGTCTATAAGCACATATAGTCTCATGAAAACAAATCATGAGTAAACAAGAATGATATAAGTGTACAAGTATAATGTGAAAGACAAAGTCATGGAAATAGGCAATAAACTTAATGTGAAATTCCTTTATAAACGAAAACACGAAAATCATTAAAATTTAATTTTCAATAATACAACTTCAAGGCATATGTATGTTTTGTACAAACTAGAGTATACATACATATCCAAACATGAACGAGTCCACAAAAATATATATGCATGAAGGCAAGTGGCTCAAGGATGTATATGTATAACTATTAGTTTAGACAAAATGGACATATACATTAAGCTAATCACAGACATGAAAACATGTCAATGATAGAGAATACAAGTCAAAATGCATGAATTATCAAAGCTAGACTATACTAGTACATCTAATGAGTACAAATGAGCAATCAAGCACAACATTTAATAATCAATTTGTGGCTCATTAGTTGTACAAGCATATGCACAAGTTTTAATGAAAAATTACATCTAAACATGTAATCAAAACATGAAGCATAGAAACAAAACATAAATATGATCATTATATGAATGCACATGTTTAGAGTCATGATATACATGATAGCTAAACTAAAGTGAGAACACAAAAGTAATAATCCATATGAACATGGGTGTAACTCAAATACTATACATGTATGTCACAAATCTAATTATCATGGCGTTTATCATAATAATCATGAAATATCAAAACATGCTAAAATTAACAATGGAAGCATGTAAACATAAATGGGAGTTAGAGATCGTTACTAAAACTATGAGGGTACATCTCTATGTCTCCAAACTAAGGTGGTCCTCCCACCGAACTCCCCTTGAAAGTGATGCATCCAAAATGTCACTTTTAAGCTCGGAACGCATCCACCCCAAGGCACCATCACTCTCATGTCATGTGAGAGCCCACACCTACATTAAATAAAATAGGGGTGAATTTTGGTACCCATACTCTTTTGGGTCCATGGGGGTTAGCTCCTTTCCTAACCCAAACAAATTTATTTGCTAAATTCACATCATGTAGTCTATCATAACAAACTTAGTAAGGTGGCCCTTATGTCCACAATGTGTACATGTGTACACATGAGCATACATTGTGTTATGAGTGTGAACGTGAGGAGCATGTGTATGTCATGGTTTGTGTGCATGCATATTTGGAACTTGTTTCTTTCGAAACATGGATTCCAACCATGTGTGTTTCATGGCACATTGGCTCAAAGTGGAGCCCAAACAATCAACACTCTTCTTAAGCATACAAATATCATTTTCAATTATAGAAGAGGTGGTGCATGCAATAGGTATGCTAGATGATGAAGCTATACTAGCATGGCAAATATGTGAATCCATATCATTTTGCAAAGTAGTATTTTTCTTTGAAAACAAATCTAGCTCTTTTGAAATAGAAGAAATTTTGTTTTTCAAAGATTCATTTTCTTTTACAATAAAATCAAGTTTTGAAGATAGAACTTCATTTTTCTTCAAAACAATGTCACAATCATTTTTTATTTTTCAAAATTTCATTTTCTTTTAGGACAAGATCAAGTTTGAACTTCAATGAATTCCTTTCATTAGAAATCTCATGTCTTTCTTACAAAATAATATCAAGTTTAGAAAAAAACTCTTTATTTTCTTTAGTTAATTTAAAAGTTTTCTTTTCAAAACTTTATATTTTTCAAAGAGGTTCTCACAAACAATAGATAGCTCTTCATTCAATGCATCAGGATCAACATAATCATCACAAGAAGAACTAACACTATCTAGTTGAGTATCCGAATATACCTCAAGGGAGTCATTCCCTTGGACCATGAAGCAACGTTGGTCGAATTCTTCTCCACTAGATTCCTTCTCAACTTGGATTGGCAATTGAAGCTTTGGAGAGGTCAAGATGTTCCACACTGCAAAGGCAAAATCACAATGAGAAAACATGTTTAAATATTCTTTGCTAAGTAATTTTCTGAGTGCCTCTAGGGCTAGTGCATTGGCCTCTAAATGCATGCTATTACTAAGATAGGATTCCTTGGTAATGGCAAGGTAAACTTTATAACCTATGACTTTTAAATGCCAACTCATCCTAACCTTCCATATATCAATTTTAGAGATATCAAATATGGGAGGGTTATCCATGAGTGCAAACAATATGTGTGCAAATGCAAATGATAGATTAGCTAACCAAAATCTCACTCCTAGGTGGTTAAACCTAATATCAGAAGCGTAGGCTCTGATACCAATTGAAAGTACACCTAGAGGGGGGAGAATAAGTGTAAGGCTAATCTAATGACAAATGATGCGAAATTTAAAAACTAATTGCAACACACTTAGTGTAACCAAAGAGTGTAACCGAATTCCCGGTGAAGGGCTCTGGACTAACTCCTCTTGATTCCTCTGAATAAGAGTTGAGGTGCTATATAAAGCTCTCTTGGTTCAACACAAGTATGGCACACAAACAAACACAAGCATATAAGATATGAATGATCAATATGAATCAATGCAAGGCACAATATAAAAGAGAGAGTTAGAGAAAGTGGATCAAACGCAAACACAAGGATATGTTTCGAGGTTCGAGCACCTAGCTCTACGTCCCCGCCTTCACACAGAAGGATTTCCACTAACTCGTCCACACAGGACTTCCCACACAGGGAATCTCCACTGATGATTTGGGAAAATATATTTAGGGAGTACACAGTTCCTCTCTCAACCAATACAACCTCTACATTTAGAGGCAAGGCACTAAGCCAACACAATATCAACCTCACAAATGAGGGATAGGCACAAAGCCAACACCAACAACATTCACCTCACACTTGAGGGATTCCAACTCAATCTCCATCTCTCACTAGAGGGATAGAAACGCCACTTCCACAATCACCTCTCACTAGAGGGATATCAACACAATCGCCTCTCACTAGAGGGATATCACAATGAATGGAAGATTTGGTGGTCTCTCTCAACCACAAACCAATTCTTTCTCACAAAATAATGATTCTATAGATAGGATAGATAGATAAGCTCAAGTGTGAGAAATAAAGAGTTTGGAAATCGAAAATACAAAGAAAAACTTTTGAGAAAACTTCTAGAATATAATGGAAATGAAGATCAAAAATCAATCCCAAAGGATTCTCCTTTTCTTAATTTTTCCAACCCTTTAAAACAAATAAAGATAAAATCTTTAAACCCAAAACTCATTTAAAAACTTGTATTGAAACACTTGTAAAGGTGAGAAATTTTGCTCTTGAAATTCTTGTCCAAAACTAGCCAAGGAATGGGGTATTTATAGCCCCAATCCAAATCTGCCCGTTGGCAGCTGGAAAGGGCAGAATTGCCCTTCAGGTCGACCGCCCGGTCGACCGGCCCAATGGTCAGATTTCTGACTGTTGTGCCTCCGGTCGACCGGCCTGATCGACCGAGACTGGATACAAAGAGCAGAGCTCTCTGCCGGTCGACCGGGGCCATTTTCAGACAGCAGAGCTCTCTGGACGGTCAACCGCCCGGTCGACTGGCCCACCAACCCTGGCTGTGTGCACGTCCTGTGCACATCGGTCGACCGGACTGGTCGACCGACTTCTGCATCGGTCGACCGGCCCGGTCGACCGGCAGACAGCCTGGTCCAACTAATTAGGGATTTAAAACTTGTCTTTTTGGCTACTAAAAAATCCCATAAAATACACATAAATTCCACAAAAATCAGTTCATTTTATATCTTTGAAATACAAATATGTGTGACAAAAATTCAACACAAATTTCAAACAATTTGAACCATTTTTGTGAGATTGAAATTTGCCTTAAACCAAAATTCGTATTTTCCGAAACTAGGATTTTTGAAATGGAAAACCGTTTTCTCCAAAACTCATGTAAATACAAAAACATGATATTGAAACAACTTTGAAGCATATTATATATGGATAGAATCTAATATACATGAAAGATATTATATCTGTTTTTTGACATTAAATCTAAAAATAAGTTTTGTTTAAATACAAAACTCCAAACACATGAATAGGCTTATCAAAATAAGTTTTTCTAAGTATATGACGCATAGATGTATATAGATCAAATCTAATATACACTAAACCATGTAAACTTGTTTTGACTCATCTATTCATGAAAACCATATATTTGAACTAGAAATCCAAAACCGGTTAAACTGAAAACAAACACATGAAACTTTAAATTTGTGTGTGTATTGTGAACTTGAGCATATCAACACTATCTAATTTTTACAACAAGATCTAAACAATCTTAAACTAAACAAACCGATGTCTTCTTGTAGAACTCGATCTCCAAGTCTACTCGATCCAAATGTGATCTACCGAGCTTGACTCCAACCGAGTGCTAAATGTGAACTTGACGCTCGAGCTCTTGAATCACCATGTGAAAGCTCCAAACACCTTTGTTGAAGCTAATCACCTACTAATATCTTGATCAAATATCTGAAACTAAATATCACAAGACTATTAGTAAACTATAACTACATGAGTTAATCATCATCAAAACTAGAGTGAAGGGCCTCTGGGCCAACAATGTGGTTCATGACACATTGGCTCAAAGTGGAGCCCAAACTATCAACATTCTTCTTTAACATATTTATATCATTTTCAATGTTAGAAGAAGAAGTAGAGCATGAAACATGTTTGTTAATAGTGGATGAATCTATAGTAGCATGACAAACATGTGAATTAATATCATTTTTCAAAGAAATATTTTCTTTGAAATCAAATCTAGCTCTTTTGAAATTGAAGCAATTTTATTTTTTCAAAGATTGGTTCTCTTTTAAAACAAAATCAAGTTTTGAAGATAGAACTTCATTTTTCTTCAAAACAATGTCACAATTATTTTTATTTTTCAAAATTTCATTTTCTTTTAGGGCAAGGTCAAGTTGGGATTTCAATTGGTCCCTTTCAATTGAAATCTCATCTCTCTCTTGCAAAGCCATGTTAAGTTTTGAAAATAAATCCTTATTTTCTTCTTTTATCTTAAAAGTTTTCTTTTTCAAAACTTTGTATTTTTCTAACAAGTTTTCACAAACAATGGAAAGCTCTTCATTTAAAGCATCGGCATCCATGCAATTATAATCATCATTAGAAGAGCTAGCACAATCATCTAGATGGGTGTCCGAATTTACCTCAAGGGAGTCATTCCCTTGGACCATGTAGCAAGCTTGTTCGCATTCATCCTCACTAGATTCCTTCTCCACATTTTTTGTCGTTTGTGGCGCGGGAAAGGTCAAAGTGTTCTATACTGCAAAAGCGAAATCACAATAAGAAACAGTCATAAGATAATCTTTACTTAGAGTGCTCCTAAGTGCCTCAAGGGCTTGTGTATTGGCCTCTATATGCTTGCTATTACTAAGATAAGATTTCTTGGTAGCAGCAA
This sequence comes from Agave tequilana, assembly GCA_038442645.1. Classification (NCBI taxonomy): domain Eukaryota; kingdom Viridiplantae; phylum Streptophyta; class Magnoliopsida; order Asparagales; family Asparagaceae; genus Agave; species Agave tequilana. The sequence continues at coordinate 204,843 of JAVJIF010032925.1, forward strand.
GGTAAACATGCATACCTAGGGTATTTAGGTACATACTTATCTTAATCTTTCATACATCGATGTTAGAATCATCAAACATAGGAGGGGTCATGAAATCCATGAGTGTATAAACTAGATGTATGTAAATGCTAATCTAAATTAGCTAACCAAGATCTTACTTCTAGGTGGTTAAACCTAATATCAGAAGCGTAGGCTCTGATACCAATTGTAAGTACACCTAGAGGGGGGTGAATAGGTGTACAGCTAATCTAATGACAAATGATGCGGAATTTAAACTAAATTTCAACACACTTAGTGTAACCAAAGAGTGTAGCCGAATTTCCGGTGAAGGGCTCTGGACTAACTCCTCTAAATTCCTCTAAATAAGAGTTGAGGTGCTATGTAAAGCTTTCTTGGTTCAACACAAGTGAGGCGCACAAACAATACCAAGCATATATGATATGAACAATATGAATCAATACAAGATATAAAAGAGAGAGAGAGAGTTAGAGATAGTGGATCAATTGCAAACACAAAGATATGTTTCAAGGTTCGAACCACTGCTCTACGTCCCCACCTTCACACAGAAAGATTTCCACTATATCGTCCACACAGGACTTCCCACACAGGGAACCTCCACTAAGAATTTGGGTAATACAAACTAGGAGTACACAACTCCTCTCTCAAAACAACAACCTCTACACAAAAGGCAAGGCACAACAACAATCACCTCTGCACTTAGAGGGATAAAGCACTAAGCCAAAAAAAGATCACCTCACACTAGAGGGATAAGACACTTAGCCAAACAACCACAATCACCTCTACACTTAGAGGGATACCAACTACCCAATGCACAATCTCCTCTACACTTAGAGGGCAAGGCACAAAGCCACAAGCAAAGGAAAAGTTACAACTCTTGGGGGTCTCAACAAACCACAAACCAATTTTCTCACCAAAAATAAGATCCTATAGATAGGATAGATATGATAGCTCAACTGTGAGAAATCAAGGTGTTTGGAAATCAAATCACAAAGAAAAACTCTTGGAAAAAAACTCTAGATAGAAATATAAATGAAGATCAAAACCAATTCCCAAGATTTTCTTTTTCTTTGAATTTTTCAACCCTTTTAAAACAAATAAAGATAAAATCTTTAAGCTTAAAAACTCTTGAAAACTTGTTGCTAAAACACTTAAGAAGATGGGAAATTTTACTCTCAAAAAATATGAAGAAACCAGCTCAAGAGATGGGTATTTATACCCTCTCAAAAATCTACCCTTTGGCAGTCTGGCAAGGGCAAAATTGCCCTTACGGTTGACCGCCCGGTCGACCGGCCAACGTCATTTTTATGACCATTGAGCCACCAGTCGACCGAGGCCTGGATACAGAGAGCAGAAGCTCTTTGCCGGTCGACCGTCTGGTCGACTGGGGCCAGATCCATAGAGCAGAGCTCTCTGGCAGTCGACCGGGTCGATCGACCGGCCCTTTAGCCAAATGGCCTGTGCACGTTCGTGTACATCGGTCGACCAAGCCGGTCGACCGGTAAAAGGCCAGGTCATATATTTTGGGGTAAAAACTTGGTCTTTTTATCTTCAATTAAATCCCATAAAAATCACATAAATTTCACAAAAATAAGTTCTTTTAAGATCTTTGAAATACCAATATGTGTGACTAAAATTCAACACATATTATAAACTATTTGAATCATTTTTGTTATATTGAAATTTGGCCTTTAAACGAAAATCGTATTTTTTAAAACTAAACTTTGAAATGGAAAACCGTTTTCTCCAAAACTCATGTAAATACAAAAATATGGTATTGAAACAACTTTAAAGCATGTTGCATATGGATAGACTCCAATATACATAAAAGATATATATCTATGTTTTTGACATGAAATCCAAAACCGGTTAAACCGAAAACCAAAACTAATAAATTTTAAACTTGTGTGTGCATGCGAACTTGAATATATCAATACTATCTACCTTTACACAAGATCTAAACAGACTAACTAAACAAACTGAGGTCTTCTTGTCTCCAAGCCAACTCGATCCAAACGCGATCCAACGAGCTTGACTCCAACCGAGTGCTAGATGCGATCTTGACGCTCGAGCTCTTGAATCTACATGTGAAAGCTCCAAAACTCATTTGTTAAAGCTAATCACCTACTAAAATCTTGATCAAGTATCTGACACTAAATATCACAAGATTATTAGTAAACTATAATTACATGAGTTAATCATCATCAAAACTAGAGTGATGGGCCTCTAGGCTAACACCAGAGACATCCTTGTCACCCAATACCAGGCGGAGTGAGGATTCTAGAGGTGGCCCCCGCAGTTCAAAAGGTGATCCCCACCATGTATAGGTGCAATGTGGCACTTTACTTCGTGTGGCACTTAGTTTCGCACATATTCCGCCAGACACTGGTGTGACTGTGCTAATAACAGTGTTACCAGGATACATGTAGGCTAGCTGAATAACAATATGTATAACGTGTAACAAGTTAACAATATTTATCAGTAATGCAGTAACATGAACAAGTATACAAGGTAACAGGAGTACATGTATTTAAGTAACGGTAATTCAGGTAATATGATTAGTGATCCATGCAACAGGAATACAGAAAAATCAATGCTTGTATGCATGTAAATTCAATATAAGGAACATAAAATAACTGTGTACAGAGTTTCTGTGTAGCGATGATATAAATATATGAACTAACGGTATTAGAGCGACATAGTGTGTCCGTGTATCAGTGGTACATGAATATAAAATAATCGTGTCCAGTGTAGCAGTGTCTGTGTAACGGTGATATATGTACATGAAGTGACAGTGGTTAGTGTAAGAGAATATCCATATAACGGTGATAGAAACATATGAAATACAAGTATAGCGTATCCCTGTAACAATGATACTAATACATGCAATCTATAACAACTGTATCTGTGTATCAGTGGTATAGTTAAAATGAATATTAGTATTTATTATACCACTTTTATGTTATTACCATGATCAATATAATGAAAGAATTATAGACAATATTTACTTTCAAACTCTTCACAACCATTTTGTAATGATTAATTTAGTTATTAATCTAGAAGACATTTTATCCATTATTTAATAATCCATCTACATGTTCATTTTAATCAATAGTTACTATAAAATATTATTAAATACTATTACATCTTTATTTACGGTGATTTCCTATTTACAAGAATTATGGAACAAAATCGACATTTTATTGAATAAATCTGTAATTAGCTTATTTAACATGAAAAACTATAATTTATAAAAGAAAGACACTAGCATAGCTATTACAGGGATGTAGTTCGTCTTTTTAAAATCGCAACGGCTCCAGAATCATCCACTTTGGTGTCCGGATCTCCAGATATCACCTAAACACTAAATTCAATAAAAATGGGTTAAATCTGTAATAAAATAATATAACTTGTAAATAATATAAATGGTCAGGGATTTTTATGTAAACTTACCTTTATTGGTTTGAAAGAGGGTTTGGGTTGATAACAGGTCGGGTTCATATCCGATACCTAAACCTATAACTTATGTGTAATCGGTTATAGGGTAAGTGGGTTTGTGTTTTATTTAATGGGTGCAAGTTAATGGGTTGTGGGTTTGTGGATTTTACCTAATATACCCAATATAAGAGAGAAAGAGAGAGAGAACAAGAATAAGGGGGAGAGAGGGGGGGCAGGGGCAGCCAGGGCAGCCAGCCCAGGGGCTGGCCTTGCCCCTGACAACGGCGGCGACGGCCCGCCAAGCCGGCGGCGGCTGTGGAAGGCGACATGGCAGCGGACTAAGGCGATGGTGGAAGAGAATTGGGTGATGATGTTGATGAGTTGGTGATGGTAATTTATGGTATCAATGGTGTTGTTGAAGATGGGGTGAAATTGGTTGGTGATAGGGATAGTAGAGGAAGAGGAGAGGTTGTGGGATGAGGTTGATAGTGCTTATCTTGGGAGATGGTGGCCGGATTTGGGTGGTAGATTGTGGAGAAATCAAGTGAAGTAAGAAGATGGTAGTGGGTTTTTGGTGATTGGATGAAATTAGAAGTGGAGATGAAAATTGGAGAGGAAGGAGATGGTGGATGGATGGAGACGGTGGACGGAGGTGCCAGGGACTGGCAATCTATGGGTGGTGTGACCAGAGAGGAGAGGAAGGAGGGAGAGAGACAGTCAGGGTGAGTGAGAGAAAGAGAGTTGAAGAGGGTGAGAATTGAAGAGAGAGAAGAGAGAGAGTTGGGAGAGAGAGAGAAGAGAGGGAGATAGAGAAATAGATAGGGGAAGGTCGCGATAGAGGAAAGTCGGTGGAAGGGAGAAACTTGGAGAGGAAGGAAAAGAAGAGAAATAGAAATAGAAAATGTATTTTTATATTATTTTAATAGGGTCAAATTTTGACTAGTTCAGAACGGTTCTTAAAATTTCGTAAATTAAAGAATATTAAACAAATAAGGAATGTGAAATCAGATTTTAGAAATTCTATCTGGCTTGCAAACTAAAAATCCTGGAATCGGTCGGTGATTCTAGTCGACACCGATTGGCCAGATTTTTGATAAATCTGAAAAATTCACAAAAATATGCTAAAATAGAAAATATAATTTTAAAGAATAATTTGAAGATAGATTCTTAAAATTCAACCCTAGTTGTGAATTAAAAATCCTAGAGCCGGTTATCGGCGTCAGTTGACACCGATTTCGGAGATTTTCCAAAATAATTCAGAAAAATTACAGAAAATCTGAAAAATCTAAAATATTAAAAATAATATTTGAAATTGAAACTGACTTAATCTGACTACCAGAAAGGTCAAATTAATTTCGTACGCCGTATCAAGTACTAATACTATGATACGTACATTAAGGATCTGGGGGTTACATTTTTCCTCACCTTACAAAAAATTTCGTCCTCGAAATTTCAGTTCAGGTGAGAGAACAATATTTACAGTCCTAGAGCCTGAATGTTATGGGTCTACGATGCTTCTGTTGTGCCCTTATATATCTATAATGAACTCCAGACCGGGACTAGTATCAGATATCAAAATAATAAGGAAAAAAATCAAGATTATGAAGAAGAAGTGATTAGAAATCAGAATATTCAGAACAATAAGTGAAATTAGGGAATATTAGGAGACACGAAATAGATTGTCAACGAAATGAGATATTCTTGTACTCATAGCAGAAATCCCCAAATCCAGATACAGATGAGTTCTAATCTGAATCGGGTTATACTGTTGGCAAGCGCCTGACTATGATATAGGTGGTTACCTACATTAGGTGTGAACTTAGGCTCTGATACCAAACTGAAACACCCTGATCCCATGAATATGGGAACGCTACGATGACGTACATACGCAGGGCGACAATACCCTCATGTACGTACACTAAGCCTCAGTACAGAGAATAAACACAATATACACAATAATTCAAGCATTAACTAAGTACAAGAATACATGTAAAAGGGGTTCGTGATCATGATAGTTATGAAAACAGAAAAAATAGAAGTATTGATAAAATAATAAAAGTACCTATGAATAATAAAAGTGGCTGACTCCTAACAGTATCCTGAGAAACATCAAGAACTATGATACCTCAGTCTCCAACCTGGGTATGCAAATCCAGGGTCATCAGAAAGCGACCTAGTGAATGGTAAAATGAAGGAAGCAGTAATAAATATTATAATAGTACAATCACAATAATATATGATACATGTCAAGGTGACAGTGATACAATAAATATCCTAACAACCGGTATATCAATATTACAAGTATTCTAACAGTACTACCTAGTATGATATAATAATGTTACCTCTACAATATTATATAATACATGATTACATACCATAGCAATCATTTATAGTGTCACGAGTGTACATGTATGTCATAACCACATGGAATACATGGAGTGTAGGATAATAACATGACATGAAGAGCAGAACATGCATATATAATAATATGACAATTTACAAGATAATCATGATGGACAAGATTTGAAGCAATAAAATTATACAAAAATAACAATCAGTATCACCTAATATTTAATCAATCTCTTCCCGTGTCTCATACCATTGGCAGTTCACATCAGAGCCCGTACTCCAGCCGAACCCATCTGGACATGGCATACGGATACCATGATCCGAACGAGAGAATGACCAAATAGCAAGTGCTCTTGACGTTACCATTGTTGGGTTATTAACTATATCATGTACTAAGTCTGAATAACGAGTGCACTGAGGATGTCTCTATCATGCCAACACCTTACGATGTGGGATTCTAGAGGTGCCCCCAAGGATTCAAGAGGTGGCCCCCACCAAGCATGTGGTGTGGCACTTTGTTCAGTGTGGCACTTAGTTCCATATACCTTCTACCGAACGCTAGCATGACCGTGCGTATAACAAGTATACAAGATAATTAGAATACCGAGTCTAGTCAATAACAATATCAGTAACAAGAGTACCAGAGACATCCTCATCACCCAACACCAGGTGGAGTGAGAATTCTAGAGGTGGCTCCCATGGATTCAAGAGGGCCCCCCACCACGTATAGGTGATGTGGCACTTTGCTCCGTGTGGCACTTAGTTGCGCACATGTTCTGCTGGACATTGGTGTGACTGTGCTAATAACAGGGTTACCAGGATACAGGTAGGTTAGCTGGATAACAATATGTATAACGTGTAACAAGTTAACAGAATTTATCAGTAATGCAGTAACATAAACAAGTATACAACATAATAGGAGTACATGAGTATTCAAGTAACGATAATCCAGGTAGCATGAACAGTGATCCATGCAACAGAAATACAGAAACAATCAACGCTTGTATACATGTAAATTCAATATAAGGAATATGAAATATCTGTGTACAAAGTATCTATGTAGCGATGATGCAAATATATCAACATGAATATGTCCAGTGTAGCAAAGTCTGTGTAATGGTGATATATGTACATGAAGTGACAGTGGTTAGTGTAAGAGAATATCCATATAATGATGATATAAACATATAAATACAAGTATAGCGTATCCGTGTAATCGGTAAAACTAATACATGCAATCTATAGCAACAGTATCTGTGTATCAGTGGTATAGTTAAGATGAATATTAGTATTTGTTATACCACTTTTATGTTATTATCATGATCCATATAATAAAATAATTATAGACAATTATTTACTTTCAAACTCTTCACAAACCATTTTGTAATTATTAATTTAGTTATTAATCTAGAAGTCTATTTATTGATTATTTAATAATCCATCTACATGTTCATTGTAATCAATAGTCACTATAAAATATTATTAAATACTATTACATCTTTATTTACGGTGATTTCCTATTTACTAGAATTACGGAACAAAATCCACATTTTATTGAATAAATCCATAATTAGTTTATTTAACATTATAAACTATAATTTATAAAATAAAAACACTCATATAGCTATGACATGGATGTAGTTTGTCTTTCTACGATTGCAACGGCTCCAGAATCGTCTAATGTGGAGTCCGGATGCTTTAGATATCTCCCAAACACTAAATTCAATAAAAATGGGTTAAATCTGTAATAAAATAATCTAAATTGTAAATATTATAAATGGTCAGGGGTTTTTATGTAAACATACCTTTATGGGTTTGAAAGAGGGTTTAGGTTGATGACGGATCGGGTTCATATCCAATACCCAAACCCATAACTTATGTGTAATGGGTTATTGGGTAAATGGGTTTGTGTTTTAGTTAATGGGTGCAAGTTAATGGGTTTTGGGTTTGTGGATTTTACCCAATATACCCAATATAAGAGAGAGAGAGAGAGGAGGGAGAGAGAATGAGAGGGAGAGAGAGGGGGCAGGGGCAGCCAGCCCAGGGGCTGGCCTCGCCCTTGGCGACGGTAGTAACGGCCCGCCAGGTCGGCGGCAGCCAGGGAAGGCGGTACGGCGCGACCAGAGGCCAAGGTGGAAGAGAAATGGGTGATGGTTGTTGATGGTGTTGTTGAAGATGGGATGAAATTGGTAGGTGGTAGGAAGAGTAGAGGAGGAGAAAAGGTTGTAGGATGAGGTTGATGATGGTTAGCTTGGGAGGTGGTAGCCAAATTTGGGTGGTAGTTGGTTGTAATATTAAGTGAAGTAAGAAGAAGAGTGGTGATTGGATGAAATTAGAAATGGAGATGGAAATTAGGGAGGGAGGAGGTGGTGAATGGATGGAGACGGTGGCTGAAGGCACTAAGGACTGACCGTATATGGGTGGTGTGATCAGAGGAGGAGAGGGAGTGTAAGAGAGAGAGATAGATAGATAGATAGTTAAGATGAGTGTGAGAGAGAGAGATGTGTGAGAGAGAGAGAGATGAAGAGGGTGAGAATTGAAGAGAGAGAGAGAGAGAGAGAGAGAGAGAGAGAGCCGGTGAAGGAAAGTTGGTGGAAGGACAAACTTGGAGAAGAAGGAAAAGAGAGAAAAAGAAATAGAAAAATGTATTTTTTATTTTAATAGGGTCAAATTTTGACTAGTTCAGAACGGTTTCCAAAATTCTGTAAATAGAAAATATTACACGGAGGAGGAATATGAAATCAGATTCTAGAAATTCTATCTAATTTACAAATTAAAAATTCTGAAATCGGTCGGTGATTCCGGTCGACACCGGGTTGGCCAGATTTTTTATAAATTCAAAAAAATTCCCAAAATATGCTAAAGTAGAAAATATGATTTTAAAGAATAATTTGAAAATAGATTCTTAAAATTCAACCTGATTATAATTTAAAAATCCTAGAGCCAGTTATCGGCATCGGTTGACACCGATTTTGAAAATTTTCCAAAATAATTCAAAAACATTTCAGAAAAATCTTAAATATCTAAAATGTTGGAAAATAATATCTAAAACTGAAATGGCTCAATCTGACTACCAAAAAGATCAAATCCATGTTGTACGCCGCATCGAGTACTGCTGCTGTGATACGTACATCAAGGATCGGGGGGTTACACACGAGGATCGTCTCCATCACTAGAGAGGCCCACTGCTACGGAGGTTACAACCTCACCCACTTCATCAGAGCGATCTGATGACGGCTCAAGTTTGTCACATCCCCGCACGAGGGATTAAGAAGACCACTCTCGGAGAAAGACCGAAGAGTTTATCAGTGTCCAAAATCTCGACAAGCCTGTTTAGAAGCGAGTCAAAGAAGTGAGAATATTGCATTATGGTAAACTCAGAACCATCACCACCAATGCATTCAACCCCTTTTCTCTGAGGGCATATTGGGATATGAATTTCCCAAGATGCTCATGATTCTGACCTTTGATTGATACTCGGTCAGAGCGACCCGGTCCAACGCCTCCACCAATATCAGGCAAGATGGTGATGTATGCGAGAAGTGACTCCATCTGGTGTTGGATCTTCCCCTCCAGCTTGAAGGGGGTAGTCTCTGATTGGTTCTACTTCCTTCCGTCACGCTCAATCCATAGCTTCAAGGATCTCACAAAGTTATTCCTTGCTCAATACTCGTCCCACCAGAAGTTCAAGCATAACAACCATCACTTCTTTCCGTCAAGATGAGACCTTCCGACAGCCTCAAGGCGTACATTGGCTACTTCAGAACCAGCTAGCCAGCGTACACAACTGCAACGAAGACGCATCCGCTCTCGCATTCATCAACAGGATACGGGTCATCCACCCGCTATACAAACATCTGGTGAAGTACAACATCACTCATTGGAGTGAGGTCCAGTACCGAGCCCAACCGTACATTCAATTAGAGAAAGTAATGAGAAGCTCTGCCAACCTATCTTTCAACTGTAGCGATGACGGAGAAAAACTGAAGCCATAGCACGGAGACCCCTCTGTTGACAACAAGGGTCACGGGTAAGGTACTTTCAAGAAGCCACCACCCTCCGCACCCTCAGCAGAGCCCACTCTAAACCTACCGGGTGGATGACAGCTTCACCCTTCTGAAGCTCCTGATCCAGACGTCTTTGAAGCCATCAAGGGTCAACCTTGGATGAAGCGTCTGAAAACAAACCACATGACACTAGTCGTCCTAGAGTAAAGGACTACTGCTCCTTTCATGACAGCAAGGGACATCATACCTCTCAATGTCGGTTCCTCTGTAAGTACTTTGAAGATATCATCCAACAAGGCTATCTCCGAGAGTACATCCTCAAACCTAGAGCCTTCTCTGAGATAGAAAGACAACCGGAGGCCTTGTCTCTGAATCGACCACAACACATGGTCACCCAATAGTATAGAGCAATTGATTAATACCAACCCGACAAATAAGAGCAAGAAAGTTCCTCTAACGGATAGAAGCTCCCTGTATCTCATTCACTTTTTATGTATTTTATTAAAATCATTTAATAAAAATCATTTAATAAAAATACATTCTGATTCTTAATGGCTTCACAACACCCTTCTCAGGATCCGCGGAACCTACTCATCGGCCCGCACTCGGTCAGCCTACGAGCTCTTTTTTCTTACATCTGAGGAGGGATTCCCCTATTCGAGGTCCAACAACTTCAGCGTTCAGCTCCCCGCTCTTTTCATCCTCCACAGGATCGGCCAACTCGCTCACCAGCCCTCATGCTGCCAGTTCATGAGCACATCTTCCAGAGACTTCTATCTGTGTGTTTCGGGAGGGATGCCTTACTCAAAAATGACAACACAAGTATTCATCTCTAAAATCACCCTGGCTCATCCCTCATCAGTCTACTTCTAATCTCAGCTTAGTGGCTGAAGGCTCCCTTCAGCTTTCGTCTGTGTGTTTCAAGGAGGGAAGCCCCCACTCGAGAACGATTACACGAGCATCCTGTTGGCCTAAAGGCCATTAGCCTTTGTTTTGATGATAACAAAACATATATAGTTATATTTCTAATAATTTTGTTTAAATAAGTTTCAGGTTAATACCATGTTGCATCGTGGCTTCACCATAACACTCATACCTTTTGAAGTCATGAAAGATGTTGATCCCAGAGCCTAAACACATAGAAGAGCTCAAGGATCAAGTTTGCAAGAGAAAACTATACAAGGTTTGTATTTTTACTTTTTGCTTTTTAGATAGGATTTATAGTCGTTTGTTAAAACAAAGATGATATAGGTTGATAGCTTTTGAGATTGACACACACACACACACACACACACACATGTTTCATACTCCTAAGTGCTTTTGAAAAGAGTTCAAAACATTTCTCTTTTCCATTTTCAAAATCGAGTTTCGGAAAAATCGGTTTTCAATTTAGAAAAGTGCTTTTACAAAATATAGTTCTAACTTTGTTTTGTGTTGATCCATGATCACACACCAGTTCTATTGAGTCCATAGAACTCTATTTTATGTTTAAGATCAAAGTATATTTTTAACAGAAAAAGATTGGTTTCAAAAAGATCTTCAAAAACATACTTTTGGCCGGTTGACCGACCGGTCGACCGTAGACAGAGCAAGAATTGCTCTGTCGGTTAACCGAGTGGTTAACCAACATGCACAAGTGCATTGTGTGCGCTTCGATCGATCGTGTGGTCGACCGACTGCGAGAGCTTTGCTCTAGGTTAGGCCCGGACGACAGACCAGGACAGCTGACAGAGAGCTTTGCTCTCTGGTTAGGATAAATGGTCGACCGACCGGTCGACCGCTAACCCCAACGGTCAGAAATCCTACCGTTGGCGGTCGACCAGCCGGTCGACCGACAGAAGGACTTCCTTATGTAATTTTTCCCAACGGCTATTTTTCTGTTTGTCTTTTTTTGGGTCTATCCCTAATGGCTCTTTTGAGTTTTCTCCTCATGTTTTCATCCCCTATAAATAGTAGGACTGTAGAAAAATCCATTAAGAAGTTTGAATAAGTTTTCACCGATTTCCTTCTATCGTAAAGTTGTAGAGGTTGCAGCCTTAAATGAGCTAGTGAGCTCCGTTGTTGGATTGCGACACTGCGTGGGAGGACTTGTGAGTCCATTGAGTTTTAGTGAGAACTTGTAATGCTTGACGATCTAGTGAGATCGGTCATAGTGAAAATCCTTCATAGTGTTGAAGGATGTAGAGCTGTGGTTCGAATCTCGAAACAAATCATCTTGTTTGCGATTGCTTACTCTTTCTCTCTTTACTCTACTCTCTCTTTACTTGCACACTTATCTTGCTTACGTATTTGCAAGTATTTCTTGTGTTGTGATTGGTATTTGCTAGGTTGCTAGTAAGTAAATCTTAATTCTGCATTATTTGCCATTTAGTATAGCATCACCTATTCACCCCCCTCTAGGTGATTTACACATCCACCTCCGGACGATCTCTCAGGTTCATTGCTGATTGAGCAACTGCCCTCCGAAAGGCTCATCCTCAATCAGACAACCGCTACCCTTACGACTCGCCCCCGGTGGGTAACTACCATCCAGAAGGTTCACCCTACTGGGCAACTATCTTGGCTTATCTGTAATCAGGCAATTACTATCCGAAAGGTTCATCCCAATTGGGCTGTTGCCAGTTTGTTTGTGTCCGAGAAGGGAAGCCCCACTCGAGAATTATAGTTCAAACGCTTATTTCTGGGTTCCAAAGGCTCGTCCTTAATTGGACAACTACCCTGGAAGGCTCATCTTTAATTAAGCAACTGCCTGCCCAGCTTTGTAGCTGAGGTCTCCCCTCACACAAAATCCTATGCTTATGAGTTCCGAGGAGGGAAGCCCCCACTCGAGAATGAAAAGTAAGAACATCAACCTCCAGACTCTCTTCAGCTCGCCCCCTCCCGGTTGGGCAACTAGCCAAGCAATCCACCTCCAGGACTGAAGTCCTCACTTAGTTCAGAGACCAGCGCCTAGCGACCCAGTCAAACTTCGCGACATAAATCCTCACTTCACTCAGAGACTAGCGCCCAACGATCCAATTCATCTCCACAACTAAGGTCCTCACTTCACTCGAAGATCAACGTCTGTACGCTCAAAGATGGAGACATCATTCAGAGATGACAATGCAGACATTACATTCTTGCCATCCGGAAGTCAGGCCTTCGAAGGGGTATGTGAAAGTACACCTAGAGGAGGGTGAATAAGTGTAGTGCTAATCTAATGACAAATGATGCAAAATTTAAAAACTAAATGCTAACACACTATGTGTAACTAAGAGTGAGTCTGAATTCCCCGTGAATGGCTCAGGAACTACTCCTTGAGATTCCTCTAAACAAAGAGTTTAGGTGCTTCAATAGCTCTCTTGGTTGAACACAAATGTGGACACACAAACTATATCTAGCATGTATATGAATATGAACAATGTAAAGCAATACAAGATATAAGGAGAGAGAGTTGAGAGATAGAAGATCAAACGCAAACATGAGGATATGTTTCGAGGTTCGAGCCACTGCTCTGCATCCCCATCTTCACACAGAAGGATTTCAACTATCTACTATAGGATCTTCCACACAGGGACCTCTACTGAGAAATTACAACTCAACACCGGAAGTACACAACTCCTCTTTCAAACACAATTACCTCCACGCAAGAGGAAAGGCACAAAGTCAAAGCAAAGAAAAGATTACAATCTTGGTGATCCAATGATCACAAACAAACAACAATTGGTGATCACAAAAGATCACAAATAATATTTCTCATAAAAACAAGATCCTAAAGATAGATTTGAATTGAATAGCTCAAGTATGCGAGAAATCAAAGTGTTTGGAAAAGAAATCTCAAAGAAAAAATACTTAGAAAAAACTCTAGATAGATATGAAAACTAAAGATCAAAACAAATTTCCCAAAGACTTATTTTTCATTAATTTTTCAAAAATTTGAAAACAAATAAAGATTTGATTTAAAGCACAAAAACTCTTTTGAAACTTGCTGTAGAAACTAAAAAGAAGATAGAAAAAATTGCTCTAAAAAATCTTACAAAAATCCAGCCAAAACAGCCCGTATATAGGGCCCAGAAAAAATAGAGCCGTTGGGGTAAAAAACTATCCAAAACAGGCTGTCAGTCGACAGCCCAACGGTCGAATTTTTGACGTTTGAGCTGTCGGTCGACACCCCAAGGCACAATGAGAATTTTCTCACTGTTGGTTGACCGCCCAGTCGATCGAGGGCAGAACCAGAGAGCACCCTCTCTTTTCGGTTGATCGGTCAGTCAACTGGGCCAGATCCAGAGAGCAAGCTATCTGGATCGGTCGACCGACCCAATAGCCAGGGCTTGTGCACGTTGTTGTGCACATTGGTCGACCGTCCAGTCAACCGAGCCTCTGGATCGGTCGACCGGTCGACCGCCTGGCAACCCAGAACAAGAATTTAGGGTTTAAAACCTAACTTTCTAATACCTAATAATTCAAATAAAATACATAAATTTTCACAAAAATAAGTTCATGTAAATATTCGAAGTACAAATATGTGTGATAAAAAATCAACACATATTACAAACTATATCAACTATTTTTAAGGTATAGATATATTAGCTTTAAACAAAAATTGTATTTTCCAAAACTTAGATTTTGAAATGAAAATCCATTCTCTCCAAAACTTGTATAAATACAAAAACATGATATAGAAACATATTTGAAACATAGTGTGTATGGATAGACTCCAATACACATAAAAATAATGTATCTATGTTTTTGACATTAAGTCCCAAAATAAGTTTTGTTAAAAACAAAACTTGAAACCATGAACTAGAATCATCAAAAAAGGTTTTTCTACAATATGAAATAATAATGAATATGGATGAAATTCAATACATATTTAAACATATAAAACTTCTTTTGATTCTATCGGTTCATGAAAACAGAAAGATGTATACTTGAACATCTAAAACGGTTAAACTGAAACCAATGAACTTTTGAACTTGTGTGCATGTATACTTGAGCATATCAAGACTAATCTATCCTTACACAGGATCTAAACAAAACTAAATAAACCTAGACCAAAGTCATCTCTTCAATCTTCATCTCTAAAACGACTCGATCCAAATACGATCCAAAGAGCTTGACTCCATCCGAGTACCAGATGCGATCTTGATGGTGAGCTCTTGAATCAACCCGTGTTAGCTCCAAAATTAGTTTTGAATCCTTTGTTGAAGCTAAACACCTACAAGATCTTGATCAATATCTGAAACTATATAAGCACAAACTCATTAGTAACTTAACTTCATAAGTTAGTCATCATCAAAACTAAGGTGAAGGGCCTTTGGGCCAACAATCTCCCCCCTTTTGATGATGACAAAACTTATGAGATTATATATGCATGGATTAGAGATAAGCTTCATAGAAGCTCCCCTTAACTCATGCATATCATAAAACAAGAAGATATTCAATGTAAGTTCAATTATCAATAAACAATAATAAAAAATATGCATGAAAAATCTTAAAGCGTATGCATAAGAATATGCATAAAATAAATATATGCATATAAACACAAATAAACATGCATATATAAACACTACATTTCTCTCCCCCTTTTGTCAATCATCATCAAAAGGGTGAAGAAAAACAAAAATACCAATAGACATATTTTAAAGTAAAATTTTGATATCAATAAAAACAACCAATTGAAAGAAAACATTCTTACCAATTGAAAATGAAACAATTTTTTTACCATTTGATACCAATAGAAGGAGATGATACTAATTGAAAGTAAAAAATCAAATTTTTAGGTAAACACTAAAATTATTTTGCAATAAAGATACCAATTTGAAAATAATATCAATTTGAAGGTTATTGATACCAATATTAAAATGTTAGCATTCTTAAAAACAAAATATTTTTCCTCATAAAGAGTGGGAGTAAGATGCCAATTGAAAGATAAATAAGAATTTTTCTCACCCTTTATGAAATACCAAAAAAATAATGCATAAGCTTCTAAAGATACCAATTATCATTAAGAACTAAATCAAGCTTAGCTGAAATCAATTTGTGCTAAAAATGTATGGACATTGTAAAATATGCACAAAAAAATATCTATCTGTATGTATGATCAGAGCAATATAATATCAATTGAAATATGATGTATACATATATATAGATATGAGTATACAAAAATGATATGGCAAAAGAATCATGTGTATAACTTAAAGCTACCTCCCTTTCTTGGACATGTTCGAAAGATATTAAGGATATGCAAGGCATGATCGCCCAACCGACCGTCCTTAGAAGGTAGAGGATTTCAAAAATATGATTTAAAAATATATTAACATATTTGAAAACTTTACCAATTGAAGAATAAAGACTAGTTTAAAAATATTTTGAAAACTAGTATTAAATCCTTCAAGTAAGAAATAAAACAAATAAATATTCCATGATATATGAAAATTACACGAGAATCGACACTCAAAAAAGATCAAGCACATATATGCTCATAAAATAAAAGTCATGAGTAAACACAAAATTATAGAGTATGGAAGAATCATGTAAAAAACATATACATGAAAATAAGTCAATGACTCACATGAAATTCTTTTTTTATAAACTTGAAACCATAAAACACGAAAAATTCTATTTTTATCAAAAACTAAATAAACTTCAAGGTATATGTTGTTTTGCCAAAACTGAAGTATACATATTTATCCAAACATAAACGAGTCCGTAATAGAATATTGCATGAAGGTAAGTGACTCAAGGATAAACATGTATATCTAATAGTTTTGGCAAAGTTTACATATATATGAAGCTAAATATATTTTTATGAAAAACATGTACAAAATGGAGAATACAAGTGTAATGCAATAATCATCAAAAATAGGTTATACAAATATATATAATGAGTGTACAAGAGTAATGAAGTACTTAAACACAATAATCAAGTGTAGCTCACTACTTGTACACGTATAAACACAAGTCTTAATGGAAGTTACATTTAAATATGTAATCAAAACATGAATTGCACAAAACATCAAACATGAATGAAAAACATAAATAATCATTAGTGTAAATGCAAGTTGAATTAGCACAAGAATATACACAATAGCTAAACTAAAGTGAGAATATAAAAATATGAATTAATATGTCTCAAATACTATATATGTATATCACAAGTTTAATATTGCATTACAACATAATGAACATGAAAACCAAAACATGCTAAAAATTATTAATGAAAGCATATAAACATAAACAAGAAGTTAGAGATAGTTACTAAATCGAATGAACTAATCTCTAGGTCTCCAAATCATGGTGGTCCTTTCACCTAAACTCTCTTGAAAGTAATGCATCAAAAGATGTGGCCATTGAGCTCGAAACGCACCACCATCAAGGTACCGATACTCTCACGTCTTGTGAGAGTCCACACCTACATCAAATACACTAGGGGTGAATTTTGATACCCAAACTTTCTTGAGTCTATGGGATTTAGCACCTTTCCAAACCCAAATATTTTTATTTGCAAAATTTGTAGCATTTAATTTATCATAACAAAAATTTGCAAGGTGGCCCGTACGACCACAATGTGTACAAATGTACGCATTAGCATACATTGAATCATGTGTTTGAGCATGATGAGCATATATACCGTGAAGGGTGTGCATGAATATGTAGAGCATATTTCTTGTGAAACATGAATTCCAATCACTTATAATCCATAGGACATTGACTCAAAGTGGAGCCCAAACAATCTACACTCTTCTTCAAAGCACAAATATCATTATCAAAGGAAGAAGAAGTGGAGCAAGCAACATGTTTATCACAAAAAGATGAAGCAATGAAAGTATAACAAATATGAGAATCAAAAACATTATTTAAAGAAACTTTTTCTAAAGAACAGCAACAGCAACAACAACTAAGCCATTTGTCCCAAGTATTTGGGGTAGGCTACATGAACCAAAAGAGAATTACGCCGGATCGGGCACATGGATCAGCTTTCTCCACTCATTCCTATTGAGTAATATGCCTTTACTAAGACCTTTAGCCTCTATATCTTGTCGTATTACCTTCATCCATGTTTTCTTTAGTCTCCCCTACGCTCTTTTAACTTGCCTTAATTTGATACGCTATACTCGCTGGACTGATGCATCTGTAAGTCTACGTCACACATGACCAAACCATCGTAGGCAATTTTCTCTCATATTCTCTTCTATAGAGTCAACGCCTATCTTAATTTGAATATCCTCATTTCTCACCTTATCTCTCCTCGTGTTTCTACACATTCAATGAAGCATGCACATCTCTGCTACACTCATCTTCTAGGTATGATATCTCTTCATAGCCCAACATTCTGTGTCATATAACAAAGCTGGCCTAATAGCAGTCCGATAAAACTTTCCCTTTAGCCATAACAAAATATTATAATTACATAAAACTTATGTTGCGATCCTTCATTTCAACCAGCCGGCTTGGATCCGATGGTTGACATCACTATTTATCTTCCCATCATTTTAGATAATAGAACCCAAATACTTAAAAAGACTACTTATCGGTATTTCTTTACTATCTAGTGTCACAATACTATAATCTCAGATTTTCTGTTTACTGAATTTACACTCCATATACTCTGTTTTGGTCCTACTTAATCTAAAACCTCGAGATTCTAGAGTTTGCCTCTATAACTCCAATTTAGTATTTATCCCAGCTCTCGTTTCATCGACTAGGATAATATTATCAGCAATAGCATACACCACAGTATCTCATCCTGAATAACTCTAGTAAGATCATCTATCGCTATGGCAAATAAGAATGGACTCAATGCAGATCCTTAATGCAATCCAATTGTGATAGAAAAATCACTTGTTATGCCTCCACAAGTTCTGACATTTGCCACACTCCATCGTACATGTCCCTGAGTATGTCAATATATTTGACGGGGACTCCCTTTTTCTAAAGAAATGCATTCTAATTCTTTGAAAATTAAAACAATTTTGTTTTTCAAAGAATCATTCTCTTTTAAAATAAATTCAAGTTTTGAAGACAAAACCTCATTTTCTTCAAAATAATATCAAAATTATTTTTATTCTTCAAAAACTCATTTTCTTTTAAGACTAGGTCAAGTTGGGTTTTCAAAGAATCTTTTTCACTTGAAACCTAAACTTTCTCCTTCAAAACCAAATCAAGCTTTGAAAATAAAGTTTCATTTTCTTTCCTCATATCCAAACTCTTCTTTTTTCAAAAGTTTATATTTAGAAAGTAAGTTTTCACAAAACATGGAAAGCTCTTCATTCAAAGTATGTGCATCCATAGCATTATCATCAATGGAAGAGGTATCACTATCATCTAGATGAGTATCTGATTTTACCTCAAGGGAGTCATTCCCTTAGACCATGAAGCAAGCTTGGCTGGACTCATCTCTTCTTGGTTCTCGCTCCAAAATTTGTGAAGCTTGTTCCTTGGGAGAGGTCAATGTGTTCCACACTGCAAAAGTAGAATCACAATGAGAAATCAATGAAAAAATATTCTTTACATAGTGATTGCCTAAGTGCAATCAATGCTTGTGCATTACCTTCTATATACTTGCCATTGTTAATATAGGAATTTTAGTAGTGGCAAGAAAAACATGCAATCTTAATGCTTTTAAATATGCACCTATCTTAAACTTTCACAAATCAATATTAGATGCTTCATAAGTGGGTGGAGCAAGATAATCCGTGAGTATATATAAGTATGTGTGGAAAGCAAATATCTAGATTAGCAAATGAGGATCTCACTCTTACGTGGTTAAACTGAATATCAGGAGCGTAGACTCTGATACCATTTGAAAGTACACCTAAGGGGGTGAATAGGTGTAGTGCTAATCTAACAACAAATGATACGAAATTTAAAAACTTATTGCTAACGTACTATGCGTAATCAAGAGTGAGTCCGAATTTTTCGTGAAGGGCTCTGGAACTACTCCTCGAGATTCCTCTAAATTAAGAGTTGAGGTGCTTCAATAGCTCTCTTAGTTGAACACAAGTGTGGGCACACAAAATATATCTAGCACGTTTATGAATATGAATAATGTAAAGCAATGCAAGATATAAGGAGAGAGAGTTGAGAGATAGAAGATCAAATGCAAACACGAGAATATATTTCGAGGTTTGAGCCACTACTCTACGTCCTCGCCTTCACACAGCAGGATTTTAACTATCCACTATAGGATCTTCCACACATGAACCTCCACTCAGGAATTACAACTTAACACCTGGAGCATACAACTCCTCTCTCAAACACAATCATCTCTACACAAGGGGTAAATCACAAAGCCAAAGTAAAGAAAAGATTACAATCTTTGTGATCCAATGATCACAAATAACACTTGGTAATCATAAAGGATCACAAATAATTTTTCTCACAAAAACAAGATCTTAAAGATATATTTGAATTGAATATATCAAGCATGTGAGAAATCAAAGTGTTTGAAAAAGAAATCTCAAAGAAAAAATACATGGGAAAAACTAAAGGTAGATATGAAAACTAAAGATCAAAACAAATTTCCCAAAGACTTATTTTTCTTTAATTTTTCAAAACTTTGAAAACAAATAAAGATTTGATTTGAAATACAAAAACTCTTTTGAAACTTGCTGTAGAAACTCAAGAGAAGATAGAAAAAATTGCTCTAAAATCTTACAAAAATCTGGCCAAAACAGCTCTATACAGGGCCCAGAAAAGAGAGCCGTCAAAAACTGCCCAAAATAGGCTGTCGGTCGACCGCTCGGTTGACCGGCCAACGGTCAAATTTTTTATCGTTTGAGCGATTGTCCGTTCCAAGACATAGTGAGAATTTTCTCACTGTCGGTTGACCGCTCGGTCGACTTAGGCCAGAACCAGAGAGCACCCTCTCTGTTCGGTCGACTGGTCGGTCGACCGGGGCCAGATCCAGAGAGCAACCTCTCTAGATCGGTGGACCATGCGGTCGACCAGCCCAATGGCCAGGGCTTGTGCATGTTACTCTACACATCGGTCGACCATCCAGTCGACCGCCAGGCAGCCCATAACAGGAATTTAGGGTTAAAAATCTAACTTTGTAGTACTCTAAAAATTCAAATAAAATACATAAAATTTCACAAAAATAAGTTCATGTAAATATTTGAAGTACAAATATGTGTGATCAAAAATCAACACATATTATAAACTATTTGAACAATTTTTGAGGTATAGAAATGTTAACTTTAAATAAAAACTATATTTTCTAAAACTTAGATTTTAAAATGAAAATCTGTTTTCTCCAAAACTTGTATAAATACAAAAACATGATATAGAAACACATTTGAAGCATAGTGTGTAAGGATAGACTCTAATACACATAAAAATGATGTATCAATGTTTTTGACATTAAATCCCAAAATAAGTTATGTTAAAAACAAAACTTGAAACCATGAACTAGAATCATCAAAAAATATTTTTCTATAATATGAAACAATAATGTATATAGATGAAATGCAATACACATTTAAACATGTAAAACTTCTTTTGATTCTACCTATTCATGAAAATAGAAAGATGTATACTTGAAAATTCAAAACGGTTAAACTGAAACCAATAAACTTTTGAACTTATGTGTGTGTACTTGAGCATATCAAGATTAATCTATCCTTACACAAGATATAAACAAAACTAAACAAATCTAGACCAAAGTCTTCTATTCAATCTTCATCTCTAAGATGACTCGATCCAAAGACGATCCAAAGAGCTTGACTCTATTCGATTACTAGATGTGATCTTGACGCGCGAGCTCTTAGATCAACATGTGTTAGCTCTAAAACTGGCTTTAAATTCTTTGTTGAAGCTAAACACTTACTAAGATCTTGATCAATATCTAAATCTATATAAATACAAGATCATTAGTAACTTAACTTCATAAGTTAGTCATCATCAAAACTAAGATTAAGGGCCTTTGGGCCAACAATCTCCCCCTTATTGAAGATGATAAAACTTATAAGGATATATATGCATGGATTAAAGATAAGCTTCATAAAAACTCCCCCTTAACTCATGAATATCATAAAACAAGAAGATATTCAATGTAAGCTCAAATATCAATAAACAATAATAAAAGATATGCAAGAAGAATTATAAAGCATATGCATAAGAATATGCATAAAACAAATATATACATATAAATACAAATAAACATGCATATATAAACACTATATTTCTCTTTCTCTTTTTGTCAATCATCATCAAAGGAGTGAAGAAAAACAAACAATACTAATAATCATATTTTAAATAAAATTTTGATACCAATAAAAACAACCAATTGGAAGAAAAACTTTCTTGCCAATTGAAAATGAAACAATCTTTTTACCAGTTGATACCAATAGAAGGACATGATACCAATTGAAAGTAAAAAACCAAAATTTTAGGTAAACACTAAAATAATTTTGCAATAAAGATACCAATTTGAGAACCAATTTGAAGGTTATTGATACAAATATTGAAATGTTAGCATTTTTCAAAATAAAATATTTTTTTCTTCATAAAGAGTGGGAGTAATAAGATGGCAATTGAAAATAAATACCAATTGAAAGATAAAACAAGAATTTTTCTCCCCCTTCATGAAATATCAAAAAAATAATGCATAAGCTTGTAAAGATACCAATTATCATTAAGAGAAAATCAAGCTTAGAATGAAATCAATTTGTGCTAAAAATGTATGAACATTATAAAATAAGCACAAGAAAACATCTATCTGTATGTATGATTAGAGCAATATAATATCAATTAAAATATGATGCATACATATACATAGAAAATATGGGCATACAAAAATGATATTGCAAATCATGTGTATAACTCATAACTATATCCCTTTCATGCACATGTTTGAAAGATATTCAATAAGGGTATACAAGGCATGATCACCCAACAGACCGTTATGATTTAAAAATATTTTAACATATTTGAAAATTCTACCAATTAAAGAATAAAGACAAGTTTAAAGATAATTTTAAAAACTAGTATTAAATACTTCAAGTAAGGAATCAAACAATTATATATTCCATGATATATAAAAATTACTCGAGAATTGACACTCAAAAAGCGATAAAGCACATATATGCTCCTGAAACAAAAATCATGAGTAAACACAAAATTATAGAGTGTACAAGAATCTTGTAAGAAATATATACATTAAAATAAGTCAGTGAGGCTCGTATGAAATTCCATTTTCATAAACATGAAACCCTAAAACACGAAAAATTCTATTTTTATCAAAAACCAAAAAACTTCAAGGTATATATATGTTTTGTCAAAACTAAAACATACATATTTATCCAAATATAAACGAGTCCATAATATTATATTGCATGGAAGCAAGTGACTCAAGGATAAAACATGTATATCTAATAGTTTTGGCAAAGTTTAAATATACATGAGCTAAACACATTTTTATGAGAAACATGTACAAAATAGAGAATACAAATGTAAATACAAGAATCATCAAAACTAGGGTATACAAATACATGCAATGAGTACACAAAAGCAATGAAGCACTCAAACACAATAATCAAGTGTAGCTCACTACTTGTACACGTATAAACACAAGGCTTAATGGAAGTTACATTTAAACATGTAATCAAAACATGAATTGCACAAAACATCAATCATGGTTAAAAAACAAATATGATCATTAGTGTAAATGCAAGTGGTATTAGTGTTGGCCCAGAGGCCTTCCACTCTAGTTTTGATGATGATTAACTCATGCAGTTATGTTTACTAATAATCTTGTGATGTTTAATTTCAGATACTTAACCAAGATATTAGTAGGTGATTTGCTTCAACAAAAGTGTTTTGGAGCTGTCACATGGTGATTCAAGAGCCCGAGCGTCAAAGTTCATACCCTAGCACTCATGTGGAGTCAAGCTCGATGGATCACGGTTTGGATCGAGTCGACTTGGAGACGGCTCTCTACAAGAAGACCTCGGTACATAGTTTAGTTTAGTGTTTAGATCTATTTGTTAAAGATTAGATAGTGTGATATGCTCAAGTTCACTACACACACACTTGTTTAAGTTTCATGTTTTAGTTTTTGTTTTCGGTTTGTTAGTTTAACCGATCTTGGTTTTCATGAATAGATAGTATCAACAAGTTTCATGGTTTAATGTATATTAGATTTGTTCTATATACATGTATGCTTCATATACTTAGACAACTTATTTTGATATGCCTATTCATGTATTTGGAGTTTTGTATTTTAACAAAACCTATTTTTGGACTTTAAGTCAAAAACATTGATATATATCTATTTCATGTATATTGTGTTGGAACTTATTTTGATGAAGACTTATGTGATGCATGTCATTTGGAGCTCTAACACATGACGAATCAAGAGTTCTACATGATCAAGATGTGTCAAGGAGAGTTGATTTGTTGTGGTTTGTAATTATGAAGTAGTATGTAAAAAGCCTAGACACAAACACACATTTCATTGTCCTGTTAGTCGACTTGCAGTCTATTATAGTCGACTAATCCCATGTGTAGTCGACTAACCAGAACCCCAAGTCGACTAAGTCCTGTGTCAAAACAGACCCAACTCTCTGTTTCTACATTAGTCGACTGACAGTTTTTACTAGTCGACTAATAGGGTATGTAGTCGACTAATCCTTGCTCCTAGTCGACTTATAGCTGGTCCAGTCGACTTGAAATTTGGTTGCAGTCGACTTGAATCAGTTATCCAGAAAACTGTCACTTGAACTAACTGGACCTAGTCGACTTATAGTCAAACCTAGTCGACTAATAGTAGGAAATTTTGCCTTGTATAGTCGACTAACTCTATAGGCAAGTCGACTATAGGCAGTTTCTGACTGTTGGACAGTTTTCGTTATCTGGTCTTTTGTGCAACGAATTCCAACATTCCTATCATTTGAATTGCTCCTATAACTACCCTAACTTACCCTAGTCTTCAGCTATATAAAGGTAGTTAGTCCAAAGGCCAAATACCAAGAAAAATCTTCAGTTTTTCAAAGCCAAAATTCTGTCAATCTGAAAACTGTTTTTCCAACTTCTATTCTTCACCAAAAGTCATTTCCATTGTGAAGTTCTCTGAAGTTCTTATCTCCTATACTAGACTTTGTCCACATACACATTCAGTACCAAAGCTTATAGGAAAGTTGTAATACTCAAAGCAATCATTGTACACGGGTGGCTTCTTGGTGTAGAGGCAGTTGTACAAGGTGATCAGTTACACGGGTGGCTTCTTGGTGTAGAGGCAGTTGTACAAGGTGAAAGGTGTTCTCTTAGTGGAAGAGAAGGTGTACACATTTGGCAAAGGGGATTTGTCAAGTGGTGTGCATGGTTGTGATTTTGGGTGTACAAAATCAAAGTTAAAGGAAAATCTCAAGGGGGTGGCTTGGGGACTGGATGTAGGTCACAAGGACCGAACCAGGATAAATCTCTCTTGTTTGCATTTGTCTATTTTCTGAGATTTATTTTCCTTTTTGCAAGTTTATTTATTTGCTTAACGTTAATCCTTCTTGTTTTAGTTTTGTGTTGACTTGGGTATTGTTAGATCCATAATTGCCAACAGAGATAGTTCCGCATTTGACATTATCTTGGGACCAACATTTGGTATCAGAGCGGGTCTCACATAGTCAACAACAAGGATGGTAACAAAGTTTTCATCATCCCAATTCAAGGAAGGACATTCTACACAACATCCACCGCTATTTAACGGATCCAACTACAACTATTGGAAGTGTAGAATGAAGATCTACTTGCAATCGCTCACTATGAACTTTAGAACATCGTAGAAGCATCATACACCAAACCAACAACTAACTACAACGCTTGGAGTGATGATCAAAAGAAGAATGCAAACCTTGACGCCAAAGGCGATGAATGCTCTATTCTGTGCCCTAACAAAGAAGAGTTCAACAGAGTGTCAACAGCCACTTCTGCACATCAAATATGGCATACTCTTCAGGTAACACACGAAGGCACAAGTAAAGTTAAGGAATCTAAAATATCTATTCTTGTCCACAGGTTGAATTATTCAAAATGGAGGAGAATGAAACCATATCCGAAAAGGTTACAAGATTCACCGACATCACCAATTCCTTAGCATCTCTTGGAAAGGACTACACCCAAGTTGAAAGAGTTCGTAAGATCCTTCGTGCACTCACACCAGAATAGGAGAAGAAGACAACCGCCATTGAAGAGGTGAATGATCTCTCAACTTTGTTGTTAGAAAACCTAATCGGTAATCTAATGGCTTATGAGTGCAATTGGAAGAAAGAAAGAAGAGGAACGACAACACCGCTCAAAGAAGAGAACTAACCGCCTTCCATGCATCTTCCGACACGGACGATTCCAATGACGATGAAGAGGAGATGGCAATGCTTTCAAAGAAATTCAGGCGATTCTTAAAGCAAGGTAAATTCAAATGCTTTAATTATGATAAACCAGGTCATATGAAGATGGATTGCCCTTTGCTCAAGAAGAAAGAAAAATACAAGAGCAAAAAGTTCAAAAGAAGAAAACTACGAAGCATCATCAGAAACAGTGATTCCTCTTCCTCTGATGAAGAAGAAACCACTGAACGTGTCAACCTATGTTACATGGCACTGGTAGATGATGAGGTATCGTTTACTGAACTTTCTGATGCATTTCATGAATTGTTTATTGATCTGAAAAATGAAAAATTGAAAAATAAGTTTTGTCTAAAGAAAATGAAAAACTTTTACAGGAAATTCATGTTATGCTTTACAAGTATCTTCTATAAATTCTCAACAAGATGAGTTTGAAAAAGTCATATCATCTTTGAAAAATGAAAATGAGAAGTTTATAAAAGAGAACATTTTTCTGAAAAAGGAAACTGAATCTGTTGAATAAAAGAATTTCTATTTAGATAAAGATATTTTAGTTTTCAAAAAGAAATATGAAGATCTTTTGCAAAATGTGACTAAGTTCATAAAGGAAAAGAAAAATTGAATGATTTATTATCTTTTCAGAAGTTGTCACATGATAATCATTATGTATTGGATATAATGAAAAGTCTTCATATGTTAGTAATCCATAGTTGAAAAGAAGTCTATTCATGTTTCAAAAAGAATTAAGACAAAGTTTATATGGATTCCTAAGAATTTAGTTTTCATGATAAAAATACATATATTGCTTCTACATTCATGATATATGTGATTCTTGTAACTATGTGTATATTACAGGGTGGAAACCAAATTCTAAATAGATTTGGACTCCTAAAGGTTAATATGATCTTTTATGTTTGGTACCATCTAACGTCTATCTTGCAGGTACCATATAAAGTTGATAAATATATATATTTACTAATATATTTGTTGCAGGGGGAGAACAAAGCTTTTTCATATTTGTTATAACCCAATCTCTGCAGGGGGAGGAAAATATAACATATTTTTCTGCAGGGGGAGCACTTGAGCACATAAAGCGTCATCATCAAAAAGGGGGAGAATGTTGGAACTTATTTTGATGAAGACTTATGTGATGCATGTCATTTGGAGCTCTAACACATGACGAATCAAGAGTTCTACATGATCAAGATGTGCCAAGGAGAGTTAATATATTGTGGTTTGTAATTATAAAGTAGTATGTAAAAAGCCTAGACACAAACACACATTTCATTGTCCTGTTAGTCGACTTGCAGTCTATTATAGTCGACTAATCT
Source organism: Agave tequilana (assembly GCA_038442645.1). Taxonomy (NCBI): domain Eukaryota; kingdom Viridiplantae; phylum Streptophyta; class Magnoliopsida; order Asparagales; family Asparagaceae; genus Agave; species Agave tequilana. The sequence continues at coordinate 232,302 of JAVJIF010032925.1, forward strand.
CATGTGTAGTCGACTAACCAGAACCCCAAGTCGACTAAGTCCTGTGTCAAAACAGACCCACTCTCTGTTTTTGCATTAGTCGACTGACAGTTTTTACTAGTCGACTAATAGGGTATGTAGTCGACTAATCCTTGCTCCTAGTCGACTTATAGCTGGTCCAGTCGACTTGAAATTTGGTTGCAGTCGACTTGAATCAGTTATCCAGAAAACTGTCACTTGAACTAACTTGACCTAGTCGACTTATAATCAAACCTAGTCGACTAATAGTAGGAAATTTGCCTTGTATAGTCGACTAACTCTATAGGCAAGTCGACTATAGGCAGTTTCTGACTGTTGGACAGTTTTCGTTATCTGGTCTTTTGTGCAACGAATTCCAACGTTCCTATCATTTGAATTGCTCCTATAACTACCTACCCTAACTTACCCTAGTCTTCAGCTATATAAAGGTAGTTAGTCCAAAGGCCAAATACCAAGAAAAATCTTCAGTTTTCCAAAGCCAAATTCTGTCAATCTGAAAACTATTTTTCCAACTTCTGTTCTTCACCAAAAGTCATTTCCATTGTGAAGTTCTCTGAAGTTCTTATCTCCTATACTAGACCTTGTCCACATACACATTCAGTACCAAGGCTTATAGGAAAGTTGTAATACTCAAAGCAATCATTGTACACGGGTGGCTTCTTGGTGTAGAGGCAGTTGTACAAGGTGATCATTGTACACGGGTGTGCTTCTTGGTGTAGAGGCAGTTGTACAAGGTGAAAGGTGTTCTCTTGGTGGAAGAGAAGGTGTACACATTTGGCAAAGGGGATTTGTCAAGTGGTGTGCATGGTTGTGATTTTGGGTGTACGAAATCAAAGTTAAAGGAAATCTCAAGCAAGCGGGTGGCTTGGGGACTGGATGTAGGTCACAAGGATCGAACCAGGATAAAT